>CM022299.1:21419507-21941959 GCA_011799875.1 Thinopyrum elongatum | reverse complement strand
ATATGTGATTTTTGGGAAAAAGAATCAACGCGAGACGATGCCCGAGGCGGCGGCAAGGCAGGGGGGTGCACCATGGGTCCTTGTGGCCACCCCGTAAGGCGGTTGGTGCCCTTTTTCGGCCGCAAGAAAGCTAATATCCGGATAAAAATCGTATTAAAATTTCAGCCCAATCGGAGTTACGGATCTCCGGGAATATAAGAAACGGTGAAAGGCCAGAATCTAGGAACGCAGAAACAGAAGGAAACACAGAGAGAGATCCAATCTCGGAGGGGCTCCCGCCCCTCCGCCGCCATGGAGGCCAAGGACCAGAGGGGAAACCCTCCTCCCATCTAGGGGGGGAGGTCAAGGAAGAAGAAGAAGGAGGGGGTCTCTCTCCCCCTCTCTCCCGGTGGCGCCGGAACGACGCCGGGGCCATCATCGTGACGGCAATCTACACCAACAACTTCGCCGCCGTCATCACCAACTCTCTCCCCCTCTATGCAGCGGTGTAACACCTCTTATCCCCGCTGTAATCTCTACTTAAACATGGTGCTCAACGCTATATATTATTTCCCAATGATGTATGGCTATCCTATGATGTTTGAGTAGATCCGTTTTGTCCTATGGGTTGATTGATGATCATGATTGGTTTGAGTTGCATGTTTTATTATTGGTGTTGTCCTATGGTGCTCTCCATGTCGCGCAAGCGTTAGGGATCCCCGCTGTAGGGTTTGCAATATGCTCATGATTTGCTTATGGTAGGTTGCTAGAGTGACAGAAGCTTAAACCCGAGTAAGTAGGTTGTTTGCGTATGGGAGTAAAGAGGACTTAATACCTTATAATGCTATGGTTGGGTTTTACCTTTATGATCTTTAGTAGTTACGGATGTTTGCTAGAGTTCCAATCATAAGTGCATATGATCCAAGTAGAGAAAGTATGTTAGCTTATGCCTCTCCCTCATATAAAATTGTAATAATGATTACCGGTCTAGTTATCGATTGCCTAGGGACAAATAACTTTCTTGTGACAAAAAGTTGTCTAACAAAACTAACTTAGATGTTTCTTTATCTAAACAGCCACCAGCTTCTATGTACGTGCTCTTTATTATCTTGCAAACCTATCCTATCACACCTACAAAGTACTTCCAGTTTCATACTTGTTCTAGGTAAAGCGAACGTTAAGCGTGCGTAGAGTTGTATCGGTGGTCGATAGAACTTGAGGGAATATTTGTTCTACCTTTAGCTCCTTGTTGGGTTCGACACTCTTACTTATCGAGAAAGGCTACAATTGCTCCCTGATACGCCTCCAACGTATCTATAATTTATGAAGTATTCATGTTGTTATATTATCATTCTTGGATGTTTTACAATCATTTTATAGCAACTTTGTATCATTTTTTGGGACTAACCTATTGACATAGTGCCCAATGCCAGTTGCTGTTTTTTGCTTGTTTTTTACATCGCAGAAAATCAATACCAAACGAAGTCTAAACGCAGTGAAACTTTTTGGAGATCTTTTTCTGGACCAGAAGACACCCGGTGGGCCAAAGAAGTACCAGAGGGGAGCTCCGAGGAGAGCACAACCCACCAGGACACGCCCAGGTGGGTTGTGCCCACCTCGGTGGCCTCCCGCACCGCCTCTTCGCCCTATAAATTCCCAAATATTCCAAAAACCCTTGGGGTAACCCTAGATCAGAAGTTCCGCCGCCGCAAGCCTCTGTAGCCACGAAAAACCAATCTAGACACCGTTCCGGCACTCTGCCGGACGGGGAAATCATCACCGGTGGTCATCTTCATCATCCTGGCGGCCACCATGATGAGGAGGGAGTAGTCCACCCTCGGGGCTGAGGTTTTGTACCAGTAGCTATGTGTTTAATCTCTCTCTCCCTCTCTCTCTCTCGTGTTCTTGAGATGTCACGAACTTGATGTATCGCGGGCTTTGTTAATATAGTCGGATCATATGGTGTTTTCCCCTCTCTATCTGGTTGTGAATTGAATTTTCCCTTTGAGATTTCGTTCTTATCGGATTGAATACTTTTCTGGATTTGAGAACACTTTATGTATGTCTTGCTATGAATACCCGTGGTGATAATGGGGTATCATATTGATTCACTTGATATATGTTTTCGCACTCAACTCGCGGATTCCCGAGGTGACAATGGGGTAATCTATGCATAGGGGTTGATGCACGTTCTTGTCTTTGTTTCTCCGGTAGAAATCTTGGGGCACTCCTTGAGGTTCTTTGTGTTGGATTGAGTATTATGAATCTGAAATTGTTTGATGCATATCGCATAATCAACTCACGGATACTCGCGGTGACATTGGAGTATCTAGGTGACATTAGAGTTGGTTGATGTGTATCATATGGTGTTATTTTAGTACGAACTCTTGGTTAGATCGATCAGAAAGAATAGCTTGGTGTTATTTTAGTACGAACTCTAGGATAGATTGATCGGAAAGAATAGCTTTGAGGTGGTTTCGTACCCTACAAACAATTTCTTCTTATGTTCTCCGCTAGATAGGAACTTTGGAGTGATTCTTCCTCGCACGTTGAGGGATAGTTATATGATCCAATTATATTAGCATTGTTGAGAGATTGCACTAGCGAAAGTACGGACCCTAGGCCTCATTTTCAAGCATTGCAATACTGTTTGTGCTCCGTTTTACCAATTGCTACCTTGCTGTTTTTTTTATTTTCAGATTACAAAAATATATTTCTACCATCCATATTACACTTTTATCACCATCTCTTCACCGAACTAGTGCACTTATACAATTTACCATTGTATTGGGTGTGTTGGGGACACAAGAGACTTTTTATTATTTGGTTGCAGGGTTGTTTGAGAGAGACCATCTTCATCCTACGCCTCCCACGGATTGATAAACCTTAGGTCATCCACTTGAGGGAAATTTGCTACTGTCCTACAAAACTCTGCGTTTGGAGGCCCAACACGAGTCTACAAGAACAAGTTGTGTAGTAGACATGAAGCTCTTTTCTGGCGCTGTTGCCGGGGAGGTGAGTGCATGAAGGCATATCTTTAGATCTTGAAATTGAATCTTTTAGTTTCTTGTTTTATCACTAGTTTGGTTTATGAAAATAAAACTACAAAAAAATGGAATTGAGATTGCGTCTTATTATTCATCTTTATAATGTCTTTCGTGAAAATGATGGAAAGGAAAATTGTGCTCAACTGATAGAGGAAGAATTCAATAAAATGTTTGACAAAAAATCTTTGAATGATGAGCATGGTTGCAATGTTGCTAGCATGAATTCTATGAATATCCGTGATGCTAACGATATGCAAAGCCATAAGCTTGGGGATGCTATATTTGATGAAGATGATATTTTTAGTCCCCTAGTTTTGATGAGAAGAATCATTATGATGATAGCGTGCCTCCTATTTATGATGATTATATTGATGAAAGTGGGTTTGTAAGAGTGTCAACTTTAGATAATACTGATCCCACTATTTTGGAGAGTGTTGTATCTTATAATAATTATGAAAGTGGATTTGGAGATGTCATGACTTTATTTAGTGATGAATCCACTATTTCGGAAGACGTTTCAATTGACTATGACAACAAAGTTGCTATCTATGATGATTATGGTGATGACATGTGTGACGCCCCCGGCTTAACCGTGCACCAAACATACACGCAAATGCACACTATCAAGCCTAAGGACTCACTTGAAGATATCACAACACAACTCTAAAACATAAATAAAGGCATACAAGCATTATATTACAAGCCAGGGCCTCGAGGGCTCGAATACATAAGCTTGGTGCCAAACAAGCATCAGCGAAAGCGTTAGATATATGAGTACAGACATAAGACAGAGAGATAAGCCTTTAACAAGGCGGGACAAAACAAAAGCTACGGTCGAAAGGCGCAGGCCTCCTGCCTAGGACCCTCTGATCCAACTCCTGGTCGTCGGCCGGCTCATTGAAGTATCCACCCTCGGGGTAGTAGTAGTAGCGATCGTCGGCGGGGGTAGCTGTATCCGGGGCTCCGTCATCTGGTTGCATCAAAAGGATATGGGGGAAAAAGAAAGCAAAGCAACCGTGAGTACTCATCTGAAGTACTCAGCAAGCAAGGATCTACACTACATATGCAACATTATCAAAGGATGGCTGTATTTATGGACTGGGCTGCAGAAATGCCAAAATAGAGGGGAAAGCCTAGTCCTACCGAAGACTAGCATCTTCAACAGTCTTGCAGCATTAGAAGAGTGTAGATTAGTACAGTATAAGGCATGACCCAGAAAAGTGTGTCCGGCCGGAGTTAAGCGAGCGTGGTGGGTAAGTTGGTGCACCCCTGCAGTGAAGAACTAATCTATGCATAGCCGGATCCTCGGTAACGGACGCTCGGAGTTGTATCCCGATCGATACAGCAAAAATGGATAGTATGGCTCTGGGATTGCTTTCTCACAGGGAGTCGAGAGAGGATCTCTGGCCGAGGTTGATACTTGGATATTATGGCTCTGGGATTGCTTTCTCGCAGGGAGTCGAGAAAGGATCTCTGGGTGAGGTTGAGACTTATTGATACTGCTACTTTATATTGTACTAATCTACACTCTTCTAATGCTGCAAGACCGTTGAAGATGCTAGTCTTCGGTAGGACTAGGCTTTCCCCTCTATTCTGGCATTTCTGTAGCCCAGTCCACATATACAGCCATCCTTTGATAATGCTGCATATGTAGTGTAGATCCTTGCTTGCTGAGTACTTCGGATGAGTACTCACGGTTGCTTTGCTTTCTTTTTCCCCCATATCCTTTTGATGCAACCAGATGACGGAACCCCGGATACAGCTGCCCCTGACGATGATCGCTACTACTACTACCCCGAGGGTGGATACTTCTACGAGCCGGCCGATGACCAGGAGTAGGATCGGAGGGTCCCAGGCAGGAGACCTGCGCCTTTCGATCGCAGTGTTTTCTTTTGCCCTGCCTTCTAAGGGCCTATCTGTGTTTTCTTTTATATCTGTAGTCAGATATCTGATGCTTCCGCTGACGCTTGTATGCGAGCTTATGTATTCGAGCCCTCGAGGCCCCTGGCTTGTAATATGAAGCTTGTATGACTTTATTTATGTTTTAGAGTTGTGTTGTGATATCTTCAAGTGAGTCCTTAGGCTTGATCATGTGCATTTGCGTGTATGGTTAGTGCACGATTGAGCCGGGGGCGTCACAACATGTATGCTATAAAGAATAATGATAACCATGAAACTTGTCATCATGATTTTAATTTTCAATCCCATGATAGTTATTTTGTTGAGTTTGCTCTCACTACTATTCATGAGAATAAATTTGTTTATGTGGAGAGTTAGAAAATTTCTATGCTTATGCATCATGAAAAGAGTGCTTTATGTGATAGTTATATTGTTGAATTCATTCATGATGCTACTAAAAATTACTATGAGAGAGGAACATATGCTTTTACATATTGTAATAATATCAAATTTTCTCTCTATGTGTCTAAAATCTTGAAGTTATGCTTGTTTTGTCTTCGTATGCTAGTTGATTCTTGTTCCCATGAACTATTTGCTCAAAAATCCCTATGCATACGAAGTGGGTTAGACTTAAATGTGCTAGTCATATGCTTCATGATGCTCTTGTTACGTTTCAATTCTTATCTTTTATGCGAGCATCATTGAAATCATCATGCCTAGCTAAAAGGCATTAAAGAAAAGCGCTTGTTGGGAGACAACCCAACACTTTTACCTACTTTTTTCATGTGTTCACATGGTTAGGCTACTGTAGTGATATTGTTTTATAGCTTTTGTTTCAATAAAGTGCCAAGTAAAGCCTTTGGGATAGTGTGGATGATTGTTGACTTGCTTCAGTGCAAAAACAGAAAGTTTTGCGTCCAGTGCAGAAATTCCTGTCTTTTACTGGAACGTGGAAAAATTCTGAATTTTTTACAGTTGATGGATATACAAATTTTCTACGTTTTCCTAATTTTTCGGAATTTCTCGAGTTACAGAAGTGTGACCTTAATTCAGATCTTTACATACTGTTCTATTTTTGACAGATTCTGTTTTCAATGCATAGTTTGCTTGTTTTCTAGTTTCTATGGCTTATATTGCTCAATATAAATTGTGGAAATGATAAGATACAGTAGGAATTGTGTGAGAACAATTATGAATCTTATCTTGACCGTACCAAAGTGAATGATTTGTCTTTATCATACTAACCCATCTCACGAAGTTCCGTTAAGTTTTGTGTGATTGAAGTTTTCAAGTTTTGGGTGAGATATCGAAATGAGGAGAATAAGGAGTGACAAGACCCTAAGCTTGGGGATTCCCAAGGCACCCCCAAGGTAATATTCAAGGAAGATCCAAGCAACTAAGCTTGGGGATGCCCCGGAAGGCACCCCCTCTTTCGTCTCCGACATTATCGGTAACCTCACTTGGAGCTATATTTTTATTCGGCACATGATATGTGTTTTGCTTGGAGCGTCATTTTATTTTTTTTGTATTTGCTTTCTGCTATTTATAATAAAGTTTTGCATCTTTCTTTCCAATAAAAATTTCAAGTATAGCCTTTGCCATGCTTATTTTGCAAGTATATGAGTTGCTGTTTCAAAACAGAAAGTTTATCGCTGTTGCAAAAATTCTATAGGAAAGTCAGAATGTGATAAAAGGTTGAATTGTTTTGCATAGTAAGCTATAATAAGTTTTCTACAGTGTGTTAAATTTTCAGAAATTTTGGAGTTAGGGAAGTATGAGTACAATTACACTCTTTACAGACTGTCCTGTTTAGACAGATTGCTGTTATGTTTGCATTGTTTGCATATGTTTGCTTGTTCAATGATTCTATTTGAGGATAGGAGTATTAAATATGCAGAGGGATTTAGCATGCAATGTTGAATAATAATTTTAGTGATTTGCTACAGTAGAGAATGATAAGGTTTTTGCATTGATTTATACTAACTTATCTCACGAGTTCTTGTTGAGCTTTGTGTGGATGAAGTTTTTAAGATTTAGGGAAACCGTGATATAAAAGGAATTAAGGAGACACAAAAGCTCATGCTTGGGGATGCCCAAGGCATCCCAAGTTAATAATCCAAGAAGTCTCAAGCATCTAAGCTTGGGGATGCCCCGGTAGGCATCCCACCTTTCTTCATCAACAAATATCGGTTAGTATCGGTTGAGCCTTAGTTTTTGCTTCTTCACATGAGTTGTGCCATTCTTAGAATGTCATTTTGTTTTGTTTTGCTTTATGTTTTAATAAAATACTTAGATCTGAAAGTTTTAAATAAGAGAGAGTCCTCAATTAGCTACCCATTTACTTAACTACTCGTTTGATCTTCACTTATATCTTTTTGGAGTAGTTTGTTATTACTCTTGTGCTTCACTTATATTCTATGAGTAAATTGTTAAATGAATTGAATATCATGAAGTTGAAATTATATGTTTATATCATGCCTAGTAGTAGCTTCACATTGGGTTTAGAAAGTGAAATCTTTTGAAGCTTGACAATCACAATATTGGTCATACAAGCAATTCATGAATGATTAGTATAAGGAAGAGAACTTTCACATACAAATATATTATCTTGGACATCTTCTATGATTGTGAATACCCATTAATTATTTTCAAACTTGAGCAAATTAGTTAAAGTTGGACAAGGAAGACAACGTAATGAGTTATGATTGTGTATATTTGCATAGAAGTTATATTGTTATGGATCCTCCAACATGTGGTGTTTGCCTAGGATCTTTTGCTAGCCAAAAATTCGTACTAAGTAGAGATACTACTTGTGCATCCAAAAACCCTTAAACCCAGTTTCTTGCCATGAGTGTCCACCATACCTACCTATGGATTGAATAAGATATTTCAAGTAAGTTGTCATCGGTGCATAAAGCAATAAAAATTGCTCCTAAATATGTTTGATCTTTTATTGTAAGGGAAAATTGAGCGTTGTACGAACTTGTGATGGCAAAGTAATAAAAGCGACGGACTGCATAATAAAGGTTGCTATCATAAGGGGAAATATAACATGACGTTCCTTTGCATTAAGAGCTTGGGCATCGAAATAAAAAGCGCATGACAACCTCTGCTTCCCTCTGCGAAGGGCCTATCTTTTACTTTTCAGTATTTACTTTTATGCAAGAGTCAATAGAATGCATTCTCATTTCAACCTCAATTATTCTCTAGTTGGCAAGCATCATGTGGTGGGGAAAGATCTAGGCACATATGACCAGTCAAATATATTTGATCATGATTTATTATTGTTGACAATTATCTCTATGATAAATGAGTTGGGAGGCGAAATATTAAGCCCCTATCTTTCTCTGTGTTCGATGGATGTCATTTGTTCTAAGAATATGCTTTGAGTACTAGCAATCATAGAAGACGATATGATGATTGAGTATGTGGAGCTCTTACTTAGAGTCTGTTGAATAAGTTGAATTGCAATTGTTTGGTGACTAAGAATATAGGTTGTTGAGTTTCAAGAGAATTCATTGTTTGAACCTTAACATGTGAATTGGTTGCTACTTTATCATGATAAGTTTTATGAGAAAGAATTGATGTTATGATGCTAGGAAAAGTGAATGAAATTATCGTTGATCAAACTTATGCACTTTGCTAGCATTCACACTTCATAAATTACTTCTTTTATCATTTACCTACTCGAGGACAAGTAGGAATTAAGCTTGGGGATGCTGATACGTCTCCAACGTATCGATAATTTATGAAGTATTCATGCTGTTAAATTATCATTCTTGGATATTTTACAATCATTTTATAGCAACTTTATATCATTTTTTGGGACTAACCTATTGACATAGTGCCCAGTGCCAGTTGCTGTTTTTTGCTTGTTTTTTACATCGCAGAAAATCAATACCAAACGAAGGCCAAACACCGCAAAACTTTTTGGAGATTTTTTCTGGACCAGAAGACACCCGGTGGGCCAAAGAAGTACCAGAGGGGAGCTCCGAGCAGAGCACAACCCACCAGGGCGCGCCCAGGTGGGTTGTGCCCACCTCGGTGGCCTCCCGCACCGCCTCTTCGCCCTATAAATTCCCAAATATTCCAAAAACTCTTGGGGTAACCCTAGATCAGAAGTTCCGCCACCGCAAGCCTCTGTAGCCACGAAAAACCAATCTAGACCCCGTTCCGGCACTCTGCCGGAGGGGGAAATCATCACCGGTGGTCATCTTCATCATCTCGGCGGCCACCATGATGAGGAGGGAGTAGTCCACCCTCGGGGCTGAGGGTTTGTACCAGTGGCTATGTGTTTAATCTCTCTCTCTCTCGTGTTCTTGAGATGTCACGATCTTGATGTATCACAGGCTTTGTTAATATAGTGTGATCTTACGGTGTTTTCCCCTCTCTATCTCATTGTGAATTGAATTTTCCCTTTGAGATTTCGTTCTTATCGGATTGAATACTTTTATGGATTTGAGAACACTTTATGTATGTCTTGCTATGAATACCCATGGTGATAATGGGGTATCATATTCATTCACTTGATATATGTTTTGGCACTCAACTCGCGGATTCCCGAGGTGACAATGGGGTAATCTATGCATAGGGGTTGATGCACGTTCTTGTCTTTGTTTCTCCGGTAGAAATCTTGGGGCACTCATTGAGGTTCTTTGTGTTGGATTGAGTATTATGAATCTGAAACTGTTTGATGCATATCGCATAATCAACTCACGGATACTCGCGGTGACATTGGAGTATCTAGGTGACATTAGAGTTGGTTGATGTGTATCATATGGTGTTATTTTAGTACGAACTCTTGGTTAGATCGATCTGAAAGAATTGCTTGGTGTTATTTTAGTACGAACTCTAGGATAGATTGATCGGAAAGAATAGCTTTGAGGTGGTTTCGTACCCTACAAACAATTTCTTCTTATGTTCTCCACTAGATAGGAACTTTGGAGTGATTCTTCATCGCACGTTGAGGGATAGTTATATGATCCAATTATATTAGCATTGTTGAGAGATTGCACTAGCGAAAGTACGGACCCTAGGCCTCATTTTCAAGCATTGCAATACCGTTTGTGCTCCGTTTTACCAATTGCTACCTTGCTGTTTTTTTATTTTCATATTACAAAAATATATTTCTACCATCCATATTACACTTTTATCACCATCTCTTCGCCGAACTAGTGCACCTATACAATTTACCATTGTATTGGGTGTGTTGGGGACACAAGAGACTTTTTATTATTTGGTTGCAGGGTTGTTTGAGAGAGACCATCTTCATCCTACGCCTCCCACGGATTGATAAACCTTAGGTCATCCACTTGAGGGAAATTTGCTACTGTCCTACAAAACTCTGCGCTTGGAGGCCCAACACGAGTCTATAAGAACAAGTAGTGTAGTAGACATCAATCCCCTATACTTGTGGGTTATCAAGACCTTTTTCTGGCGCCGTTTCCGAGGAGCAATAGCGTGGGGTGAATATTCTTGTGTGTGCTTGTTTGCTTTATCACTAAGTAGATTTTATTTGCTGTTCTTAGTTGTTCTCTATCTTTAGTTATGTATATGGAACACGAAATACCAAAAAAAAATAGGTTTACTTGCTATTCATGGAGATGAAAAACCTCCTAAAACCCTCGATGCTCATTATGTGAAAGATATTATGCACTACTTTAATAATCCTGAGAAAACCGCATTCAATTATATAATGGGAGACACGTTGGATCAACGTGAATAATTTAGGGATTATCGCTTGACTCAAAAAGGGAAACTGTTATGGGATCAAATTCATATGTTGCATTGGTATGCTCGGAATTTATGCTTGAGATATGATTTTACTTGTTGCTCTAGGATGAAGGCTCCACACCTTCCCGTTTCATGCAAATTTAATGATAATGAAACCTGATCTTCTTATCCTAATGGTAGATATGATTACTACGATGTGGAACGAATAGAAGAATTTGTTGGTTTTAAGGGTGCTTATGAAATTGAATCTTTGTTTGAAAAGTATGAAGCTTTTGATGATGATGTTTATAGGCCTGAAAATTATGCTATACTTAAATATTGCTATGAGAATTATGAATATAATGCCGATATTGATGCATTTATTGAGAAAGTCTCCACTGTCCAAGAAGAGACTAATATTTTGCAGTAATCTGTGGAAGAAGAAAT
Organism: Thinopyrum elongatum; assembly: GCA_011799875.1. Taxonomy (NCBI): domain Eukaryota; kingdom Viridiplantae; phylum Streptophyta; class Magnoliopsida; order Poales; family Poaceae; genus Thinopyrum; species Thinopyrum elongatum. Next base: position 21,930,875 of record CM022299.1, on the reverse strand, counting down.
TGATGACACTGTGAGCTCATTGGATGAAAAAGACGAGGAGGAGAGCGAAGAACAAAATGAGGAAGAGCTGATTAGCTACCCGTGCCCACCTTCTGATGAGAGTAACCCTTCAACTCATACATTGTTTAATTTCCCTTCGTGCTTACCGAAGCATGAATGCTATGATGATTGCTATGATCCCTTGGATTTGTTTGAAATATCCCTTTTTGATGAAATTGATGCTTGCTATGCTTGTGGCCATGATGCCAATATGAATGATGCTTATGGATATGAACTTGCTATAGTTCCTTATGTTAAGAATGAAATTGTTGCTATTGCACCCACGCATGATAGTCCTATTATCTTTTTGAATTCTCCCAGCTACACTATATCGGAGAAGTTTGCGCTTATTAAGGATTATATTGATGGGTTGCGTTTTACTACTACACATGATGATTTTGATAGATATAATATGCATGTGCTTGCTGCTCCTACTTGCAATTATTATGAGAGAAGAACAACATATCTGCCTCTCTATGTTTCCAATACGATAAAATTGCAAGAAACTATTTATACTTTGCATTGGCCTTTACTTGATGTGCATGAATTGTTCTTTTATGACATGCCGATGCATAGGAAGAGAGTTAGACTTCATCGTTACTTGATATATGTTACTTTGTGCTCACTACTAAATCACAAATCATTGTTAATTAAAATTGGCTTTGATATACCTTGGGATCCGGGTGGATCCATTACTTGAGCACTATATGCCTAGCTTAATGGCCTTAAAGAAAGCGCTGCCAGGGAGACAACCCGGAAGTTTTAGAGAGTTATTTATTTCTGTTGTGTGCTTTTATAAAGTTTAAAAACAAAAAAATATAGTGGGGAACCCAAAACTTTTTTCAAAAAGAAAAGTGAAAGTAAGAAAGACGAGCACTGTTGAAGTGGGAGCTAGCCTTGAACTTTGTTCATGCCCATGGAAACTTTGTGAACCTTGATTACAGAAACTTTTCAACAAAAATAATTATCCCCTTGTACAAATCCATTGTATTATAAAAATTATATGCCAAGATTTGCCTTAAGGATGATTAGATTGCTTATTTTGTATTTGCAGTGGAAAAACAGAAACTTTGGCTGTAGCGCGTGAATTTACATTTTTTACTGGAATGTCAAAAGCTTCTGAATATTTTTGCACAGTACTTATGTACAAATTTTTTATCTTGTCCTAATTTTTCAGAATTTTTAGAGTTACAGAAGTATGGTAGATTTGAAGATTGCTACAGACTTTCCTGTTTTTGATAGATTCTGTTTTTGATGCATTATTTTGCTCGTTTTGATGAAACTATCGATTGTATCGGTGGTATAATCCATGGAAAAGTTATAATACTGTATATACAATGAAAAAATAAAATATGAATGAGTTTTCAACAGTACTTAAAGTGGTGATTTGTTTTATTATAGTAACAGTACTTAAAATATGAATAAGGAGTGGCAAGAGCCTAAGCTTGGGGATGCCCGAGGCACCCCAAGGTAATATTCAAGACTCCCGCGCAGCTAAGCTTGGGGATGCCCCGGAAGGCATCCCCTCTTTCTTCTAATGATCATCGGTAAATTTACTTGGAGCTATATTTTTATTCGTCACATGATATGCGTAAATCTTGGAGCGTCGTGTCCCTTTTTATTTTTATTTTAATAAATGCACCATGCTGGTATGAGATTGTCCTTGGTTCATTTATAGAATTCTCTTTGCACTTCACTTATATCTTTTGAGTATGGCTTTATAGAATGCTTCATGTGCTTCACTTATATCATTTGAAGTTTGGATTGCCTGTTTCTCTACACATAGAAAACCGCCATTTGTAGAATGCTCTTTTGCGTCACTTGTATTTGTTAGAGCGTGGGCATATCTTTTGTAGAAAGAATTGAACTCTCTTGCTTCACTTATATCTATTTAGGGAGTCATCAGGAATTGGTCATTCACATGGTTAGTCATAAAATCCTACATAAAACTTGTAGATCACTGAATATGATATGTTTGATTCCTTGCAATAGTTTTGCGATATAAAGATGGTGATATTAGAGTCATGCTAGTGAGTAATTGTGGATTGGTAAGAATACTTGTGTTAAAGTTTGTGACTCCCGTAGCATGCACGTATGGTGAACCGTTATGTAACGAAGTTGGAGCATGAGGTATTTATTGATTGTCTTCCTTATGAGTGGCGGTCGGGGACGAGCGATGGTCTTTTCCTACCAATCTATCCCCCTAGGAGCATGCACGTAGTACTTTGTTTCGATAGCTAATAGACTTTTGCAATAAGTATGTGAGTTCTTTATGACTAATGTTGAGTCCATGGATTATACTCACTCTCACCCTTCCATCATTGCTAGCCTCTTCGGTACCATGCATTGCCCTTTCTCACCTCGAGAGTTGGTGCAAACTTCGCCGGTGCATCCAAACCCCGTGATACAATACGCTCTATCACACATAAGCCTCCTTATATCTTCCTCAAAACAGCCACCATACCTAACTATCATGGCATTTCTATAGCTATTCCGAGATATATTGCCATGCAACTTCCATCATCATCGTATTCATGACTTGAGCATTCATTGTCATATTGCTTTGCATGATCGTAAGATAGCTAGCATGATATTTTCATGGCTTGTCCGTTTTTTGATATCTTTGCTACGCTAGATCATTGCACATCCTGGTACACTGTTAGAGGCATTCATATAGAGTCATATTTTGTTCCAGTATCGAGTTGTAATGTCGAGTTGTAAGTAAATAGAAGTGTGATGATCATCATTATTAGAGCATTGCCCCAGTGAGGAAAGGATGATGGAGACTATGATTCCCCCACAAGTCGGGATGAGACCCCGGACGAAAAAAAAGAGAGGCAAAAAAAAGAGAGAGCCCAAAAAAAAGAGAGAAAATAAAAAAATGAGAGAAAAAGAGAGAAGGGGCAATGTTACTATCCTTTTACCACACTTGTGCTTCAGAGTAGCATCATGTTCTTCATATAGAGAGTCTCTTGAGCTATCACTTTCATATACTAGTGGGAATTTTTATTATAGAACTTGGCTTGTATATTCCGATGATGGGCTTCCTCAAATGCCCGAGGTCTTCATGAGCAAGCAAGTTGGATGCACACCCACTTAGTTTTCAGTTTGAGCTTTCATACACTTATAGCTCTAGTGCATCCGTTGCATGGCAATCCCTACTCACTTGCATCGATATCAATTGATGGGCATCTCCATAGCCCATTAATTTGCTTAGTTGATGTGAGACTTTCTCCCTTTTTGTCTTTTTCACACAACCTCCACCATCATATTCTATTCCACATATAGTGCTATATCCATGGCTCACGCTCATGTATTGCGTGAAAGTTGAAAAGGCTTGAGAACATTAAAAGTATGAAACAATTGCTTGGCTTGTCATTGGGGCTGTGCATGATGAAATACTTTGTGTGACGAAGATGGAGCATAGCCAGACTATATGATTTTGTAGGGATAACTTTCTTAGGCCATGTTATTTTGAAAAGACATGATTGCTTTATTAGTATGCTTGAAGTATTATTGTCTTTATGTCAGATGATAGACTATTGCTTTGAATCACTCGGGTCTTAATATTCATGCCATGATTAGATTATATGATCAAGATTATGCTAGGTAGCATTCCACATCAAAAATTATCTTTTTTATCATTTACCTACTCGAGAACGAGCAGTAATTAAGCTTGGGGATGCTGATACGTCTTCGTCGTATCTATAAGTTTTGATTGTTTCATGCCAATATTCTACAACTTTCATATACTTTTGGTAACTTTTTATACTATTTTTGGGACTAATATATTGATCCAGTGCCCAGTGCTAGTTCCTGTTTGTTGCATGTTCTTTGTTTCGCAGAAAATCCATATCAAACGGAGTCCAAACGTGATAAAAACTTTTGGAGATTTTTTTTGGAATATATGAGATTTTTGGGAAAAAGAATCAACGCGAGACGATGCCCGAGGCGGCGGCAAGGCAGGGGGGCGCACCCTAGGGGGTATGGCACGCCCTCGGCCCTCGTGGCAACCCTGTAAGGCGGTTGGTGCCCTTCTTCGGCCGCGAGAAAGCTAATATCCGGATAAAAATCATGTTAAAATTTCAGCCCAATCGGAGTTACGGATCTCCGAGAATTTAAGAAACAGTGAAAGGCCAGAATCTGGGAACGCAGAAACAGAAGGAAACTGAGAGAGATCCAATCTCGAAGGGGCTCCCGCCCCTCCGCCGCCATGGAGGCCAAGGACCAGAGGGGAAACCCTCCTCCCATCTAGGGGGGGCGTCAAGGAAGAAGAAGAAGGAGGGGGGCTCTCTCCCCCTCTCTTCTGGTGGCGCTGGAACGCCGTCGGGGCCATCATCATGACGGCGTCATCACCAACTCTCTCCCCCTCTATGCAGCGGTGTAACACCTCTTCTCCCCGCTGTAATCTCTACTTAAACATGGTGCTCAATGCAATATATTATTTCCCAATGATGTATGGCTATCCTATGATGTTTGAGTAGATCCGTTTTGTCCTATGGGGTTGATTGATGATCATGATTGGTTTGAGTTGCATGTTTTATTATTGGTGCTGTCCTATGGTGCTCTCCGTGTCGCGCAAGCGTGAGGGATCCCTGTTGTAGGGTTTGCAATATGCTCATGATTTGCTTATGGTGGGTTGCTAGAGTGACAGAAGCATAAACCCGGGTAAGTTGGTTGTTTGCGTATGGGAGTAAAGAGGATTTGATACCTTATAATGCTATGGTTGGGTTTTACCTTAATGATCTTTAGTAGTTACGGATGTTTGCTAGAGTTCCAATCATAAGTACATATGATCCAACTAGAGAAAATATATTAGCTTATGCCTCTTCCTCATATAAAATTGTAATAATGATTACCGGTCTAGTTATCGATTGCCTAAGGACAAATAACTTTCTTGTGACAAAAAGCTCTCTACCAAAACTAACTTAGTTGTTTCTTTATCTAAACAGCCCCTAGATTCTATTTACGTGCTCTTTATTATCTTGCAAACCTATCCTATCACAACTACAAAGTACTTCTAGTTTCATACTTGTTCTAGGTAAAGCGAACGTTAAGCGTGCGTAGAGTTGTATCGGTGGTCGATAGAACTTGAGGGCATATTTGTTCTACCTTTAGCTCCTCGTTGGGTTTGACACTCTTACTTATCGAGAAAGGCTACAATTGATCCGCTATAATTATGGGTTATCATGGGCCCCTCCATGCAGAGGGCCCAGGTACCCTGGTCTTCTTCCGGCACAAAAACACCTTCTATTTTTTCTGATTTTCTGCTGACCTTTTCTGTAGTGATTTCCTGAGATCCCAAAAATAGCAGAAAAACAAAATTGGCGCTCGCCACTGAATTAATAGGCCTGTCCCTCAAAAGGATTGACAATATTGCAAACTAAAGGATAATAGGCATGAAACGTACAAAAACTATAGATATGTTGGAGATGTATCACTGACCAACTTTTATACTCCATTCCGTACGATGTGTATACTGGAAGCACACTTGAAACATAGTTAATCATCTAATTATAATGTCATTAACACCAACACCGTCATTGGAGGCTAGGTGTAATTTCACCATCGATTTCTCATAGTAGTAGGTTATAAAAAAAAGGTAGTCCTTTGTGCACCCCTTATGGCGGATTTTGGGGCTATCAAGCTGGCTTGGGGATGCCTATGTCAACTGGATGCCAAGCTAGGAATAGGTGTCATCCTTTGCGAACTCCTGCTCCTCCTGGTTTAACTTTCATTTCCCCATTAAATAATCATTGCCTATGTTTTGTCTTGCCTAGATCTTTTCTCTCATATTCTGATTAGGGGATTATGCTGGTGGCTCGTGTTCTGATCTGGAGGTCCTTCTATTCTTGTCTCTCCTTAGGTTCAAATAAGCTTTCCTGCCACCTATTCTCCACAATGTTATTTCTAGGATATTAGGTGAAGCTTAGCCTCTATTGTAATCTTGGATGTATTTTCTACTCCCTATGTTCTGTCTCTTGGTGGTTAGCACAGGTTGGTTGGGAGCCGATACTTGATTTCCCACATCATCCTTGGTGTTAGCTTTTTCGTGCTCCGGCAACGTTGTTCAAGCCTTTCTCATGCACCGATGCGAGGATGATCTTGGCTGGTGTCCTCTCTGGTTATCCCCCTGTGTCTCTATAACCTCCAGCTACGGATGCCTGCTTAGAAGTCTCTGGACTAGGTGGTTGCATGGTGTGGTGACAGATGGATTGCTCATTGCTTCTTGGTGGCATCTGCTGAATCAAGGGGTTATTTTTCCTACTCCATGCAAGCAGCTAATCAAGATTTTTGGCGTCGGGGGTCTCCAAAATCCAGTACCCTATTCCACGGTTCTTTTGGACGCTTGTGGTCATGTTGTTGTTATTTGCTGGTGGCAGCCAGCACATCAGCCATGGCGTATGTGCCGGTCGATTAGCAGTGAGAAAGGCGGAATGTGTCGTGACCTGGGTGAAAAGTTGTGATGCGTTGTGTGCTCCTTTGTACTATTTTGTTACGTGTGTTGCTTGTGCTTACACATGTATCCTTTTCTTTTTATGGGCTCCCACGTGTTTGATGATGTTATAATCTGGCGATGGAGTCAAAAGTACTCCGCCGTGTATCAATTAAGCAGGTAACTATGAAAAAAAACAATGTGCCTACGTTTATGTTCCTCAATTTTTCTAGAACAACATGGATCTGCAATAGTCAATCTTTTATCGCACACTTGTAGGTACTTAAAAGAAAGACAACATTAATATATGGATAAACTAGCAATAATGAAATTGATTAAGAGCACGGCTTATATCGATACCATATAAGTTTGGGAATGGAAACCACAATGAGGAAGCATTTATAGTGTAGTGTGGCTGCCTCGGCACCTTTTGTTCTCAGACCTCTGCTCTTCTCCTCTCCCACCTCCTGGAAAAACTTTGGCCCGAGACACACAGACAGGGGTTTTCTTTCCCCAAAGGCCAGCCAGGATGCAAGGCGCCGCCGTCGAGGGGAGGAGCATGGCTTCGCCGGACAAGGCCGACGAGAGCGCCAAGAAGGTGCGGCTGGACCTGGCCGACGGCCACGTGAAGCAAGAGGCGGCCGCGGTGGCGTACGGCCCGGGAGAGGAGCTCGCCGTGAGGATCGACAAGCAAGTGCTCCACTGCCCCCTCTGCACGCTCCCCTTCAAGCCCCCCGTCTTCCAGGTTCCTCTCTTTCTTTCCTTCTTTCTTGCTCCATTTGCGCCGGTGAGAGATCAATTCTTTCGTGCTGATTTACGGGCCATCTCCGATTTGTGTGCCTGCCTGCAGTGCAAAGCGGGGCACCTGGCCTGCGGCTGCTGCGTGGCCCAGCTGCCCTTCGGGCAGTGCAAGGCGTGCGTGGACGGCGGCGGCTTCTTCGACCCCTGCCCGCGCTGGACGTCATGGTGTCCTCGACCAGGATCGAGTGCCCCAACACCAGCTGCCAGAGGTACGTGACCTACCACGAGGTCGCCGAGCACCAGAGAGCGTGCCCGTACGCGCCCTGCCACTGCACGGAGCCGGGCTGCGGCTACGTCGGCGCGCCGCAGGCGCTCGCCGGCCACCTCTACACCATCCACTCGGTGCCGGTGCGCGCCGTGCAGTATGGCAAGGTCAGCCAGTTCCAGCTGCCGGTGTCGGCGCCGCGGCTGGTGCTGCTCGGCGACGATGACAACCGCGTATTCGTCCTGACCGTGGGCGCACTTGGCGCCGGCGCGGCCGCCGTGTCCGTGGTGTGCGCCAGGGCGAGGGCGGCGACGCGGCCCCAGTTCACGTGCAAGATGTGGGTCAAACTCGAGCCGCCCCAGGCGGCGGCGGCGAACTGCGGCAAGGAGGACATGGTGCTGGTGGACATGCACATGAGGAGCAGCTCGTCGCCCGGCGCGGTGGCCGCCGCGGACGAGCCGACGTTCCTGCCGGTGCCGCGGATGTACCTGGTTCCAGCAGCAGCAGGGAACGGGGCGTCCATGGAAGTTCCACTGCACATCCGCATCGACAAGATCTCCCCTTGGTCCGATGCATTGGCTTGATTAGGTCCACCGCAGCTGTGTTGATGGGAAACAAACGATGCATTCAAGGCAGTTTGTGCTTACTTATTTTGGAGTTCCAGCTGAAACTATTTGGGTGATGTTAATTAGCAGATGCAGTTCATCTTTAATGTCATTGTAGGGTATTTAAATCGGAGGATATTATGCTTGGTGCTAATCCTGTTGTGAAATGCTTCTTCTTCCAACTTACAAGCATCTCAATTGCATCTATTTGCAATCTATCTATCTCAAGTCAGGAGTAGAGCTCAATCTCATGTCAAGAAATGTTATCCATGCCAACAAAGTGATGCTTAATGCGGGTTTGCTGGAGGATAGTGAGGAAGAAAGGAGGCCTTCTGTCAAAAAAATCTCCTATCTCTTCTCTATGTATGAATTTGAATATTCAACATGCAGGATACCTAGCCAATGTTGATGCAGCATATAACCCTGCAGTAATTCCTGATGAAGCTTCTCTCAAAAAAAAAAAGGAATGAATCAAATCCATCTCCTTCCTAAGGGGGAAACCTATCTCTGTAACACTGCTTACACTGCTAGTAATAATAAAGTGTTAAGCCCTCTTTGAGGGCTGCAGTCTGCCAAAAAAAAAAAGCTAATAACTTCTACTACACGTGGCCATAATTCTTTTCTAGATGAATGAGCTTTCTGAGCAAAAAATAAATAAAAATATATTTTCTATCAGAATTCCTCTTGACAATTAGTACTACAACATCCAGAAGGAGCCAATTATGTAGCGGCATGCAGACCTTTGTGTATGTTTACTGCCAAGTAAATCTACCCTCGTAAAACCAACCAGATCTACAAAAACGCCAACAGTGACATTTTGGGACGGTGCTAGGTGTCCCGAACACGGGCCCCCTCAGCCTCGCATGTAGACAACTTTCAGAGATGCCATGTGAGGTCACGTTCCCGACCACGCATTCAATGTGAGTGCAGGCTACGGTGCACAGCCTACCGCTGTCGGGGGTGACAAGTGTCGAGAAGTCCGCCTCAATCATCAAATACGACTTCCACACACCGCCGACTCTCTCGGTCAAGGCTATCAACGCCACATGCTCCCGCATGGACTTCATGGAGTTGCTCTTTCATGCGGATGTCAGGCAACATATATCTTTTCATATTATAGAGTGCGATTTTAATTTTTTCAATTTGTCTCACGCAAGCGTTTGATTGCTAATATATGCCTATGTTTTTCTCATGCCTTTTCAGCAATATTATCGATGCGTAATGGTATGATGCATCAAGCATGCCATGTTCTATGTATTAGTGATTTATCTTTTTCTTGAACCTCAGTATGATTTATTTTGGCAGCAAACTGATTTTTTTTCCCCAATTAAGCCTTTCACTTACTATCTTTGTTACAGGTTATGCTGCATTATACTCGGTGAGGTGCAATTCCTTTCCTCTGAGTTTGGAGTTGTGATGTTTCTGACAACATTATATAAAAGTTTGCAATTTGCTCCATCCAACAGGTTAAGTAAAAATGCCCTTCCCAATAGGTCATTATATATCAGATGATGTTTGAAGCCATTGACTGATATGTATTTGCAGAGTCTATGATATATATACCCATCTCTAAATATGTTCCCTGCTATTTTTCTTTTGCTATTAACTGATTCATGAAATGATTCCTTGAGGTGGCCAAATACATTACTTACGTACAATGCATATATGTGCTTCAATTTTCTCTGTTAACAACTTGACATATTGATGTTAATTGTAATAATTGGTCTTATTTTTTATTTGTCGGCACGTTTCTTGCCTGCTGGATCTTGCCCATTTGAAGAAGGCACGGTAAATTATTATTGGACCTTGTTTTTGTTAGGTGCTTTTGTATCGCTTATTTATTCCTACCAGAATGTAGCAACATATATCAATAGATATATTTGTTTTCTTGATTTTCCAGCACAAGAAGCTGAGGTCACTACTTTGAATCTTAAATAATTGTTTCTTATTAGTACAATATTTTTATCCTCCATTGGTTCCAAAACTAAATTATGTATTAGTTTGCATCCATGCAGTAGGGGAAATATTTTGAAAGCAGTTCACATCCAGTTAACATTGATTGCCACAGATAGCGATCATGTCCAATGTGGGAAAGGTGATACATTCATTATTTGTTTGTGAGACTCGATAATAGAGGTGAGTCCTTTTTCCACTTATCTGTTGGAGAAGATGTCTGCGGATTTAGTGTTCAATGCAGCTGCTTGATGCTTTAGGATACGTTGTGCTTCACACCTGAAATACGCTTCAATTAGTTTTACTGTAAAAATATTGCATCACTTAGTATTATTATGATGTACTACTTCAATCCATGCCACATTATTATTTTGAAATACGTAATCACAAACTTAAATATACTTGTTTTTCACTTAATGTTGTCCCAAATTAGTTCTGGTGGTTTGTTTTATTGATTCTAAGTTTGTGAACTTCTCATTCTTGTATAGGTAAAAGAAAACTTCCACATTGATGAGGATGATTCTTCATATGGAGTGTTACGGATCATGACAAATTGTAAGATTGGGCCATGGTTTACAAGTATTTGAACCACGTTTTTTATTTGGATGCTAATTGTCATTTCCTCTGTCTTTAAATCTTGTTATGAATGGGATTCATTTTGCATCCACACCAATCCATGATGTATGTATCAAATGGTTGTACGCATATTCTTGTGTGTTACTCAATATTCTCTCAGTATCATCTAAAGTTACTTAAAGAGTGAATCCATTGTACATCGTTTGGCTTGGTGATTTTTCTCTAGGGGTGGGAACGGCACCAACAAGTAGAGTAGCATGTGTCGCCGGAACGACCATGATGCCGTCATGGCAACGAGACAAGCACGAGCAGTTCACAGCATTGCATTCTTTTCTTTGCAGGGTCAAGTTTCAAAAGGACAGTTGAGTAGAAAATACTTCGTAGGTCACATCTGTAGTCTACTGCACTAGCACTACCATATGCTTTGCTTTGTTTGCCAGTTCGGGAAGGGGTACTACTTACTTACTTTGCCGGGTTCTCGCTAACGCCTCTGCACTCCTGTACTGACGTTGTCCTCTAATACTATGACATGTGATCCATCACCTCAGGCATGGACAATGCATAGCCTCAGGGTGATGCCCCACATGCCATATAGAATTGGATGTCAGGAGAAATAGGTTCGGATGGGGAAGTGGGATCCTCTGCAGGAGGCAGGTGCTTGAAGAGAAAAAGTGTGGTCCGGCATAAAAAGCTGAAAAGGTTGGAGTGGAGAGTAGATATGCATGTATACTAGAGTCTCTACTTTCTATTCCTTGATGAGGCACACTAGTGATAGCTTGCGTTGGGGACAAAAATCAATGTGCCTCAAATTACTTTTTCTCATGGGGCATATGTATTCATATGCCACCATTGTTCATGCCCTCAGTAGGGACGCAGCTTTGGTCTGTGTAGCGCTGCGTGACCAACGTGTGAGTCAGGGGAAGCTGATAGAATCTCTTCCATTTGATAGGTAGGAGCCTCGATATAAACCAGATTCTTCTTCTCTAGTATAGTCCAAATGCATTGTCCTTTCAAATAAGATTGTGTTTTATTGCTCAAGTGAAAATTGCACTCCATTAAGGCAAGTCAATTAAAACGGACCTCACTAAATTTCCGCGGACATGTACAGCGGCTTGTTTCGACGCGTTCTATCTTAAGTCAAGAGTAGAGCTCAATCTCATGTAAGAAATGCATGCATTTTGTGTACTCCATTGCTATCTGATGGAACTTTTTTTCCCTGCATAATAAAATGCTCTGTTCAACTAGTAACTTCTACTGCACGTGGCCATAATTCTTTTTGTTATGGATGAACTTTATGAGGCGAAAAAAATCAATTTTCTAACAAAATAATCTTTCTATATTAAAATAGAAACAAGTCATCGACACCAAAACAATCTACTTACAAACTGGATGGCAGACGAGAGTTATCCTACCAAAATATTGGTGTTGGCTGATAAGCATGGCATGCGTTTGGATAACTCCCAAAATAAATTAGATTTGAGCGCTGATTTTTTTTCGGTTCATTGATAGAAGAAGAGTGTGCCAGCTAGAGGAGAGTGAAAACGTTTGCTTTTTCGGTTGCCCCTCCATATTTTGTTCCCGGCGTGTGTGATTCACGTGGCCACAACATCCTTCGTCTATGAATTTGCGCACGTTACAGAAGGGAGGGTGCACGCACAATCCAGAAGTGCCCCTAAATGCCGAAATCACGTATGACGCCCCATCGGACCATAGGGATCACCACCATGTCGTAGTTACAAGACACCGTCGCCATTGCCCACTGCCCGACGACGGCCTCCGCCTGGTGCCGCTCCTCTGAGAAGAAGAGCATGCCACACTTCGACAGTCCCTTGTAGCCGCATTGGGAGCATGATGGGCACGCGAAGGGCCGGGACCGGGGAAGAAACCCTTGGCCTTTGCTTTTCTCGAATGCACACAATCATAAATTTATTAAAATAGAAACAAGGAAATGAAACTAATGGCAGCCGGAAGTAACCTTACCAAATTATTGATTTTCCCAATGGGCGGGGCATGCATTTGGATAACTCCTATTTTTTTTTTGATCCAGGCCAATTTTTAGTTGCCCTCCCAATTTTGCGCCCGGCGAGGAGATTGCGAAATCCTTCATCAACAAATTAGTGTGCCCACGTTTTGGTAGGGCGGGTGCACGCACAATCCAGGGAGACGGTAAATCCTCAAATAACCTATGACGACTGTTGGCCATATGAATCGCCACCATGCAGCAGTTACGCCGCAGCACCACTGACCACCCCTCTATCGCTGGCCACCGTCCTCGGACAAAGACCGCCACGCGGTGCTGCTTCTCCGAGAAGAAGACCCTGCCACACTTTGAGAGCTGGAGGGGGAAGCGGCGGCAGAGTATTTTTCGCGTGGCGGCGGCCTAGGGCTGTGAAAAACCCCATGGCATTTGGACGTAGTTTGGCTTGGTGATTCTTCTCCACGAACGGCCTCGCCGAATCGTTTTTCACAGAGGGCGTGATGCCGTCATGGGAACGAGACAAGCAACAGCAGTTCACAGCTAGCACTGCACTCGTTGCTTTGCAGGGTCAAGTTTGAAAAAGAAAGGTAAAATGCTTTGCGCTAGCCACCCATGCCATGCCATGGCTTGCCGTTTCCATGTAAAAGTAGAGTGTGCTTTGCCGCGTATCGCTCCGCCCGAACCAACCAGCCAACCCAACCCAGTTAGGGAAGGGGAAGGGCAGGGTTCTCTGGCTGACGCCGGGTCAGACTCAGTTCCCGTCCTCTACTCCTGTGCAGTGGCGGATCTAGGATTTGACAATGTGGGGGCGATAATGAACAACATTACACTGGCTAGAAAAAATATATACTACACTACACCAAAATTAGTATGACGGACAAACATTAATTGCACTAGTAAAATATAATTTGTATTTTGTGTATGGGGCCATGGCCCCCATGACCCCACCCCTAGATCCTGTGGACTCTGCTCCATCCATCAAAATTCAAAAGCAAGCAGAGGCAGCTTTGCCCTGTGGAGTGATGTGTGGCGTGTGATTGATTGGATCTCTTTAATTTGTTGGGGGAGGAACCTGGGTATGAGCCACATTCTTCTTTTGCACTGTGTAGTTCAAATGCATGATCCCTCACCCTCAGATCCTTTCAAATAAGATGGTGTTTTTGTTGCTCAAGTGCAAAATATCTATATATATCATGCTTGTGCTCCATTAGTATCAGGTTCTTCCAAGTACTACTTCCATACATCTAGTTGGTGTTTTTTTTTTCTTTCATGTGTTCGAGAAATCGAAACGTGTATCTCGACAAGAAGAGAAAAATTGAACTTCTAACTCGGAACTAAAAAAAAAGGAATAGTGATTCTTCAAGAAAAACGGATTTTAAAGGCATAAACAACAGAATATTGGAGTAGACGTCAAATTTGTAGGAGAAAATCCTGCATTTGCCATCTTTTCTAACAACGCCTGCACAAGATATGCTTCTTCACACTCACTAACTAATGCCTGCTCTCTTTCCGTTTCCGTTACGTGCAGATGGCATGTCTGCAATTTTCTCTTCATAGTTAGCATCAAATCTGGTGTGTGCTTGTTTTTTTTCCTTCCTCCTGAGCAACCTGGGCTTGATAGTTCTAAAGGGACTTTCAAGATAGAAATGGCATGCTCCAAAAGTTCGCCTTGACTATCCAACTAAATCCTGGTGTGTTATATCTTTATTTCTGAACCATATCTAACAACGCCCCTGTCCTGAATATCATCAGCTATACGTTTTTAGTGCCCTGAACTATTTGGAAATTATGAGAAGATTCCAGACAATATGTCTCCAGAATATAAATATACTTGCACAACATTACTATGAGAGGATATGCTCAGGGTTGGAACTTCAAGCAAGTACCCTCGCAAAAATAAATAAATTAGGTAGCACTAACTGATGTTGTTCAACCTTCACGGTTGTAAATTCCTCCGTGAACACAACTAAAATATATGGTTCGAACCTCCACATAAAAAACATAGTTTTCACAAATTTCACGATGCAGTTGCTCACAAATTTCAACCTATTGCTGGATTGCTGGTTGGTTTACATGATTATGCAGACTTACATCTCAGCTTGCAGCCAGATGTTGTTTTGTCAACTCCCAAAGAACATCATTCTTCAAGTACTACTGATGTTGTTCAGCCTTCACAGTTGTAAATTCATCTCTGAACAGAACTAAAATATAGCTTCAGGCTTCATGTACCAAAACACACTAAAAAAAATTCCAAAAATTTAACAGTGTGGTTGCTTTCATAAATTTCAATCTATTGCTGGTAGAGTGGTAGTTTTCTCAAGTACCAAATAACAGCAGGCGTGTACCTTTTACAAGTGCATCAAAATGTGCATTTTTTTTAGAAAAGGAGGTTGACCTCCGGCCTCTGCATCAGTCGATGCATGCAGCATGACAATCAAAACAAGTTCAAAGTCTCTGAGATATTTAACTGGAAGCAACAGCTTGTGAGACATTATACCGCAGAAATGCACATGAACATTGAGAGTATGGCAGTCAACAGTCAGCCACAAGTGATCTAGACGGATTTGGTGCAATGGAAATATAATTTTTACATATATGGGGCAGCATGAGCTCCGACCACACTACAAATGCAACGATGGTGGTTCCGTAAACATGCATGCATGAGACAATCTAGAGCAACAACAGTTTGAAAGTTTCATGGGAATCATATTCAGTCAACTACCTTAGTTCACAGAGTCGGCAGAGGCGGCCTTCGCAGATTCTGCATTGTCAGGAGAGGCAATTAATTCTTATAGTGTGCGGAACCTCTTGTGATCGGCTGCCAGCTCTTCCACAGGCCCGTTGCGACATTCACGCTTCGGCTGAAACCTATGACTTCTCCTAGGACTGCCAGTATGGTAGTCCTTCCTAGGATGTTTCACCTTCCCTCTCACCAGCTCTTCATCGCCACCTGCAGAGGTCAGAGCCTCGGCTGGCAGCTCTTCCACAGGCCCGTTACAACAATCAAGCTTCTGTTCAAACCAAGGACTTGCCTTTTAATTTATAATCTTTTTAAAAACTGTTTCATACCATTACAAATTTCCTCGCATTTAAAAAAAGGTTATACAATGTATAAAATTGTTCGCGTAAGTTAAAATTTTTGCTATGAAAACCGAAATTCCTTATTTGACACTGTCTAAATATTGCCCTTCCTATTTGACACTGGAAAACTGTTTTCTCCTATCTAACACCGGATCTAAATTTCATTCTCAATATAACACTACCGTCAATTTTTCGATCTAAAAAAGTTAAATGACACATTAAAGTACACTTATTTTGGCAGTGTGCCAGATAGGGAAGAAAGCGTTAAACATGGAAGCAAATATTTTGGTAGTGTCCAATAAATAATTCTCTCACGAAACAAACCACACCCCACTCCCCGTGTGTTGTTCATTCCTCTAGATCTTGGCACCACCGGAATGGCTGGCCGTCGCTGCTAAAACGCATGTCTCCTTACCCAGATCCATGCCATTTAGGAGGGCAATGGACTAGCTCACCCACATGCAAAATGCCTTTGTCCCCAGATCCACGCCAATGAGGAGGTTGCCAGAATGGCTAGCCACCGCAACAACGTGAGCTCCTTTCACAGATCCATGCCAGCGAGGAGGGTAACAGACTCGCCCACCCACGTGTCATGTGCCTCTGTCCCCAGATCCACGCTAGTGAGGAGGATGTCAGAACAACCCGCCGTAGCAGCACCTCGCCAGTGGCACCTACCTCCCTACCGGACGACGATGATATGCTCAGGGAGATCCTCCTCTACTACCCCTTGGACCTATACTTACTCTCCCGCTCCTCTACTGTATGCAAGCGCTGGTCCGCCCTCCTCATCGACCCCCAATTCCACCTCCGTTTCTATGCAAACCACCGCAAAGTCGCCCCTCCTCGGCATGTTTGAGAATAACATCAAGTATGGTACTGTGTTCGCCCCATTCCCTTGAACGCCCTTAGGATTACCTATGTGCTCGATTGCCTCCATAGTCGCGTCCTTGTCGAAGATGTGAAGTAGAAAACCCAATTGTGCGACCCCATCACCAATGAGAAGTGTCGCATGGCTCTTCATGCAAGTTTCAAGATGAGCCTCGTTGGAGCGGTGCTCTATACAACCGGCTACAAGGTACACTCCAGCCCCTTCAAGGTGGGATTAGTTTCCCAGGAATGGAGTGGATAATCAACTCCTCGCCTACGTTTACTTCTCAGAGACTGACACATGGCGCAATCAAATCAGAGCTGATGCTCCAGAAAATACTTATATGGGTTCCCTACTTATTTTGGTGATTGTCCTAGCACTCTTGTTGGCACTATCCCTTAGTAGTCGTTTACGATTGGGAGAGGCACCGTACTTGAGTTTGATTTGAACAACCTATGTTTTAAAAATTTAAATATACATATTTCCAAATTACTTTACTTAATTTTTTTTAAAGTTTTCATCGCACATTTACTAAATGTAAATGCAGTGCAAAACAATATTGAAGCTACTTATATAAAATTTTAATAGCTTAAAAAGTGTCCGTGAAAATATTCGCCTGTATCAAAGAAATGTCCGTGACATTAAAAAAATTTTACGCAATGTAAAGAATGTGTTCTTTTAATATTTTTTAAAAGTGTTTCATACCATTAAAAAAATTCCTCACAATTAAAAAGAAGGTTATACAACGTATAAAATTGTTCACGTAAGTTAAAAAATGTGCAAAGAAAACCGAAATACCTTATTTGACACTATTTAAATATTGCCCTTCCTATTTGACACTGGAAAATTGTTTTCTCCTATCTAACATAGGATCTAACTTTCATTCTCAATATAACACTACCATCAATTTTTCCAGCTAACAAAGTTAAATGACAAGTTACAGTACACTTATTTTGGCAGTGTGTCAGATAGGGAAGAAAGCGTCAAATAGGAAAGCAAATATTTTGGTAGTGTCCAATAAGTAATTCTCTCATGAAATAAACCCCACCCCACCCCCCTGTGTTCCTCATTCTCCAGATCTTGGCGCCAACGGAATGGCTGGCCGCCGCTGCTAAAACGCACGTCTCCTTACCCAGACCCATGCCATTTTGGAGGGCAATGGACTAGCCCACCCACATGCCACGCCTCAGTCCCCAGATCCATGCCAATGAGGAGGTTGCCAGAATGGCTAGCCACTGCAACAACGTGAACCTCCTTTCACAGAACCAAGCCACCGAGGAGGGTGACGGACTCGCCCACCCACATATCAAGTGCCTCTGTCCCCAGATCCACAATAGTGAGGAGGATATCGGAACAACCCGTCGTCGTAGCACCTCACTAGAGGCACCTACCACCTTACAGGAAGACGAAGATATGCTCAGGGAGATCCTCCTCTGTCACCCCTTGGAACTATACTCACTCTCCCACTCCTCTACCATATGCAAGCGCTGGTGAGGCCTCCTCATCGACCCCCAATTCCACCTCCATTTCTCTGCAAAACACAGCAAAGCCGCCCCTCCTCGACATCTTTGAGGATAGCATCAAGTATGGTATTGTGTTCGCCCCCAGTCTGGCCCTTGTTCCTGACCGCATCCCTCCAGAGCGCTTCTCCCTTGAACACCCCTAGGATTACCTATGTGCTCGGTTGCCTCCACAGTCACGTCCTCATCAAAGATCTGGAGCAGCAAACCTCATTGTGTGACCCGATCACCAATGAGAAGTGACTTCATGCAAGTTTCAAGATGAGCCTCGTGAGCGGTGCTCTACACAGCCAGCTACAAGGTACACTCCAACCCCTTCAAGGTGGGTTTGGTGGCCCAGGAATGGAATGGATAGTCAACTCCTCGCCTACGTTTACTTCCCGGAGACTGACACATGGGGCAATCAAATCACAACCGAGGCTCCAGAAAATACTTATTTGGGTTCTCCCTACTTATTTGGGTGGTTGTCCTAGCACTCTTGTTGACAATATCCTTTACTAGTCGTTTACGATTGGGATAGGTGCCACACTTGAGTTTGATTTGGATAATCTATGTTTTAAAAGTTTAAATATACATATATGCAAATTACTTTACATACATTTTTAAAAGTTTTCATCACACATTTAAAACATGTAAATGCAGTGTAAATCAATATTGATGCTACTTATATAAAAATTTAACAGCTCAAAAATTGTTTGTGACATTTGAAAAATGTTCACCTATATCAAATAAATGTCTGACATTTAAATAAAATGTTTATACGAAGTAAAAATGTGTTTTTTAATCTTTTTTAAATTTGTTTCATACCATTAAAAAAATTTGTCACGTTAAAAAAAAGGTTATACAATGTATAAATTATTCACATAAGTTAAAAAAATGTGTGATGAAAACCGAAATTCCTTATTTGACACTGTCTAAATATTGCCCTTCCTATTTGACACTGAGAAACTGTTTTCTCCTATCTAACATCGGATCTAAATTTCATTCTCAATACAACAGGGCTGTCAATTCTTCCAGCTAACAAAGTTAAATAACACATTAAAGTACACTTATTTTGGCAGTGTGTCAAATAGGGAAAAAAGCATCAAACAGGGAAGCAAATATTTTGGTAGTGCCAATAAATAATTCTCTCACAAAACAAACCCCACCCCACTCCCCATGTGTTGCTCATTCCTCTAGATCTTGCCGCCACCGGAATGGTTGGCCGTCGCTGCTAAAACGCATGTCTCCTTACCCAGATCCATGTCATTTAGGAGGGCAATGGACTAGCCCACCCACATGCCAAACGCCTTTGTCCCCATATCCACGCCAATGAGGAGGTTGCCAGAATGGCTAGCCACCGCAACAACGTGAGGTCCTTTCACAGATCCACGGCAAGGAGGAGGGTAACAGACTCGCCCACCCATGTGTCATGTGCCTCTGTCCCCATATCCGCGCTAGTGAGGAGGATGTCAGAACAACCCGCCGTAGCAGCACCTCCCTAGAGGCACCTACCTCCCTACAGGACGACGATGATATGCTTAGGGAGATCCTCCTCTGCCACCCCTTGGACCTATACTTACTCTCCCGCTTCTCTACTGTATGCAAGCACTGGTTCGGCCTCCTCATCGACCCCCAATTCCACCTCCGTTTCTATGCAAAACACCGCAAAGCCGCCCATCCTCGGCATGTTTGATATCATCAAGTGTGGTATTGTTTTTGCCCCCATTCTGGCCCTTGTTCCCGACCACATCCCTCCAGGGCGCTTCTCCATTGAACACCCTTAGGATTACCTATGTGCTCGATTGCATCCACCATCGCGTCCTCGTCAAAGATCTGGAGCAAAAATCCTAATTGCGTGACCCCATCACCAATGAGAAGTGTCGCATGCACTAGTAGAAAACGGCCCATTAATCCCGGTTCCAGAGGCCCTTTAGCCCCAGTTCTGGAACCGGGACTAAAGGGTCGGGACTAAAGCCCAAAACCTTTAGTCCCGGTTCGCTTACGAACCGAGACAGAAGGGGCTCCACGTGGCCGCTGCGGGGAGCCCAGGCAGGAGGACCTTTAGTCCCGGTTGGTAACACCAACCGGGACCAAAAGGCAGCCACGCGTCAGCAGCTGGCAGGAGCTGGGTTTTTGTTTTTTTTTGAAAGGGGGGGGGGGTTTAGGGGTTTTGGATGGTTAATTTAGAGGTTTCATATTGTGTTAGCTACCTAATAGAGAGAAGTGACCTTGCTTTATCTCTGTGCTTGGTCGATGCTAGCTACTATACGTATAGAGAGAACTCAACATGCTAGCTAGTAAGCAAATGAAGGAACCATTAAGTACACAAGATCGTCATGAACATATACAGAGAGAAGTGATCGACCTCTCTTTCTCCGACAGATTGGTTGAACAACAAGTTTTCGTATATCTATCTGACGCAACTAGCTACATATATACAATATAAGATCTCTTACAATCCCTAACATCTAAAGTCTATATCAATTTCCACATGGTATTCTCCGGCTTTATGTATGACGTGGTCAAGAAAGAATCCCGCCAATTCCTCTTGAATTGCTCGTATGCCATCATGTGGTAGGAGTTCATCCCGCATCTGCCACATCTAATTTAAAGAAAGGGGTCAATACATATATATGAATGAAACTCAACACAAATGATGGTAATAAAATAAAATTGTGAATATTATTGTTTACGTACTTCATATTGTTTTTCAGAGTAGCCCCGCTGAGAGGCCGTCGCGTTGTAGATGAACTCGCAAACGTAGTATCCACAAAAATCATTCCCGGCTTCCTGCCACAAGCACTCTACGAGAAATAGATTTCAATCAAACTGATAATCAAGCATGATAAATGGTATTGATGAAACTAGAATCAATGGGAGATGCGCGGAACTAGCTAGTCGTACTTACTTTCGGGTGTGTAAATCGCAGCTCCCTCGGCAGTCCCGGAACAATTCCGGTGAACTCTTTCCAAACCCTGCCACACAAAGAAAATAATTACTTGATATCAGGAAATGAACAAAGTTGCCGATATGGTGCCATAATGATCGATTGAACTTACTTCTGGAGCATTTCAGTCATGTCCGCATAGTCCTGGGGATCTATTCGTCTCGAGTCTAAGACAGTTACTACTCCCCGGTCAAGCTTAATCTCTAGCAGAATAAAGTGGAACCTTCGCACGCATGCATAACTCATCAATTACATTACTATAACCTCGAGTAAGGGAAACCGAATATGCACAAGACAGTAACACTCACTTGAAGTTATAAGGAAAGAGTATTTTCTCTTTGTTTTGATTTTTAAGCAACGATTGTAGCATGTTGTCCTTGGTATCTGTGACTCTGTTTTTAACCGTCCATTCATGTATGATATTTGGGTTAATGAACCCAATGTCATAGATTTGTGCTTTTCTGCATTCGACGATCTTCAATCTGCATAATATAGTGAGGATAATTATATATACATGCAATGAAAGAGCTGAGCTATATATAGAGATTTAATTACAGAAGTAGTACTTACAGACAATAGCAAGTCATGAGTTATTTGTCGAGGGCCATTTGATTGTATGACTGGAATAACTCATCAAATTCAACAGGCAACAGCTCAGTTCCAACGAGGTTGTGCTCCTCTTTAATTCTCAGCATCAAAGTATCCTTCCCAGACTCGTTGCAGGTTTTCATGTACCATTCATGCAATCTTCGCATCATCGTTGTTAGAGGAGGATGATCAGGTTTGACGAGAGGCTACCCGTACTGGTATCTGAATTCGTCCACCTCCATTGTTTCAAACTCTACATCATCGCTCAGGTAATCAGCAGGATTGGTACCGGGCACCATCCCCGGATGATTAGCAATGATATCGCTAGACACCTTGAGCGGGGGGCATGATTAGTTCGCCTGTTCGCCGAGCTGGGGAATTTTTTTCCCACTTCTTCGTTCTGCTAACCTTGCATCACTGCAAGTACTTCCCGACCTCTCCGCTTCCTTATATGTCCTTTCAATAATGCGCTCATAGTTGGATTGCGGCGGAGGCAGTGGTGGTCGCTTCAGGGCATCGATAGTGCGATTCACTTTCACCGGATCTATCGTCTCCTTCGGAGGTGGAGGTTTCTTTGCAAAAAAGTCCCTCAGTTTGGCAGCACAGATTTCCTCGCTTTCCTTGTCTATCCTCTCATATGGTAACTTTTCCAGAGGCTTGAGAGATGGACCGTATCTGAATTGCCTCCCGCCTCTACTTGTACTGCTAGCCGCCGGAGCCGCGGCATCTCTCTTCCCCCGTGGATGACGCGGCGGAGAAGGAGGCGGAGTGCTCCGACGCGCCGGAGGAGCCGGAGCGGCGGCGTCTGTCTTCCGTCATTGCTGACGAGGCGGAGGAGGAGGCGAAGTGCTCCGACGTGCCGGAGGAGGCGGAGTGCCCTCACGCACCGGAGGAGGCGGAGAAGGAGGCGGAGTGCCCTGATCACTCGCCGGAGGAGGAGGAGGCGGAGTGCCCTGACTCGCTGAAGGAGGAAGAGGAGGAGGAGGTGTCCAGTTTGGAAGCTTGATGTACTCCTTCCTCCATAGACATGTACTCCTCAAAGCATAAACCAACTGATTCTCCCCTTCACCTGTAGCGTGGTCAAGCTCCAGCTCCTCAAATCCCTCCATTATTTCATCCACCGTCACAACAGCATAGCCATGTGGAATCGGATGGCAGTGAAAAGTTCCGTCAGCTAGAGGAGGTGCAACAGAGCTGACAGGCGCCTTCAAAGTCAGGTTCGGCCATTTCGTCATAAGCTCGCAATGTTGAGCCTCCGTGATAGTATCCACGGGGTTGCGAGGAGCCGTAAAATCAGGCTGAATGAGCTCCGTGGAAGCCACATTGCTTCTCCGCTGAGATGGTGGGGTAGCTTCTGGGGCATGATCTTCGTGCCGCTGAGATGGTTGGCCGGCAGCTGCAAGTTCCTCTAGCTTCGCTATTCTTGCATTGAGCTTCTGCATTTCGCTCAGCTCCGCTTTCCTCTTTCTCTCTCAGCTTCTGTAACCGCCTGCACCGGGAAACCCAACCACCCACGGAACGGAGCCTGGTGTGCCTCGTGTTCGTCCAGGGTGCTCAGGATTCCCGAGGGCCTCAGTCAGCTCGTCCTTCTCTCTGTCGGGAATGAACGTCCCTTCCTGCGCTGCGGTGATATATTCCTGAAGCTTCTTCATTGGTATTGCAAGTTGCTCATCTGTCCAACGACACTCCCCTGTTTCTGGGTCCAAAGTTCCCCCAACCCCAAAGAACCAAGTCCTTGAACGGTCTGGCCAATTCAATGTCACTGGTTGGACCCCTTTAGCAAGCAGGTCTTGCTCATCTTTGTCCCACAACGGCCGGGCTTTGTAGTAGCCACTTGACTCCGTGTGATGGTGTACTTCTTTGCAGCATTTTTCTTGTTTGTCTCTGACCTTTTCTTACCCTTCTCCGAATTCTTGTAGGTCACAAATGCAGGCTAGTGATCTCTTATCTTCTCATATCGGCCGGTGAATTCTGGAGTCTTCCCTTTGTTGACAAACTTTGTGTTCAACTCTTTCTTCCAGTTTCTGAATAGATCTGCTATCTTCTTAAGAGCACACGCCTTGACCTTTGGCTCTATAATTGGCTTATTCAGATCCTCCTCTGGCAGTAGGGTGAAATTTTCCTTCAGCGAGGTCCAAAGATCGTCTTTCTGTCTATCATGGACATAAGAAACTTCAGGGTCGTCCTTACTCTTATTCCATTGCTGGATGCTGATCGGGATGCTGTCCCTAACAATAGCTCCGCACTGAGCAACAAATGCATCCTTGGTCCGCTTGGGTTCAATCGGTTGGCCATCGTCCGCGATTTGTGTGATCATGAACCTTTCATCCTGGCGCAACCTTTTCTTCGGGCCTCGTCTCGTTACGAAAGTTTGCTCGATCCGGATGGCTATAAAAGAAGAAAGAAGCGTTAATATATGTACATACCAAAACAATTAATGCATCAATTAGTCAGCACAGGCTTAATTAATATATATACCTCGCTGGACTTTGCAACAGCTCCCTCCTCCGTTCGGTCACCGGAGCCGACATCATGATCTCTTTCTTCCTCCGCCATTCGGTCACCGGAGCCGTCATGATCATCTCCTTCCTCCTCCATTGTTCGATCACCGGAGCCGTCATCCTCTCCTTCCTTACCATCGGTGTCATTGAGAAACGAAAAGGGATCACCTCCGCCGAGGATTATATCCCCCAACAATTGCTCTTGTTCCAAGTCTCTTTGATCCATAGTTTCTGCAAATATTACAACATGGCAATATACAAACATGAGAGATGGATATATTAGTGGCAAACATAGACCTAGCTAGCTAATCACAACAAGGAATCATATGCACAAACATATACCTAGCTAATGACAACAATGAACATAACAATTACGGTAGGGGCGGGATGGGGTAGATCGACAACGCTCTTTCTTCGTCTACGGTTTGAGTGGCCACGAGAGTTGGTCGGGCGAGCAGACCACCTCTCTCATGCATGTCCGATGTCCCCCCTCATGTCGAAGTTATCGGGGTTATTGTGACAGCCTGGTTTTTGCCTTCTCTCTTTTTCCGAACTTCTTTGCCTCTGATTTTGAATTTGGAGTTTTTCTGAATCAAATCACTTGGACTAAAACACTTGGGCATGTCCTTGATTTTCACCCAAGTGACCCATCCCTCTCATAATCATCATTTCCTCTCTGATATATCCCAAATGGCCATAGGAATATTTTTCATAAATGAAAAATATTCATTTTCCTCTCTGAAAATCATTTCAGCAACATATGCTCCAAAGCAACCCTCAATTTTCTTGCTCACAAAAATCTAAGAAAATTCCCAAATATTCTTTGGACCTTGGCACACCTCCCTGTGCAAAAAATATTTGATAGTTATTTGGAATATTTTTGCTACAAAAAATCTTTTCTGTTCTGACCTCAAAATGCAGTTTCTACATGAAGTATATTATTCCTTGATCCAATGAGGCTGATTTTTCTTGAGCTTCATTACCCTCCTAAGAAAACCCTAACCCCAAGAGATTAGCCCTAAACTCC
This sequence comes from Thinopyrum elongatum, assembly GCA_011799875.1. NCBI lineage: Eukaryota > Viridiplantae > Streptophyta > Magnoliopsida > Poales > Poaceae > Thinopyrum > Thinopyrum elongatum. The sequence continues at coordinate 21,905,768 of CM022299.1, read as the reverse complement.
TTCTAGAACATCTCCAAACACAGTGCCAAAGTTACTGACCAGAAACTTGCTAGTTAGCTCATGTTCAATCTGGTCGGCCTGGCAGTGTGCCATCTCTTCTCCTAGACTAAACATTGCACGGACAACACGTTAGACACGGTTTGGCATCGCCTTGTGTCGTTTTGACCGAGCTAGCATGGTGACCGCGTGTGGACACGGGCTCTGGCACGCGTTCGACACGCTCTGTGCTGCGCCCGAGCCTCTGTTCGGCGCGTGCTCGTCTCAGCGCTCACCGCCAACTGCCGCATCGTGCCACCAGCCTTGTATCTTCACGATTGACCTCTCCCTGGAGCTCACCGACACCGGAGACGCCATAGCAAGCACGGGCACGACGCGGCCAAAGGCACAGTGCACCCGTGCCACTGTCTTCGTCCACGCCCGAGTTCCTGTGCTCGTCCGCAACCTCCACAGTCGTCGCGTGATCACTGAGCCCTCTCCACCCCTCCCTGGCACTTCTCGTCGCTGTGCGCCGCCTTCCAGAGCCCTCCGGCAGAGCCGAGAACCCCCAACCCCTCCATCTATAAATACCGAGCCCCCTGGCCTCTCCGAGCTCATCCATCCGCTCCACCATCCACCACAAGCAGTAGAGAAGCCGCAGCCCGGCCGGGCAGGCCTCTGGCCGCCGTCCTCAGTTCGAGCTCGCCGGCGATCCCCTCTGCTTGCCTCCCACCTCTCCACTGCTCCTCAAGCTCCAGCTTCTTCTCCGGCAACTCCCTGGTGGTCCGTTGGTGCTAGCTGACCCTGTTGGAGCCCCTGGAATTGCCTCCTCCCGCCGTCTTCTTCATCTCCGGCGAGATCCGACCGCAGCCGCCGCTTGAGACGTTGGTTCCGAGCTGCTCTGATCACCTCTCGCCAAGCCACGGGTACAGGCAGGTGCGCCGTGACCTCCTCTATCCATCCCTCTCTCTCAGATCGGCCGACGAGCTCTCCTCACCGGCGTGAGCTCCGGCGGTGCACCGCCACCCCCCTGTTTATCTCTCTCTCTCCCCACACCTGACAGGCGGGGCCCACTGTCAGCCTCTCCACTCACGCCTGAAGCGGTACGATTGGAGGCGTATTCTCAGAATACATTTTCGACGTCACCCCCCTGGAGTTCTTTTATTTGTATTTAATTCAAAATTTTGAACAGCCATAAGTTTTAAACCATAAGTCCAAATGAATTGATTCTTTTTGCATTGTGTTTGTATTGAAAAGTTCTAGCAGCACACCAAAATGGAGATTTTTCTCTGCTGTCTAGAATTTCTGGTGATTTTCAGAATGATTCTTGATATTTTCTTTTGTTGTTTTTAATTAGTTTTAGAGGGGGAAGCTTGTCTTGGTGAAAACCAGGAGGAGTGTGAACCTCCTCTGCACTAAGGCAAGCCACACCAACATTTGCATGGTGTCACTTCAAAATTTATGATTTTTCCAACTTGAATATGAGTTATTTCATGCATTTAATTAATTAAATGAATATTGCATATGCTAGTTACTTTGTCCTGGTTGAAATGCTTAGGTTACAGTAGTATTTGAATGCATGGACTAGTATGAGGTAGTAGAAGTAGTTTTGATTGTGTGGTTATGCTTTTGGATATGATCCGTAGTATTTTCTTTATGTGAGTTATTGATTTTCATATATTGTGGCATAACTAAAGTGATGAGTGTTAAAACCAGTGAAGCTTAATGATGACTAGTGCAAGTAGAAACTTTGATGATGTTGATCTGTTTACTTTAAGTGTTATGTGATGCATGTCAGATAGTTGCATGTTCATGGCTTAATGTGACTCGAGTTATTTTTATTTCAAGTTAAACCTGATGTTAATTCGACTTGAACATAATGTTGATCAAGTCATGGTGCCACTGAATCGAGTTTTCCTAGTGCAACCACATTTGCCTTTATGGGAAGGCCCTTATTCAGCCTGTTGTCATGCCTCTGGTCGGTACCTCCAACGAGGGAAGGTTATGCGCGTGCGGTACCCTGGCCCGGTAAGAAGACATAACCTTGTGTGCCCAATTGTTGTTATGGTACCTTGTCCCCATTTAGGACCGTTTAAGTTTTGCCACGACGGTGGCCATTGATGTCTTTGGTAGACACGGGGCCACCCATGACTTATCCCAGAAGGGAGTTGGTCGGAGTGGCCGGTAGAGTGTCATGGCAATGGGAGGGTTCTGTCGGAATGCCGTTGGTCCACCCGAATGGGAGTGCGAGGCCATGGATTCCGTGGTGTGGGTACAGTGGGCTAACCTCTGCAGAGTGTTTATTAAAACTATCGATAGCCGCGTCCTCGGTTACGGACATAGCTCGTAAGTAAGTCACACCATGGATCAACATGATTAAGTAATCTTGCACACTAAATTTATATGCTTGGCACTGGGTAAGTGATGAGATTTGTGAGATCATGAGATGATCTTTGTGGGAACCAAAGTGTTGGTTTCGTTTGTGATCCGGGTATGATCACCGTTTTGGTTACGAGGTAACCCGTCTGGTAAGAGAGTCCGCGGGACTCAGTGCACATGTTTGATTCACTGCATAAGTAGTATGTTGTTGCATTGGATTTAACTTGCTTAAATGTCATGATATTGTTTGCCATTATGCTTATGCTTGTTGTGAGCTTGCAAGTACATTCAATGTACTGACCTGGCGTGTTATGCCAGATTTCAGGAAAGTCTTACCGGATCGAAGTGCTTCCCGTGTCTAGATCGTGTCCACATCGGTGTCCCTGTGCTATGGAGTTCCACTTCGTCGTCGTTCCGCTGCCGTATAGTTGTTGTGATCGAGGCCCTTCATGTTCATTAAATAATGTACATATTGTTCAGCCGCACCGTGTGTGCCGCTTGGCCTCGCTACTTGATGTAATATCGAACCTATGTTTCCGCTAGCATCAATAAAGCGGTTGTTTTCTGTACCAAGTTCTTGTGTGTTGCCAGAAGACTTGATCTCTGGGCTGGCAATGCAAGGTAAACTGGTTGCTCTGAGCCGGGGTGCCACAGTTATACTTTCAGAAGAGGACACTTTGTGGAAAATAATCACTATGAACATAACAATTACGGGTAGGGGCGGGAGGGGTTAGATCGACAACTCTTCTAGGGTTAGGGGTGGCCTCGACAACTCTTCTAGGGTTTGGGGTGGCCTCGACAAAGCTTTTTCAGTCCCGGTTTGGGTGGACTCGAGAGTTGGTCGGGCGAGAGGGGGTTGATCGATGTCCCCCCTCATGTCGAAGTTACCGGAGTTTTCTTCTAGGGGTTTGGGTGGCCTCGAGAGTTTGTCGTATAGGGGCGGGAGGGGGTAGGAGATCGACAACGCTTTTTTTTTAGGGTTTGGGTGGCTCGAGAGTTGGTCGGACGAGAGGGGGTTGATTGACGTCCCCCCTCATGTCGAAGTTACCGGAGTTTTCTATATGAACAAAAAAAATCCACATGACATGTCGGACGAGCGGACCGCCTCTCTCTCATGCATGTCCAACGTCCCCCCCCCTCCCTCATGTCGAAGTTATCGGGCAGGGGGTAGATCGACAACGACGCTCACCCCTCATTTTAACTTATGAACATTTGAACAAAAAAAAAATTCTATCAACAAAAAAAATGCTATCCATCCATACATACATAGCCACATACATACATGGAAAAAAATGCTATGAACAAAGAAATACATATAGCCACATATATGAAAAAAAATACATATATGAACAAAAAAATGCTATGAAACAAAAAAACATCATATATACATCCATCCATACATACATATAGAGACATACATACATTATATATGAAGAAAAAAATCAACATATATATATAAAAAAAATCATAATGCAACGAGCCGGGGCGGCGGCGGCTCACAGCGGGGCGGCCGGTGAGGGCGACGGCGACGGCGGGGGCGGCGAGGGCGCCGGCGATGGCGACGGCGGGGGCGGGACGGGGCAGGGGCGCGGCCGAGCGCGCTCGGGGGCGGGGCAGGGGCGCGGGCTCGGGGGCAGGGCAGGGCCGGGCTCGGGGACGACGACGGCGTCGGCGACGATGACGACGGGGCAGGGGCGCGGCGATGGCGACGGCAGGGGAGGTGGATGGCATCGGGGCAGCCTGGCGGCGTCGATGAGCTCGGCGTTGTCGGGGGGAACTGGCGATGAAATTGTCAAATTTTGCTAAGTGTGGGCTTATATACCCACACCTTTAGTCCCGGTAGGTGGCACCAACCGGGACCAATACCCCCCTTTGGTCCCGGTTCGTGCCACAAACCAGGACCAAAGGTCTCTTTTCGTCAGCCCAAAGGGCGGGAACCAGAGACCTTTGGTCCCGGTTGGTGGCACGAACCGGGATCAAAGGGGGGTATTGGTCCCGTTTGGTGGCACGAACCGGGACCAAAGGTGGATATTGGTCCCGGTTTGTGCCACCAACCGGGACGAAAGGGTGGTGCTGCCCGGGGCCAAATACTTAGTCCCACCTTGCTAGCTGAGAGGGCTCGAGAGTGGTTTATAAGCGCTGCTGTGCCAACCCTCTCGAGCTCCTCTCAACTGTAGGCTTACGGGCCTAATCGCACACTCCTCTACCCGTGGGCCTACTGGGCCTGCTGCGGGCCTGAATCCTGGCCCAACTAGCTGGTTGGGTTTCTAGTCGTATTCAGGCCGTGGTAGCCCAGTAGGCGGCATTTTTTAAAAAAAAAATCCTGTTTTTTGTTTTCTTTTTTGCTTTATTTATTTTCTTTTGTTTCTACTTACAGCTAAATACTTATAGTTTTTCAGTGATTCTTTTTGCTTTTAGGTCACAAAAATTATAAACTTTATGTTAGTGCCATTAGTTTTCAAATTTGAATAGTTTAAATTTGAATTCTTTTAAATTTGTGTGAATCACTAGTTTATGAATAACTTTACTATAAAAATAGATTTTTGAGTGATTCTTTTTCCTGCTATTTATATTGCTGTGTGTTTTCTATATATCAATTTGGTAGTTCTTAGGTTATTTTAAATGTCGTTTTAATCAAAAAAAGATTTTTTTGTATTTGAGTTTACTATTAAAGTTTCTAACAAAAAAAATTCTTTATGAATTTTTTTTTGCTATTAATGTTTTGAACAAAAAATACTTTGATAATTTTAGTTGCATAAATTTATATAATTTTAGTTCACAAAATATAGGGGTTATAAAATCTTTTTAGTTGATTCCTTTTGCTATTAGAGTTTTATAAAAGCTTTTTAGTTGATTCTTTTTGCTATTGAAGAATATTATAGTTTTGTTTTAGTTGATCATAACAGAATATTTTAATTGATTATTTTTAGTTCATTCTTTTTGCTATTAGAGTTTCATAAAAGTTTTCTAGTTCATTCTTTTTGCTATTAGTTCATTCTTTGAGCTAAATGACCCTGAAATTGAAAAGCACTTCAAATGAACTCTGAAAAGGTTGAAAGTTGGCAATGTATCATCATTTCACCCACATAGCATGTGCTAAAAAGTTGAGAGGGTTATGGCAAAAGTTGGATGCACTTCATGTACAAAATGGACAATCTCTTTAGAAGTATCAGGGTTTCATACGAAAACTCATCTGTTACAAAGGGATTTCATTTTTTTGAACTTATTTGAACTCCAGACTTTTTGTGTGTTCAAAATGCACCATTCAAAGCCTCATCATAAATTTTCAACCCTTTCTGACTTCATTTGTTATTTTTCATGCATTTACTGATTTTTTTGAGCTAAATGACCCTGAAATGGAGAAGCACTACAAATGAACTCTGAAAAGGTTGAAAGTTGGCATGGTATCATCATTTCACCCACATAGCTTGTGCTAAAAAGTTGAGAGGGTTACGACAAAAGCTGGATGCACTTTGTGTACAAAACAGACAATCTCTTTCGAAGTATCAGGGTTTCGGACGAAAACTCATCTGTTACAAAGGTATTTCATTTTTTTGAACTTATTTGAACTCCAGACTTTTTGTGTGTTCAAAAGGAACCATTCAAAGCCACATCATCAATTTTCAACCCTTTCTGACTTCATTTGGTATTTTTCATGCATTTACTAATTTTTTAAGCTAAATGACCCTAAAATTGAAAAGCACTACAAATGAACTCTGAAAAGGTTGAAAGTTGGCATGGTATCATCATTTCACCCACATAGCATGTTCAAAAAAGTAGAGAGGGTTACGGCAAAAACTGGATGCACTTCGTGTACAAAATGGACAATCTCTTTCGAAGAATCAGGGTTTCGGACGAAAACTCATCTGTTACAAAGGGATTTCATTTCTTGACATGTAACTGCAGTGATATTCTAGATCAAAGGCATCATCATAATAGTTGTGGAGAGAAAGTCTTCACTTTTTCTTTGCTTGTGTCCTTTGCTTATTGCGCCGTAACCATGGATAATCTTCATCTTTTAACAGGGTGCTTGGGTCAGCCTTGACTTTGAAGGGAGGAATTTCATGAAACTTTTCATAATCTTCCGACATGTCTGTCTTGCGCTCCACTCCCACGATGTCTCTTTTTCCTGAAAGAACTATGTGGCGCTTTGGCTCATCATATGATGTATTCGCTTCCTTATCTTTTCTTTTTCTCGGTTTGGTAGACATGTCCTTCACATAGAAAACCTATGCCACATCATTGGCTAGGACGAATGGTTCGTCTGTGTACCCAAGATTGTTCAGATCCACTGTTGTCATTCCGTACTATGGGTCTACCTGTACCCCGCCTGCTGACAGATTGACCCATTTGCACTGAAACAAAGGGACCTTAAAATCATGTCCATAGTCAAGTTCCCATATGTCCACTACGTAACCATAATATGTGTCATTTCCCCTCTTGGTTGCTGCATCAAAGCGGACACAACTATTTTGGTTGGTGCTCTTTTGATCCTAGGAGATCGTGTAAAATGTGTTCCCATTTATCTCGTACCCTTTGTAAGTCAATACAGTCGAAGATGGTCCCCTGGCCAACTAGTACAACCCATCAGAAACAGCGTTGTCACCCATGAGACGTTTTTTCAACCAACTGACGAAAGTCTTGATGTGTTCACATGTAATCTAGTCATCACACTGCTCCAGGTGTTTGGAGCGCAGAATATTCTTGTGTTCATTGACATACGGGGTCACCAAGGTAGAATTCTGTAGAACTGTGTAGTGTGATTGAGACCAAGAATGCCCGTCCCTACACATTATTGAGTCCGCTCGTAGTGTCCCTTTTTCAGTCAGTCTTCCCTCATACCATGATTGAAGGAGACCAATCTTCTTAAGGTCAGGAATGAAGTCAACACAAAACCCAATGGCCTCCTCTGTTTGATGGCCCGTGGAGATGCTTCCTTCTGGCCTAGCACGGTTACGAACATATTTCTTTAAGACTCCCATGAACCTCTCAAAGGGGAACATATAGTGTAGAAATACAGGGCCCAGAATGGCAATCTCGTCGACTAGATGAACTAGGAAGTGCGTCATGATATTGAAGAAGGATGGTGGGAATACCAGCTCGAAACTGACAAGACATTGCGCCGGATCACTCCCTAACCTTGGTAGGATTTTTGGATCGATCACCTTCTGAGAGATTGCATTGAGGAATGCACATAGCTTCATAATGGCTAATCGAACGTTTTTCGGTAGAAGCCCCCTCAATGCAACCGGAAGCAGTTGCGTCATAATCACGTGGCAGTCATGAGACTTTAGGTTCTGAAACTTTTTCTCTGCCATATTTATTATTCCCTTTATATTCGACGAGAAGCCAGACGGGACCTTCATACTGGGTAGGCATTCAAAGAAGATTTCCTTCTCTTCTTTGGTAAGAGCGTAGCTGGCAGGACCTTCATATTGCTTTGGAGGCATGCCGTCTTTTTCGTGCACACGTTGCTGGTCCTCCCGTGCCTCCGGTGTATCTTTTGTCTTCCCATACACGCCCAAGAAGCCTAGCAGGTTCACACAAAGATTCTTCGTCATGTGCATCATGTCGATTGTAGAGCGGACCTCTAGGTCTTTCCAGTAGGGTAGGTCCCAAAATATAGATTTCTTCTTCCACATGGTTGCGCGTCCCTCAGCGTCATTCGGAACAGATAGTCCACCGGGACCCTTTCCAAAGATTACTTGTAAATCATTGACCATAGCAAGTATGTGATCACCAATACGGACGGCGGGCTTCTTCCGGTGATCTGCCTCGCCTTTAAAATGCTTGCCTTTCTTTCGACATTGATGGTTGGTCGGAAGAAATCGACGATGCCCCATAATGGCCTTGGATGAGAACTGGCATCATAATGAACTTCCGCTTCATGCACAGCCAAGGAGGAAGGTTATAGATACATAGAGTCACGGGCCAGGTGCTATGATTGCTGCTTTGCTCCCCAAAAGGATTAATGCCATCCGCGCTTAAACCAAACCATACGTTCCTTGCGTCACCTGCAAAGTCCCCCCACTTTCTCTTGATTTTTCTCCACTGCGACCCGTCAGCGGGTGATCTCAACTTCCCGTCTTTCTTACGGTCCTGTTTGTGCCATCGCATCAACTTGGCACGCACTTTGTTTCTGAACAGACGTTTCAGCCGTGGTATTATAGGAGCATACCACATCACCTTGGCAGGAACCCTCTTCCTGGGGTGCTCGCCGTCAACATCACCAGGGTCATCTCGTCTGATCTTATACCACAATGCACCGCATACCGGGCATGCGTTCAAATCCTCGTACGCACCGCGGTAGAGGATGCAGTCATTAGGGCGTGCATGTATCTTCTGCACCTCCAATCCTAGAGGGAATAGAACCTTCTTTGCTCCATACGTACTGTCGGGCAATTCGTTATCCCTTGGAAGCTTCTTCTTCAATATTTTTAGTAGCTTCTCAAATCCGTTGTCAGATACACCATTGTCTGCCTTCCATTGCAGCAATTCCAGTGTGGTACCGAGCTTTGTGTTGCCATCTTCGCAATTGGGGTACAACCCTTTTTTGTGATCCTCTAACATGCGATCGAACTTCAACTTCTCCTTTTCACTTTCGCATTGTCTCTTTGCATCAACAATGACCCGGCGAAGATCATCATCGGGCACATCGTCTGATTCCTCTTGATCTTCAGCTTCCCCCGTTGCAGCATCACCGTATTCAGGGGGCACATAGTTGTCATCATCCTCTTCTTCTTCGTTGTCTTCCATCATAACCCCTCTTTCTCTGTGCTTGGTCCAAACATTATAGTGTGGCATGAAACCCTTCTCAAGGAGGTGGATGTGAAAGGTTTTCGTGTCAGAGTAAGACTTCGTATTCCCCCAGATAGGGCATGGACAACACATAAAACCATTCTGCTTGTTTGCCTCAGCCACTTTGAGAAAATTATGCACGCCCTTAATGTACTCGGAGGTGTGTCTGTCACCGTACATCCATTGTCAGTTCATCTGCGTGCATTATATATAATTAAGTGTGGCAAAAACCATTACAGAACATCATGAATAGAGAAGTGACCAAATTAATAGAAGTTCATCATCACATTAAAACCAAAGTACAGTAGTGATCAAATGTTATTACTGAAAAAATAAATACATAAAGTTCATACATAGTTCTCATTGAACAACATATAGCTCTCTAGAGCATCTAATTAAACCATTTCAATGCAACAACAAATGCGATCATAATCGCAACTAAGGTAACAATTGATCCAACGGCATTATGATACCAAGCCTCAGTATGAATGGCATATTTTTTAATCTTTCTAATCTTCAAGCGCATTTTATCCATCTTGATCTTGTGATCATCGACGATATCCGCAACATGCAACTCCAATGCCATCTTCTCCTCCTCAATTCTTTTCAATTCTTTCTTCAACTAATCATTTTCTTTTTCAACTAAATTTAACCTCTCGACAAGAGGGTCGGTTGGAATTTCCGGTTCACATACCTCCTAGATAAAACATCTATGTCACGTTGGTCGGCATAATTGTCATAAACACTAAATGAAACAAATAGTTATAAAAGATAATATATACCACATCCGAATCATAGACAGGACGAGGGCCACGGGGGCGGATACCAAAACCATCGCACTATTTAATAACAAACAATAGTAAAAGTAAGAAAATTATACAAGTATCAATCTAAATCATACAAGTAAGAATTTTTTTTCTTTTAGAAAGAAGATAAGAACAAGAGGCTCACCACGGTGGTGCCGGCGACGAGATCGGCGCGGGCGATCGATGGCGGTGAGGACGGGGACGGGACAGGATGGACCGCCAAACCTAAACAAATCTTGAGGAAAATGGAGTTTGGACAAGGAGCTATGAGAGGAGAAAGCTTAAGTGTGGCTCGGGCATTTCATCGAACACCTCATGTGCATAGGAGGTGAGCTAGAGCACCACAAAGCTCTCCCACGGCCGGCCAAAAAAACAGAGCAGTGCACTACTCTGCTCACGGGCAGGGGATATATATAGGCCTCTCTTTCATCCCGGTTGGTGGCTAAAACCGGGACTAAAGGAACACATTTGGTCCCGGTTCCAGCCACCAACCGGGACTAAAGATTGTGGGCCAGGAGCGAGGCCCATTGGTCCCGGTTCGTGTCTGGAACCGGGACCAAAGGGGTCAGACGAACCGGGACCAATGGCCCTTGAGGCCCGGCCGGCCCCCTGGCCTCATGAACCGGGACTGATGCCCCCTTTGGTCCCGGTTCGTGAGTGAACCAGGATTAATGCCCTTAACCAGGCCTCAACCAAAGCCCTGTTTTCTACTAGTGATGGCTCTTCATGCAAGTTTCAAGATGAGCCTCGTTGGAGTTGTGCTCTATACAGCCGGCTACAAGGTATACTCTAGCCCCTTCAAGGTGGGATTCGTGTCCCAGGAATGGATTGGATAATCAATTCCTCGCCTGCGTTTACTTCTCGAAGACTGACACATGGCGCAATCAAATCACAGCTAATGCTCCAGAAATTACTTATTTGGGTTCCCTACTTATTTTGGTGGTTTTCTTAGCACTCTTGTTGGCACTATCCTTTAGTAGTCATTTATGATTAGGAGAGTCGCGGTACTTGAGTTTGATTTGAACAACCTATGTTTTAAAATTTTAAATATACATATTTCCAAACACTAGTAGAAAAAGGCCTATTAGTCCCGGTTCATAAGGCCCATTAGTCCCGGTTCCCAAATCGGGACTAAAGGGTCGGGACTAAAGGCCCCCCCTTTAGTCCCGGTTGTGTTACGAACCGGGACTAAAGGCCCTCCACGTGGCTGCTCTCTGGAGCTCCACCTTTAGTCGAATTTTTTTTGAAATTTTGTTTTTCTGAATTTTTTTGAAAAATAAAATTTTGAATTTTTTTTGAATATTTTCTTATTTTCAAATTTCTGAATTATTTGACAATTCAGTCTCGAATCACCCACTCTAACCACCCCTCATCACTGCCTAATTATGAACCACTCATTCCAAATCGTCTAACTTCCCGGCCGGTCACCCATCCTCTCACTACTCCAGCCTGAGCACGCTTAACTTTTGAGTTCTATTCCCCCTAGTTTCCAAGTCTGCACTTGGTGTTTTCCTGACAATACTAAGCTGTCAATCCTATTAACCCTTAGGAGTTGAACTTGAGCATTAAGCACCGTTTGAGTTTGAAATTATTATTCTAAAAAACAATAATTATTTATTAACACTAATATTTCTTGAATAAGTAGTTTGACCATAGTTTGACCACAATTTGACCATAGTTTGACCATAGTTTGACCAGATTTGATCATAGTTTGACCACAGTTTGACCAAAAGTCAAAAAACTAAAAATAAATATTTATTAACACTAATATTTCTTTAATAAGTAGTTTGACCATAGTTTGACCAGATTTAACAAAAAATCAAAAAAACTGAAATTTGAGCATATCTTATTTTTCTTTCAGAATTTGAGGATTCTAAAAATTTGCAAACAGGCCTACGGCAATCAAAATCGGATGCGGATTTTCGTGCGGATTTTTTTATATATTATGCGTTTTTTTTTTACATCGTATGCAAAAGATATGGCCGTTTTACTTTTTCATAACACTTTTTTGCAAAACATGTCCAAATTTAAGTTTTTTAATTTTCCTAACTAGTAGATGTAGTAACATAACTACATCTCGAAGGATTTTAATTTTTGAAGTTTTTATCATTTTCTTTTGTTTTTTACAAAACTGAAAAGGCGATACACCGGGGGGGGGGGTGGTGGCAGAATTTGAACCTTTAGTCCCGGTTTGAGACACGAACCGGGACTAAAGGGCATCGCACCCTTTAGTCCCGGTTCGTGTCTCAAACCGGGACTAAAGGTCCCATTTGAACCGGGACTAATGCCTTCCCGACGCCTTAGCCGCTCGAACCGGGACTAATGCTCACATTAGTCCCGGTTCGTAATGCAACCGGGACTAATGTGTACATTGAGCTGTGACCAAAGCCCTGTTTTCTACTAGTGAAATTACTTTACTTAAATTTTTAAAAGTTTTCATCGCACATTTACAAAATGTAAGTGCAATGCAAAACAATATTGACGCTACTTATATAAAATTTTAATAGCTTAAAAAGTGTCCGTGACATTCGAGAAATGTTCACCTATATCAAAGAAATGTCTGTGACATTAGAAAAAATATTTACACAATGTAAAAAAATGTGTTCTTTTAACCTTTTTAAAAAGTGTTTCATACCATTAAAAAAATTACACACATTAAAAAAAAGTTATACAACATATAAAATTGTTCACGTAAGTTAAAAATTGTGCGAAGAAAACCGAAATACCTTATTTGACACTGTTTAAATATTGCCCTTCCTATTCGACACTGGAAAACTGTTTTCTTCTATCTAACACAGGATCTAAATTTCATTCTCAATATAACACTGCCGGCAATTTTTCCAGCTAACAAAGTTAATTGACACATTAAATTACACTTATTTTGACAGTGTGTCAGATAGGGAAGAAAGCGTCAAATAGGAAAGCAAATATATTGGTACTGTCCAATAAGTAATTAATTCTCTCACGAAGCAAACACCACCCCACACCCCATGTGTTCCTCATTCCTCCAGATCTTGGCGCCAACGGAATGGCTGGCCACCACTGCTAAAATGCACATCTCCTTACCCAGACCCATGCCATTTAGGAGCGCAATGGACAAGTCCACCCATATGCCACACGCCTCTGTCCCCAGATCCACGCCAATGAGGAGGTTGCCATAATGGCTAGCCGCTGCAACAACGTGAGCCTCCTTTCACAGAACCAAGCCATCGAGGAGGGTGACGGACTCGCCCACCCACATGTCATGTGCCTCTGTCTCCATATCCATGATAGTGAGGAGGATGCCGGAACAACCCGTCGTCATACCACCTCTCCAGAGGCACCTACCAGCTTACAGGACGACGATGATATGCTCAGGGAGATCCTCCTCTGCCACCCCTTGGAACTATACTCACTCTCCCACTCCTCTACCATATGCATGTGCCGGTGAGGCCTCCTCATCGACCCCAAATTCCACCTCCATTTCTATTGAAACCACAGCAAATCCGCCCCTCCTCGACATCTTTGAGAATAGCATCAAGTATGGTATTGTGTTCGCCCCCACTCTGGCCCTTGTTCCCAACCGCATCCCTCCAGGGCTCTTCTCCATTGAACGCCCTTAGGATTACCTATGTGCTCGATTGCCTCCATGGTCGCGTCCTCGTCGAAGATCTGGAGCAGAAAACCTAATTGTGCGACCCCATCACCAATGAGAAGTGCCGCATGGCTCTTCGTGCAAGATTCAAGATGAGCCTCTTTGGAGCGGTGCTCTATACAGCCGGCTACAAGGTACACTCCAGCCCCTTCAAGGTGGGATTGGTGTCCCAGGAATGGAGTGGATAACCAACTCCTCGCCTACGTTTACTTCTCGGACACATGGCGCAATCAAATCATAGCTGATGCTCCAGATAATATTTATTTGGGTTCCCAACTTATTTTGTTGGTTTTCCTAGCACTCTTGTCGGCACTATCCTTTAGTAGTCGTTTATGATTAGGAGAGGTGCCGTACTTGAGTTTGATTTGAAGAACCTATGTTTTAAAATTTTAAATATACATATTTCCAAATTACTTTACTTAAATTTTAAAAGTTTTCATCGCACAATTACAAAATGTAAGTGCAGTGGAAAACAATATTGACGCTACTTATATAAAATTTTAATAGCTTAAAAAGTGTCCGTGACATTTGAGAAATGTTCACCTGTATCAAAGAAATGTGTGTGACATTTAAAAAAATATTTACACAATGTAAAAAATGTGTTCTTTAAATCTTTTTAAAAAGTGTTTCATACCATTAAAAATATTCCACACATTAAAAAAAAGGTTATACAACGTATAAAATTGTTCACGTAAGTTAAAAAATGTGCGAAGAGAACCGGAATACCTTACTTGACACTATTTAAATATTGCCCTTCCTATTTGACACTGAAAAACTGTTTCCTCCTATCTAACACATGATCTAAATTTCATTCTCAATATAACACTACCCACAATTTTTCCAGCTAACAAAGTTAAATTACACATTAAAGTACACTTATTTTTCCTGTGTGTCAGATAGGGAATAAAGCGTCAAATAGGAAAGCAAATATTTTTGTACTGTCCAATAAGTAATTCTCTCACGAAGCAAACCCCACCCCACACCCCATGTGTTCCTCATTCCTCCAGATCTTGGTGCCAACTGAATGGTTGGCCGCCTCTGCTAAAATGCACGTCTCCTTACCCAGATGCATGCCATTTAGGAGGGCAATGGACTAGCCCACCCACATGCCAAACGCCTTTGTCTCCAGATCCACGCCAATGAGGAGGTAATCCTACAGGACGACGATGATATGCTCAGGGAGATCCTCCTCTGCCACCCAGTGGAACTATACTCACTCTCCCACTCCTCTACCATATGCAAGTGCTGGTGAGGCCTCCTCATCGACCCCCAATTCCACCTCTGTTTCTATGCAAACCACTGCAAAGCCGCCCTCCTCGGCATCTTTGATAATAGCATCAAGTATGGTATTGTGTTCGCACCCACTCTGGACCTTGTTCCCGACCGCATCCCTTCAGAGCGCTCTGCCTTGAACACCCCTAGGATTACATATGTGCTCGGTTGCCTCAATGGTCGCATCCTTGTAAACATCTGGAGCAGCAAACCTGATTGTGCGACAACATCACCAATGAGAAGTGACTTCGTGCAAGTTTCAAGATGAGCCTCATGAGCGGTGCTCTACACAGTCGGCTACAAGGTACACTCCAGCCCCTTCAAGGTTGGCTTGGTTTCCTAGGAATGGAGTGGATAATCAACTCCTTGCCTACGTCTACTTCCCGTAGATTGACACATGGTGCAATAAAGTCACAGCTGAGGCTCTAGAGAGTACTTGTTTGTGTTCCCTACTTATTTTGGTTGTTTCTACTAGCACTCGTGTTGGCAATATCATTTACTAGTCGTTTATGATTGGGATAGGCGCCACACTTGAGTTTGATTTGGATAACCTATGTTTTAAAATTTTAAATATACATATATCGAAATTACTTTACCTAAATTTTTAAAAGTTTTCATCACATATTCAAAAAATGCAAATGCAGTGTAAATCAATATTGACGCTACTTATATAAAATTTTAACAGCTTAAAAAGTGTTCGTGACATTTGAAAAATGTTCACCTGTAACAACTAAATGTATGTGACATTTAAATAAAATGTTTACACAATGTAAAAAATGTGTTCTTTTAATCTTTTTAAAAGTGTTTCATACCATTAAAAAAATTCATCACATTAAAAAAAGGTTATACAATGTATAAATTGTTCGCGTAAATTAAAAAAATGTGTGATGAAAACCGAAATTCCTTATTTGACACTATCTAAATATTGCCCTTCCTATTTGACACTGGAAAATTGTTTTCTCCTATCTAATATAGGATCTAAATTTCAATCTCAATATAACAGGACCGTCAATTTTTCCAACTTACAAAGTTAAACAACACATTAATGTACACTTATCTTGGTAGTGTGTCAGATAGGGAAGAAAGCGTCAAATAGGGAAGCAAATATCTTGGTAGTTCTAAACAAGTAATTCTCTCACGAAACAAACCCAACCCACTCCCCATGTGTTCCTCATTCATCCAGATCTTGGTGCCACCGGAATGGCAGCCGCCACTGCTACAACGCACGTCTACTTACCCAGATCCTTGCCATTTCGGAGGGCAATGGACTAGCCCACCCACGTGCAACATCCCTTTGTCCCCAGATCCACGCCAATGATGTGGTTGCCAGAATGGCTAGCCACCGCAACAACGTGAGCCTCCTTTCATAGATCCACGCCACCGAGGAGGGTGACGGACTCACCCACCCACGTGTATGTGCCTCTGTCCCAAGATCCACGATAGTGAGGAGGATGTAACAACAACCCGCCGTCGTAGAACCTCGCCAGAGGCACCTACCTCTGTACAGGACGACGATGATATGCTCTGGGAGATGCTCCTCTGCCAACCCTTGGACCTATACTCACTCTCCCACTCCTTTACCATATGCAAGCAATAGTGAGGCCACCTCATCGACCCCCAATTCAACCTCCGATTCTGTGCGAACCACCGCAAAGCCGCCCCTCGTCAACATCTTTGAGAATAGCATCAAGTATTGTATTGTGTTCCCCCTCATTCTGGCCCTTGTTCCCGACCGCATCCCTCCAGTGTGCTTCTCCTATCTAAATATTGCCCTTCCTATTTGACGCTGGAAACTGTTTTCTCCTATCTAACATCGGATCTAAATTTCCTTCTCAATATAACAGGACCATCAATTTTTCCAACTAACAAAGTTAAATAACACATTAAAGTACACTTATTTTGGTAGTGTGTCACATAGGGAAGAAAACGTCAAATAGGGAAGCAAATATTTTGGTAGTTTCCAATAAGTAATTTTCTCACGAAACAAACCCCACCCACTCCCCCTGTGTTCCTCATTCATCAAGATCAAAGCACCACCGGAATGGCAGCCGAAGCTGCTACAACGCACGTCTACTTATCCAGATCCATGCCATTTCAGAGGGTAATGGACTAACCCACCCACATGCCACACACCTCTTTCCTCAGATCCACGCGAATGATTTGGTTGCCAAAATGGCTAGCCGCCGCAACAACGTGAGCCTCCTTTCATAGATCCAGGCCACCTAGGAGGGTGACGGACTCGCCCACCCATGTGTATGTGCCTCTGTCCCAGATCCAAGCTAGTGAGTAGATGTCGCAAAAACCCACCGTTGCACAACCTCGCCAGAGGCACCTACCTCCCTACCAGATGACGATGATATGCCCCAAGAGATCCTCCTCTGCCAACCGTTGGACCTATACTCACCCTCCCGCTCTTCTACCATATGCAAGCGCTAGTGAGGCCTCCTCATCGACCCCCAATTACACCTCCGACTCTATGCAAATCACCGGAAAGCCGCCCCTCCTCGGCATTTTTTAGAATAGCGTCAAGTACTTTATTGTGTTCGCCCTCAATATGGTCCTTGTTCCCGACCGCATCCCTCTAGAGAGATTCTCCCTTGAATGCCCCTAGGACCACTAATGTGCTCGATTGCCTCCACGGTCGCTTCGTCGTCGAAAATCTGGAGCAGAAAACCTCATTGTGCGACCCCGTCAACAATGGGAAGTGTTGCATGGTTCTTCGTACAAGTTTAAAAATGTGCCTCGTTGGAGCGGTGCTCTACACACCCTGCTGCAAGGTAATATGCAGCCCCTTCAGGTGGTCTTGGTGTCCCAGGAATGGAGTAGATGATCAACTCCTCGCCTATGTTTAATTCTTGAAGACTGACACATCGTGCAATCAAACCACAGCTGAGGCTCCAGAAAATACTTATTTGGGTACCCAACTTATTTTGGTGGTTGTCCCGGCACTCTTGTTGGCTATATCCTTTACTAGTTGTTTATAATTGGGATAGGCGCCACACTTGAGTTCGATTTGGATAACATACAATTTCAAAATTTAAATTTACATATATCCAAATTACTTTACTTAAAATTTTAAAAGTTTTCTTCGCACATTTAAAAAATGTAAATGCAGTGTAAAACAATATTAATGCTACTTATATAAAAAATTAACAGCTTAAAAAGTGTTCGTGACATTTGAAAAATGTTCACTTGCATCAAATAAATGTCTATGACATTTAAATAAAATCTTTACACAATGTAAAAAATATGTTCTTTTAATCTTTTTTTAAAAGTGTTCCATACATTTAAAAAATCCGTCACGTTAAAAAAAGGTTATACAATGTATAAATTGTTGGCGTAAGTTCAAAAAATGTGTGATGAAAACCGAAATTCCTTATTTGACACTATCTAAATATTGCCCTTCCTATTTCACACTGGAAAACTATTTTCTCCTGTCTAACATTGGATCTAAATTTCCTTCTCAATATAACAGGACCGTCAATTTTTCCAGCTAACAAAGTTAAATAACACATTAAAGTACACTTATTTTGGTAGTGTGTCAGATAGGGAAGAAAGAGTTAAATACGGAAGCAAATATTTTGGTAGTTTCCAATAAGTAATTTTCTCATGAAACAAACCCCACCCACCCCCCGGTGTTCCTCATTCATCCAGATCTTGCTGCCACAGGAATGGCAGCCGCCGCTGCTACAACACACGTCTACTTACCCAGATCCATGCTATTTAGGAGGGCAATGGACTAGCCCACCCACATGCCACATGCCTCTGTCCCCAGATCCACGCTAATGATGTGGTTGCCAGAATGGCTAGCCGCCACAACAACGTGAGCCTCCTTTCATAGATCGACGCCACCTAGGAGGGTGACGGACTCGCCCACCCACGTGTATGTGCCTCTGTCCCAGATCCACGCTAGTGAGTAGATATCGCAACAATCCATCATCGTACAACCTCGCAAGAGGCACCTACCTCCCTACCGGACGACGATGATATGCTCTGGGAGATCCTCCTTTGCCAACCGTTGGACCTATACTCACCCTCCCGCTCTTCTACCATATGCAAGCGCTAGTGAGGCCTCCTCATCGACCCCTAATTACACCTCCGACTCTATGCAAACCACCGGAAAGTCGCCCCTCCTCGGCATTTTTGAGAATAGCATCAAGTATTTTATTGTGTTCGCCCTCAATCTGGTCCTTGTTCCCGACCGCATCCCTCTAGAGAGATTCTCCCTTGAATGCCCCTAGGACCACAAATGTGCTCAATTGCCTCCACGGTCGCTTCGTCGTAAAAAATCTGGAGCAGAAAACCTCATTGTGCGACCCGTCGACAATGAGAAGTGTTGCATGGCTCTTCGTACAAGTTTAAAGATGTGCCTCGTTGGAGCGGTGCTCTACACACCCTGCTGCAAGGTAATATGCAGCCCCTTTAGGTGGTCTTGGTGTCCCAGGAATGGAGTAGATAATCAACTCCTCACCTACATTTACTTCTCAAAGACAGACACATGGTGCAATCAAACAACAGCTGAGGCTCCAGAAAATAATTATTTGGGAACCCAACTTATTTTGGTGGTTGTCCTAGCACTCTTGTTGGCAATATCCTTTACTAGTTGTTTATAATTGGGATAGGCGCCACACTTGAGTTCGATTTGGATAACCTACTATTTCAAAATTTAAATTTACATATATCCAAATTACTTTACTTAAATTTTTAAAAGTTTTCTTCGCACATTTAAAAAATGTAAATGTAGTGTAAAACAATATTAATGCTACTTATATAAAAAATTAACAGCTTAAAAGTGTTCGTGACATTTGAAAAATGTTCACTTGCATCAAATAAATGTCTGTGACATTTAAATAAAATCTTTACACAATGTAAAAAACATGTTCTTTTAATCTTTTTAAAAAGTGTTCCATACCTTTAAAAAATCCGTCACGTGAAAAAAAGGTTATACAATGTATAAATTTTTGGCGTAATGTTCAAAAATGTGTGATGAAAACTGAAATTTCTTATTTGACACTGTCTAAATATTGCCCTTCCTATTTGACACTGGAAAACTGTTTTCTCCTATGTAACATTGGATCTAAATTTCCTTCTCAATATAACAGGACCGTCAATTTTTCCAGCTAACAAAGTTAAATAACACATTAAAGTACACTTATTTTGGTAGTGTGTCAGATAGGGAAGAAAGCATTAAATAGGGAAGCAAATATTTTGGTAGTTTCCAATAAGTAATTTTCTCACGAAACAAACCCCACCCACCCCCCGGTGTTCCTCATTCATCCAGATCTTGCTGCCACGGGAATGGCAGCCGCCGCTGCTACAACACACGTCTACTTACCCAAATCCATGCTATTTAGGAGGGCAATGGACTAGCCCACCCACATGCCACATGCCTCTGTCCCCAGATCCACGCCAATGATGTGGTTTCTAGAATAGCTAGCAGCTGCAACAACGTGAGCCTCCTTTCATAGATCGACTGTAACATCCCAAAATTCTAAATTTTGGAATGTTATATTAAATAAATAGTTTTGATTGTTTGTTTGATTGTGGTGTGGTTGCTTGTGTGAAATTGAGTGAAATTTGAAACTTTTTGAAAGTTGAATGAGAGGGAATGAAATTACTTTCCCAAACTTTCACCTTGCATTTATGATCTCCATGAATTAAAATTCATTTCATCACAAAACCCTAGAGTGAAGATGATATGACTTCTTCCATTTAAATAAATGAAAAGGGTTTTGAAAAGATTTGAATTCCATTTGGAAATATTCCAAATTCGGAAACTTTATGCAACTCAATGAGTTTCATGAGAGAAGATAAAATGACTTCTTCAAATGCTAAGAAAGAGAGTTGGAAGTTTCAAAGAATCAAATTGAAAGTCCCTTTGAAGTTATTTTGAAAACCCACTTTCAATTTGGAGTTATTTGGTTTTTATTCAAATTACTTTTCTCCAAAAATGAAATATATGGAAATTAGGTTAAAATGATTCCCTACAGTATAAAAATGGATAGAAATGAGTTTGAAATCATTTTGGTATTTTAAAATATTATTACTTGGTTTTTAAATGAACCGGTAGTACTGTTTGCTTTATTTAAATTTTTTTGAAATTTATTTGCTCCTGAAAATATGTTCATATTTTGGGAAATCTTTTTCTGGAAATTTTGATATATAATATGCCTTTGTATATTATATTTTTATTTTCGTTATTCAGTTTTTCCTTTTCTGTTTCTATTTAAAAAACAAAATCTGCGCGTGCTACTGGAACTAACTGTCGCCCATGTGCGCAGCATAGTGGCATCGGGCGCCCCATCATTTTTTTTTCATCTCTCCTACATGGGTCAGGCCCAGCCAACCATTTTTTTTTATTTTTTTCACTTTGGCCAAATTTTGTTTAAAAAAAAAACTACTGCGCGCGCGGCCGGCCGAACAGTTTTAGGCCCATGCGAGCGCCTCTCTTTTCGCCTCTATTTCTTTTCTTTTCATCTACATTTAGTTCCACATTGCCTAGCCTTTGACCCCTAAGCCTCTCTTCCACCTATAAAAATTTGGGAATTTTTGGGATTGAGTTGGAGGAACCTTCTCAATAATGGCACAAACTTGGTAGTGAATAAAACATTTATTCCTTTGTTGTAGTGAAAAATTAGCTTTATGCAAAAAAAAACTTAGAGCCTCCACCAGCCAAATATGCATGTAGTGATAGATATTGTTCATCATTATTCTGTGGTGTGAATTTGCCAGTACATTCAACGTACTGACCTACACGGCTGCAACGTCTCATGTTGCAGGAATTATTCGACGAGTAAGTGATACGTTAGGATTGCGATGACTACACTCAACTTTGCCGTTGGTGTTGTTGAGACTCCACAGCCTTGTTGTTACTTCCGCTATATTATTTGAGGTAATAGTATTTACGATATTTTATACATGTGATTTACCTCTGTTATAAATCCTCGAGTACTGTGTGTGTCAGCATACCGATCCAGGGATGACACTTAAGCACAGAGACTTTGATCCATCCGGGTCGGGTCGCTACATCGACACCACCGAGGAGGGTGACGGACTTGCCCACCCACGTGTATGTGCCTCTATCCCAAATCCACGCTAGTGAGTAGATGTCGCAACAACCCACCATCGTACAACCTCGCCAGAGGCACCTACCTCCCTACCGGACGACGATGATATGCTCCGGGAGATCCTCCTCTGCCAACTGTTGGACCTATACTCACCCTCCCACTCTTCTACCATATGCAAGCGCTAGTGAGGCCTCCTCATCGACCGCCAATTACACCTCCGACTCTATTCAAAACAACGGAAAGCCACCCCTCCTCGGCATTTTTGAGAATAGTATCAAGTATTTTATTGCGTTCGCCCTCAATCTGGTCCTTGTTCCCGACCGCATCCCTCCAAAGCGCTTCCCCCTTGAACGCCCCAGAGGACGACTGATGTGCTCGATTGCCTCCACTGTCACTTCCTCGTCAAAAATCTGGAGCAGAAAACCTCATTGTGCGACCCCATCACCAATGAGAAATTTTGCATGGCTATTCGTACAAGTTTCAGATGAGCCTCGTTGGAGCGGTGCCCTACACACCCTGCTGCAAGGTAAAATCCAGCCTCTTCAGGTGGGCTTGGTGTCCCAGGAATGGAGTAGATAATCAACTCCTCGCCTCCGTTTAGTTCTCGGAGACTGACACATGGTGCAATCAAACCACACCTGAGGCTCCAGAAAATATTATTTGGGTTCCCTACTTATTTTGGTGGTTGTCCGAGCACTCTTGTTGGCAATATCCTTTACTATTCCTTTCTGATTGGGCTAGGTGCCACACTTGAGTTTGATTTGCATAACCTAATTTTTAAAATTTTAAATATACATATATCCAAATTATTTTACTTAAATTTTTAAAAGTTTTCTTCGCACATTTAAAAAATGTAAATGCAGTGTAAAACAATATTAACGCTACTTATATAAAATTTTAACAGCTTAAAAACTGTTTGTGACATTTGAATTTTTTTCACTTGTATCAAATAAATGTCTGTGACATTTAAATAAAATGTGTACATAATGTAAAAAATGTGTTCTTTTAATCTTTTTTAAAAGTGTGTCAGACCATTAAAAAAATTCATCACCTTAAAAAAAGGTTATACAATGTATAAATTGTTTGCGTAAGTTAAAAAAATGTGTGATGAAAACCGAAATTCCTTATTTGACACTGTCTAAATATTGCCCTTCCTATTTGACACTGAAAACTGTTTTCTCCTATCTAACATTGGATCTAAATTTCCTTCTCAATATAACAGGACCGTCAATTTTTCCAGCTAACAAAGTTAAATAACACATTAAAGTACACTTATTTTGGTAGTGTGTCAGATAGGGAAGAAAGCATTAAATAGGGAAGCAAATATTTTGGTAGTTTCCAATAAGTAATTTTCTCACGAAACAAACCCCACCCACCCCCCGGTGTTCCTCATTCATCCAGATTTTGCTGCCACGGGAATGGCAGCCGCCGCTGCTACAACACACGTCTACTTACCCAAATCCATGCTATTTAGGAGGGCAATGGACTAGCCCACCCACATGCCACATGCCTCTGTCCCCAGATCCACGCCAATGATGTGGTTTCTAGAATAGCTAGCAGCTGCAACAACGTGAGCCTCCTTTCATAGATCGACTGTAACATCCCAAAATTCTAAATTTTGGAATGTTATATTAAATAAATAGTTTTGATTGTTTGTTTGATTGTGGTGTGGTTGCTTGTGTGAAATTGAGTGAAATTTGAAACTTTTTGAAAGTTGAATGAGAGGGAATGAAATTACTTTCCCAAACTTTCACCTTGCATTTATGATCTCCATGAATTAAAATTCATTTCATCACAAAACCCTAGAGTGAAGATGATATGACTTCTTCCATTTAAATAAATGAAAAGGGTTTTGAAAAGATTTGAATTCCATTTGGAAATATTCCAAATTCGGAAACTTTATGCAACTCAATGAGTTTCATGAGAGAAGATAAAATGACTTCTTCAAATGCTAAGAAAGAGAGTTGGAAGTTTCAAAGAATCAAATTGAAAGTCCCTTTGAAGTTATTTTGAAAACCCACTTTCAATTTGGAGTTATTTGGTTTTTATTCAAATTACTTTTCTCCAAAAATGAAATATATGGAAATTAGGTTAAAATGATTCCCTACAGTATAAAAATGGATAGAAATGAGTTTGAAATCATTTTGGTATTTTAAAATATTATTACTTGGTTTTTAAATGAACCGATAGTACTGTTTGCTTTATTTAAATTTTTTTGAAATTTATTTGCTGCTGAAAATATGTTCATATTTTGGGAAATCTTTTTCTGAAAATTTTGATATATAATATGCCTTTGTATATTATATTTTTATTTTCGTTATTCAGTTTTTCCTTTTCTGTTTCTATTTAAAAAACAAAATCTGCGGGTGCTACTGGAACTAACTGTCGCCCATGTGCGCAGCATAGTGGCATCGGGCGCCCCATCATTTTTTTTCATCTCTCCTACATGGGCCAGGCCCAGCCAACCATTTTTTTTATTTTTTTCACTTTGGCCAAATTTTGTTTTAAAAAAAAAAACTACTGCGCGCGCGGCCGGCCGAACAGTTTTAGGCCCATGCGAGCGCCTCTCTTTTCGCCTCTATTTCTTTTCTTTTCGTCTATATTTAGTCCCACATTGCCTAGCCTTTGACCCCTAAGCCTCTCTTCCACCTATAAAAATTTGGGAATTTTTGGGATTGAGTTGGAAGAACCTTCTCAATAATGGCACAAACTTGGTAGTGAATAAAACATTTATTCCTTTATTGTAGGGAAAAATTAGCTTTATGCAAAAAAAAAAACTTAGAGCCTTCACCAGCCAAATATGCATGTAGTGATAGATATTGTTCATCATTATTCTGTGGTGTGAATTTGCCAGTACATTCAACGTACTGACCTACACGGCTGCAACGTCTCATGTTGCAGGAGTTATTCGACGAGTAAGTGATACGTTAGGGTTGCGATGACTACACTCAACTTTGCCGTTGGTGTTGTTGGGACTCCACAACCTTGTTGTTAGTTCCGCTATATTATTTGAGGTAATAGTATTTACGATATTTTATACATGTGATTTACCTCTGTTATAAATCCTTGAGTACTGTGTGTGTCAGCATACCGATCCAGGGATGACACTTAAGCACAGAGACTTCGATCCATCCGGGTCGGGTCGCTACAAGATGGTATCAGAGCACATGTTGACTGTAGGACATGACCTCTAGAAACTGGCAAGCCCTTAGGAGATGATTTCTCTAAAATTTTATTTTCAAAAGTATTCTTTAACTCTCATCGTTTCTATTCTTTATCAAATATTTCCTCTCACCTAGAACTGTTAGACTATACTCTTTCCCCCTTTTTACCACACGAAGATTCAACTGATGAGACCAATCCGAGAAGGACAAGATTCAGACAACTAAGACCACTCCCGAATAAAAGAGGATTTCACCATGCATTAGAAGTGTTGAAGCTACAACAGTGGATACTTCGAAGATTTGAAGAGTTTGACGACTTTGAAGGTTTATTGACCTTTAGAAGAAACCCCTGTTATATACTTACGTTAGATGCGACGATTGTGAGCTGTCATTTGTTTGATGTTTTTTCGACGGGCACAAAATAAAAGCCGTCTCTTCAAAACTATTGTTTGTATGGTGTGTATCCCTCTCTATCTCTCTTATCTCACCCCAAAACCCTTGGAACCAATAGAGGATGAATGAAGATGAACTTGTATTCTCTGGACCGATGACCCAGCCGGAGGCAGAGCTATGGACACAAAACATTGAGGATCACTTCAGGAAAAATTTGATTGCAAGGAAGTATGAGGTTCAATACGCTCTTCAGTACTTTACAAAAAGTGCTGCAACATGGTGGAAAATGCATCAAGCCATACAAGGATGTAATGGAGCAAAAAGTTGGGAGGAATTCAAGAAGACTCTGTTAAAATCCCGTCTCATCCGAAAGCGTGGTGATAACCCGAAGAAGAAACCTTGTGCCTGCAGGATTTGTGGGGAGATAGGACACACCCAGGAGGAGCACAAGGATGAATGCCCTCATTGTGAAGAAAGTCACCCAGCTGAAGAATGCCCAAATAGGCAGGTTACTTGTTTCGTGTGTGAAGGGACTACCCACTACCCTGCTTAGTGTCACATTTACCCCATAGTACAATGAACTATCTATCAGAAGAAAGAAGCAATGAAAGAAGCCCTTGTGGAAATTTTAGAAGAACCTGCGATGAAGGAAGATTTTGGGGACACACCCGAAGAAGATCCAATTAAACTTTACACCAAGTCATGCTATTCATGTGGAGAAGAAGGACACATCTCCCAGTATTGTCCGAAAGAGTATCTAGTAGAATTCCCGACAGTGGAAGTAGATTATGACCCACAGGAAATAGAAGTCCTGATTGGTACGGAAAAGTCCACGAAGAGAAACAGAATGTATTCCAAGAACAACCCAATTTCTACAAAGAAGGACCTGAGTCATATCACATGTTACAAGTGCAAGGATTTAGGTCATTACGCTTATAAATGTCTGGAGAAGAAGCTAAAAAAAATCCAAGGAGCCTACATAATCACAAAGAAGCCCCGAGACATGTCGGAAGTCAATTGTTTTCGCTGCAAAGAAGCAGGACATTTTGCTAGGGAATGTTCAGATCAGATGAACGCTGGAGCTGAGTAGTTGAGATTTCGATATGGATAATAAGAGTAGTAGAAAGCAATTTTATTTTCAAAAGTTTGATGAGTTGAATTATGTAATGGGTGCTCAGAGATTGTAACAAATTCATGAAATCAATAAAGTTCTTGTGTCATGATTTCATACGTTGAATTTTATGAGTTGTTACTCTATGAAGAAAGATTTTGACCATTTTTCGAGGATATGAGAAATATGGTCTATGGAAGAATTTGTGCATTTCAAGGGTGGTAGTACCCTGTGAGGACACTTGACCCCTAAAAAGGATAATGATATTCCACAGAGTGGAATTTGGACAAAATAAGTATGAGTTTTATCTCGATATGTGGGATACCCCAAGAATATGAAGGGATGAAGTACTATTGGATATAAAGGAGGTATAATATTGGTAATATGGAACAATTGTAACCCCAGGATGAGTTAAAGCTATAAATGTGTTGAAGTGCGCCCATAACCCACATGCCTAGGAGTTAATAAGCATCAAGTACTCCCTGGAAGAAGAAATTTCGGAAGAAGCTGTGATTTGATCAGTAGACGTTTCTTTGGAGGATATGAAAACCCGAGAGTTGTGAAGAACGATAGATGTTTTGTTCAGCTTGCAGAAGTAATGGATATATCCGAACTCAGTTCGTCGACAAGAGAAATTCTGCAATGCTTATGGGGATGACCGAGTGTTAGAATGCGAGATTCACTACACCATATACAAGGTAATGATTTGGGTGCGGAATGGATTGATCACCATGCCGACTTACTCTTATTATTCGCCTCTGCTATATGGGATGGTAAATCTGAGTGACTTACCCATAGTAGAGAGAGACGACGATATCAAAAACCTTGTTTGAACCTTAGAATGGTATAACAATTTTCCCTTGTACAAGGCAGCTGTTGCCAACCATAGGTCATACGGTGAGAATGAAGCCCAGACCCGTTTTCTGCAGGGACCCAGTCAAATTGTTTGATGACCACCATGAGATATCGATAGTTGTTTAGTATTGGCGCCAGACCTGTCAGCTAAGAAGAACCAGTCTCGGAAGAACCTTACCAAGATGAAAGGACACAAGAATTGAGAAAAAAAGGTTATGCCACTACCGGAAGAGCCCAGAGAAGGAATTATCCTGAAGATCTGAGAAGATCGACACTGCCAACAATAAGGATGTAGTACCTGAGTTTTGATGGAACCGTAACCATGCTTCTAAGGGTGGTAGCACCCCAGACCTTCGTGATAATCGATGGATTTTTGAGGAGACTCCGAACCAAACCTATTTCTTGCTAGCCTCTTCGAATCTCGAGGACGAGATTCATTTTAAGTGTGGTAGGTTTGTAACATCCCAAAATCCTAAATTTTGGAATGTTATATTAAATAAATAGTTTTGATTGTTTGTTTGATTGTGGTGTGGTTGCTTGTGTGAAATTGAGTGAAATTTGAAACTTTTTGAAAGTTGAATGAGAGGGAATGAAATTACTTTCCCAAACTTTCACCTTGCATTTATGATCTCCATGAATTAAAATTCATTTCATCACAAAACCCTAGAGTGAAGATGATATGACTTCTTCCATTTAAATAAATGAAAAGGGTTTTGAAAAGATTTGAATTCCATTTGGAAATATTCCAAATTCGGAAACTTTATGCAACTCAATGAGTTTCATGAGAGAAGATAAAATGACTTCTTCAAATGCTAAGAAAGAGAGTTGAAAGTTTCAAAGAATCAAATTGAAAGTCCCTTTGAAGTTATTTTGAAAACCCACTTTCAATTTGGAGTTATTTGGTTTTTATTCAAATTACTTTTCTCCAAAAATTAAATATATGGAAAATAGGGTAAAATGATTCCCTACAGTTTAAAAATGGAGAGAAATGAGTTTGAAATCATTTTGGTATTATAAAATATTTTTATTTGGTTTTTAAATGAACCAGTAGGACTGTTTGCTTTATTTAAATTTTTTTGAAATTTATTTACCGCTGAAAATATGTTCATCTTTTAGGAAATCTTTGTCTGAAATTTTATATATATAATATGCCTATGTAAATTTTATTTTTATTTTTGTTATTCAGTTTTTCCTTTTCTTTTTCTATTTAAAAAACAAAAACTGTGCGTGCGCCTGGAACTAACTGTCGCCCATGTGCGCAGCATAGTGGCATCGGGCGCCCCATCATTTTTTTTCTACTCTCCTACATGGGCCAGGCCCAGCCAGCCATTTTTTTTAATTTTTTTCACTTTGGCCGAAGTTTGTTTTTTTAAAAAAAAAACTACAGCGTCGAGCGCCTCTCTTTTCGCCTCTATTTCTTTTCTTTTCGTCTACGTTTAGTCCCACATTGCCTAGCCTTTGACCCCTAAGCCTCTTTTCCACCTATAAATATAAAACCATAGTACCCCAAAAATCATCCACTGCGGGTTAAATCAATATTTTGGTTTGACTAGCTTCACAAAAGAAAATTATATTTCTTATCTCCGGCGGGACTTCTGGAAGTTGTATTCTCTCTCCGAAGTCGTCTTTTTTCTACCTTATAAAGGTATTTTTCTTCGAATTTTTTTATACTCTCGTAGCTTATTATTTCTAGACTAGTACGGTAGAATAATTAGATTACCAATTAGTCTCTGTATTTATACATTAGACCTAGAATTCTTTTAGCTGTAACTATTTTTCTTTCGTAAAACAACTTGGCCCTGATTTTTCAAATAGCCATAACTTTTTACTCGTTCATCCAAATTAGAGGAAACCAACGCCTTACATTTTCGTCTTGATTCCACCTATCTAGTGAATCTATCAAATAAACTTTTTGCAACTTTTAAATTTTGAAATTTGTTCAGATTCATATTCAAACTTCTTTTGATCATATCTTTTTATCCGTAGCTCTGTTTCCGATGAACGCAACTGCATCAGATTCGTATTAAAGTAATCTTTTCGTTCGCATAATTAGTGTCATCTTTCCAACATATAATTTTGATCTTAGCCAGTTACTCTACTAGTCCATCAAAGAGTTGTTACACAACATTCTAATCAGATTCAATGCTATGTTGAATTACTTGATCCGTTATTTTCAATCTAGTAATTCTTTTTCCTACATTTTCATATTGACTTCCTACATCCAGTAGCATCATTAGTTTCAACTTTTGATCTTTTCAAATTTGAACGATTCAAATTTGAACTCGAAGCTTCACTTGATCATATCTTGTAAACTGTAGCGCTTTTTCAATCGATTCCTTTTTCAAATTGAATCCCTAGGCGTAATCTAACATCTTGAGCCATTACCACACTTTTTCACCGAAATTAGGATCTGATCCTGCAAAATAATTTGATTTGATTCTTTTGGAGTTTTTGCAATCTTCCTTTCATTTTTTTGGGTCTTTGAGTGATTGCTTATGATTGGATAAAATTGCTTGCTTACGATAGATTGATCGGAGTGTGACGAGTAGAACTATCTGGAATTATGAGTGCGAAGAATCTTCATCAACAGTACAAGGCAAGTTCACACTTTGATCATACTTTTCAATACCCAGTTTTTACTATGCATTAGTTTCACCCTCAAAGATTGCATGAGTAGGATTGGGAACATGCGGTTGTTACTATGTAGTTGTTGAGGTAGGAACCTAATACCTTTTGATCACCCCGGGATTATATGCTTTGTTACTTATTGCTTAGCCATGCTCGTAGACGTGGATTGGTATGTGAGGTTCATGAAAGATGCGAGAGTAATTTTTTAGGGAAACTTAAGGTGGCTACTTTAATACACATCTAGGTGGATTGGTTGCGGGCACCTGGAGAATCCAGTGTTGTCCTAGGATATCCCGGAGTACCCGTGTGATCATCCTATGGAATGCCACCCAGGCTCAAAGGGATCATAAGATTATTCATGCTAGAAACTTCCGTGTGCAGCCACAAGCCATTATGGGCTCTGGCATAGATGAGTATGTTGTGTGACCTCTTTCAGTGGTAGGCTAGCAGATGTAGGGGAAAGTAGGTGGTACGGTCTACCCAGAGTAAAGAGTTAACGCTTCGGAAAGACTGTGTCTCGGTCATCCGTTTCTCAAACAACGTGTAGTGCGAGAAATCCAACGGAGGAGATCGAGTCTTGTGGGGAAAAGTGTGCAAACCTCTGCAGAGTGTATAAACTAATCATGATTAGCCGTGTCCCCGGTTATGGACATCTTGAGTATCTGGTATTTGAATTATTTGTTGATCTCATCACTCTATTTAATTAATGTATTGGGTTATTAATAATTTGGGAATTTTTGGGATTGAGTTGGAGGAACCTTCTCAATAATGGCACAAACTTGGTAGTGAATAAAACATTTATTCCTTTGTTGTAGGGAAAAATTAGCTTTATGCAAAAAAAAACTTAGAGCCTCCACCAGCCAAATATGCATGTAGTGATAGATATTGTTCATCATTATTCTGTGGTGTGAATTTGCCAATACATTCAACGTACTGACCTACACGGCTGCAACGTCTCATGTTGCAGGAATTATTCGACGAGTAAGTGATACGTTAGGGTTGCGATGACTACACTCAACTTTGCCGTTGGTGTTGTTGGGACTCCACAACCTTGTTGTTACTTCCGCTATATTATTTGAGGTAATAGTATTTACGATATTTTATACATGTGATTTACCTCTGTTATAAATCCTCGAGTACTCTGTGTGTCAGCATACCGATCCAGGGATGACACTTAAGCACAGAGACTTTGATCCATCCGGGTCGGGTCGCTACATCGACACCACCGAGGAGGGTGACGGACTTGCCCACCCACGTGTATGTGCCTCTATCCCAAATCCACGCTAGTGAGTAGATGTCGCAACAACCCACCATCGTACAACCTCGCCAGAGGCACCTACCTCCCTACCGGACGATGATGATATGCTCCGGGAGATCCTCCTCTGCCAACTGTTGGACCTATACTCACCCTCCCACTCTTCTACCATATGCAAGCGCTAGTGAGGCCTCCTCATCGACCGCCAATTACACCTCCGACTCTATTCAAAACAACGGAAAGCCGCCCCTCCTCGGCATTTTTGAGAATAGTATCAAGTATTTTATTGCGTTCGCCCTCAATCTGGTCCTTGTTCCCGACCGCATCCCTCCAAAGCGCTTCCCCCTTGAACGCCCCAGAGGACGACTGATGTGCTCGATTGCCTCCACTGTCACTTCCTCGTCAAAAATCTGGAGCAGAAAACCTCATTGTGCGACCCCATCACCAATGAGAAATTTTGCATGGCTATTCGTACAAGTTTCAGATGAGCCTCGTTGGAGCGGTGCCCTACACACCCTGCTGCAAGGTAAAATCCAGCCTCTTCAGGTGGGCTTGGTGTCCCAGGAATGGAGTAGATAATCAACTCCTCGCCTCCGTTTAGTTCTCGGAGACTGACACATGGTGCAATCAAACCACACCTGAGGCTCCAGAAAATATTATTTGGGTTCCCTACTTATTTTGGTGGTTGTCCGAGCACTCTTGTTGGCAATATCCTTTACTATTCCTTTCTGATTGGGCTAGGTGCCACACTTGAGTTTGATTTGCATAACCTAATTTTTAAAATTTTAAATATACATATATCCAAATTATTTTACTTAAATTTTTAAAAGTTTTCTTCGCACATTTAAAAAATGTAAATGCAGTGTAAAACAATATTAACGCTACTTATATAAAATTTTAACAGCTTAAAAACTGTTTGTGACATTTGAATTTTTTTCACTTGTATCAAATAAATGTCTGTGACATTTAAATAAAATGTGTACATAATGTAAAAAATGTGTTCTTTTAATCTTTTTTAAAAGTGTGTCAGACCATTAAAAAAATTCATCACCTTAAAAAAAGGTTATACAATGTATAAATTGTTTGCGTAAGTTAAAAAAATGTGTGATGAAAACCGAAATTCCTTATTTGACACTGTCTAAATATTGCCCTTCCTATTTGACACTGAAAACTGTATTCTCCTATCTAAAATCAGATCTAAATTTCTTTGTCATTATAACAGGACCGTTAATTTTTTTAGCTAACAAAGTTAAATAACAAATTAAAGTACTTATTTTTGTAGTGTGTCAGATAGTGAAGAAAGCATCAAATAAGGAAGAAAATATTTTGGTAGTGTCCAATAAGTAATTCTCTCATGAAACAAACCCCACCCCACTCCCCTGTGTTCCTCATTCATCCAGATATTGACGCCACCGCTGCTAAAAGGCACGTGTACTTACCCAGATCCATGCCAGTTAGGAGGGCATTGGACTAGCCCACCCACATGCCACATGCCTTCGTCCCCAGATCAATGCCAATGAGGTGGTTGCCAGAATGGCTCACTGTAGATAAACGTGAACCTCCTTTCATAGGTGCACGCCATCGAGAAGGGTGACGAACTCGTCCACCCACATGTATGTGCCTCTGCCCCCTGATCCGCGCTAGTGAGGAGGATGTCGGAACAACCTGCTATCGTAGAACCTCGCCAGAGGCACCTCCCTCCCTAAAAGACGATAATGATATGCTTAGGAAGATCCTCCTCTGCCAACCCTTGGACCTATACTCACTCTACCGCTCCTATACCATATGCAAGCGCTAGTGAGGCCTCCTCATCGACCCCCAATTCCACCTCCGATTCTATGCAAACCACCGCAAAGCCGCCCCTCCTCGGCATCTTTGAGAATAACATCAATTATTGTATTTTGTTCGCCCTCATTCTGGCCCTTGTTCCCGACCGCATCCCTCCAGAGCGCTTCCACCTTCAACGCCCCAGAGGACCACTGATGTGCTCGATTGCCTCCACTGTCGCTTCCTCATCGAAAATCTGAAGAAAAAACCTCATTGTGCGACCCCATCACCAATGAGAAATTTTGCATGGCTATTCGTACAAGTTTCAGATGAGCCTCATTGGAGCGATGCTCTACACAGCCTGCTGCAAGGTAAAATCCAGCCCCTTTAGGTGGGCTTGGTGTCCCAGGAATGGAGTAGATAATCAACTCCTCGCCTACGTTTACTTCTCGGAGACTGACACATGGTGCAATCAAACCACACCTGAGGCTCCATAAAATAGTTATTTGGGTTCCCTACTTATTTTGGTGGTTGTCCTGGCACTTTTGTTGGCAATATCCTTTACTATTCCTTTATGATTGGGCTTGGTGCCACACTTAAGTTTGATTTGGATAACCTACTTTAAAAAAATTAAATATACATATATCCAAATTACTTTACTTAAATTTTTAAAAGTTTTCTTCGCACATTTAAAAAATGTAAATGAAGTGTAAAACAATATTAATGCTACTTATATAAAAATTTAACAGCTTAAAAAGTGTTCGTGACATTTGAAAAATGTTCACCTGCATCAAATAAATGTCTGTGACATTTAAATAAAATGTTTACACAATGTAAACAATGTGTTCTTTTAATCTTTTCTTAAAGTGTTTCATACCTTTAAAAAATCCGTCACATTAAAAAAGGTTATACAATGTATAAATTTTTCGCGTAAGTTAAAAAAATGTGTAATGAAAACCAAAATTCCTTATTTGACACTGTCTAAATATTGCCCTTCCTATTTGACACTGGAAAACTGTTTTCTCCTATCTAACATCGGATCTAAATTTCCTTTTCAATATAACAAGACCGTTAATTTTTCCAGCGAAGAAAGTTAAGTAACAAATTAAAGTACACTTATTTTGGCAGTGTGGCAGATAGGGAAGAAAGCGTCAAATAAGGACGCAAATATTTTCGTAGTTTCCAATAAGTAATTTTCTCACGAAACAAACCACACCCCCCATGCCCTGTGTTCTTCATTCATCCAGATCTTACTGTCACGGGAATGGCAGCCGCCGCTGCTACAACACACGTCTACTTACCCAGATCCATCCTATTTACGAGGGCAATGGACTAGCCCACCCACATGCCGCATGCCTCTGTCCCCAGATCCACGCCAATGATGTGGTTCCCAGAATGGCTAGCAGCCGGAACAACGTGAGCCTCCTTTCATAGATCGACGCCACCGATTAGGGTGATGGACTCGCCCACCCACGTGTATGTGCCTCTGTCCCCAGATCCACGCTAGTGAGGAGGATGTCACAATAACCCGCCATCATAGAACATCGAGAGAGGCATCTACCTCCCTATAGGACGACGACGATATGCTCAGGGAGATCCTCCACTGCCAACCCTTCGACCTATACTCACTCTCCCGCTCCTCTACCATATGCAAGCACTAGTGAGGCCACCTCATCGATCGCCAATTCCACCTCCGATTCTATGCGAACCACCGCAAAGCCGCCTCTCCTCGGCATCTTTGAGAATAGCATCAAGTATTGTATTTTGTTCACCCTCATTCTGGCCCTTGTTCCTGACCGCATCCCTACAGAGCGCTTCCCCCTTCAACGCCCCAGAGGACCACTGTTGTGCTCGATTGCCTCCACTCTCGCTTCCTCATCGAAAATCTGGAGCAGAAAACCTCATTGTGCAACTCCATCACCAATAAGAAATTTTGCATGGCTATTCTTACAAGTTTCAGATGAGCCTCGTTTGAGCAATGCTCTACATAGCCTGCTGCAAGGTAAAATCCAGCCCCTTCAGGTGGACTTGGTGTCCCAGGAATGTGACACGTCTCCATCGTATCTACTTTTCCAAACTGTTTTGCCCTTGTTTTGGACTCTAATTTGCATGATTTGAATGGAACTAACCCGGACTGACGCTGTTTTCAGCAGAATTGCCATGGTGTTGTTTTTATGCAGAAATAAAAGTTCCCGGAATAATAAGAAACTTCACGGAGATCATTTTTGGAATTAATAAAAAATATTGGCGAAAGAATCAAAAGAAGGGGCCTGCACCCTGTCCACAAGGGTGGGGGCCGCGCCCACCCCCCAGTTAGTAATTCCATCGTAGGCTTGCTGGACGGTGATGGGTTTGATGAGATTTACCATGTAATCGAGTTAGTTTAGTTAGGGTTTGATCCCTAGTATCCACTATGTTCTAAGATTGATGTTGCTATGACTTTGCTATGCTTAATGCTTGTCACTAGGGCCCGAGTGCCATGATTTCAGATCTGAACCCTTTATGTTTCCATGAATATATTTGTGTTCTTGATCCTATCTTGCAAGTTATAGTCACCTACTATGTGTTATGATCCAGAAACCGCGGATTGACAATAGTCGGGACACTTCCCGGGGATGATCATAGTTTGAGGAGTTCATGTATTCACTAAGTGCTAATGCTTTGGTCCGGTTCTCTATTAAAAGGAGGCCTTAATATCCCTTAGTTTCCAATAGGACCCCGCTGCCATGGGAGGGTAGGACAAAAGATGTCATGCAAGTTCTTTTCCATAAGCACGTATGACTATATCCGGAATACATGCCTACATTATATTGATGAATTGGAGCTAGTTCTGTGTCACCCTATGTTATAACTGTTGCATGATGAATGCCATCCGACATAATTATCCATCATTGATCCATTGCCTAAGAGCTTTTCACATATTGATCTTTGCTTTGTTACTTTTCTGTTGCCACTGTTACAATTGCTACAAAACTGCTATTGTTACTTTTGCCACCGTTACCGTTACTTCCATACTACTTTGCTACTACATACTTTCCTGTAGATATTAAGTCTTTCAGATGTGGTTGAATTGACAACTCAGCTGCTAATACTTGAGAATATTCTTTGGCTCCCCTTGTGTCGAATCAATAAATTTGGGTTGAATACTCTACCCTCGAAAACTATTGCGATCCCCTATACTTGTGGGTTATCAAGACCTTTTTCTAGCGCCATTGCCGGGGAGCATAGCTCTATTCTCTGAGTCACTTGGGATTTATATCTGTTGATCACTATGAGGAATTTGAAAGATACTAGAACCAAGATTTTTCCCTCTACTACGAGGGGAGGTAAGGAACTGCCATCTAGCTCTGCACTTGATTCACCTTCATTTTTGAGTAAGCTTGCGACACCTACACCTGCTAGTAATTCTGATATGTCATAAGTAATTGATGATGCCACTTCTTCTATGCATGATGCTAATGATGATACTACTGCTTTGCTTGATAATACTATGCCACTAGGTGAATTTCTTGATGAACAACTTGCTAGGGTTAGAGAAAATGAAATTGCTGAAACTGATGATATTATTGAAACTGAAGATTATGATTCTCCACCTAGATATGAATTGCCTATTGTACCTGAGGGTTATATTATGGATGAAGAAACTGCTAGAGACTTTCTTGCTTGCAATGATAGAGAAGATCTTAAGAAATTGCTAGCTAAGCTGAAAGAAAAATCCTTGAATGCTAGAATGAAATATGATCCCAATTTTGCTACTTCACCTATCTTTATTACTGATAAGGATTATGAATTCTTTGTCGATCCTGAGTTAATTACTTTGGTTGAATCTGACCCCTTCTATGGTTATGAATCTGAAACAGTTGTGGCACATCTTACTAAACTGAATGATATAGCCACCCTATTTGCTCATGAGGAAAAAATTCGCTACTACTATATTCTTAAGTTGTTTCCTTTCTCGTTAAAGGGTGATGCTAAGTTATGGTTTAATTCTCTTGCTCCTGGTTGTGCGCGTATTCTCCAGGATATGATTTACTACTTCTCTCAAAAATATTTCCCTGCTCATAAGAAACAAGCTGCCTTGCAGGAAATATTTAACTTTGCGCAATCTGAAGAAGAGAGCCTCCCACAAGCTTGGGGGAGGCTTCTCCAATTACTTAATGCTTTGCCTGATCATCCTCTCAAGAAAAATGAAATACTTGATATCTTTTATAATGGACTAATCGATGCTTCTAGGGACCACCTTAATGCTGGTTGTATTTTCAGGGAACGAACTGTTGAGCAATCTGAATTGCTTTTGAATAATATATTGAGTAATGATAATGATTGGACATTTCCTGAACCAACTCCTAAGCCAACTCCGAAGAAAAGGGGTATTCTATTTCTCAGTCCTGAAGATATGCAAGAGGCAAAGAAATCTATGAAAGAAAAAGGTATTAAAGCTGAAGATGTTAAGAATTTACCGCCTATTGAAGAAATACATGGTCTTGGTAAACCGACACAGGTAGTAGAGGTAAATTCTCTTTATAGATTTGATGAAGGTGATATTCCTCATAATAAGTCTGCTAGTCAATGCTTGGATGAGTTTGATAATTTTATTGTTAAACAAGAAAATTTCAATGCTTATGTTAGTAGACAATTGAAACGTAATGCTTACATGCTTGACCACTTGGGTAATTATATGAGTAGAACTGTTAATGATCTTAATCTTATTAGTAAACATGCTTCCATGGTTACAACTCAAGTAGAACAAGTACTTAAGGCACAGGATGATTTGCTTAATGAGTTGAATAATAAGAACAATGATAATGCTGTTAGGGTTATGACTAGAGGTGGTAGAACGACTCAGGAACCTTTGTATCCTGAGGTCCATCCTAAGAGAGTTGAGCAAGATTCTTAGAGAATTAATACTGATGCATCTAGTCCTAGTAATAAAAAGAAAAAGAAAACTGATAGGACTTTGCATACTTCTAGTGAACCTGTTATAGACACACCTGAGAATCCAAATGATATTTCTATTTCTGATGCTGAGACACAATTTGGTAATGAACATGAACCTAGTGATAATGTTAATAATGATGTTCATGTTGATGCTCAACCTACTAATGATAATGATGTAGAGATTGAACCTGCTGTTGATCTTGATAATCCGCAATCAAAGAATCAACGTTATGATAAGAGAGACTTCATTGCAAGGAAACATGGTAGAGAAAGAGAACCATGGGTTCAGAAACCCATGCCCTTTCCTCCTAAGCCATCCAAGAAGAAGGATGATGAGGATTTTGAGCGCTTTGCTGAGATGATTAGACCTATCTTTTTGCGTATGCGTTTAACTGATATGCTTAAAATGTCTCCTTATTCTAAGTACATGAAAGATATTGTTACAAATAAAAGAAAGATATCGGAAGCTGAAATTTCCACCATGCTTGCTAATTATACTTTTAAGGGTGGAATACCAAAGAAACTTGGAGATCCAGGAGTACCAACTATACCATGCTCCATTAAAAGAAACTATGTTAAAACAGCTTTATGTGATCTTGGAGCCGGTGTTAGTGTTATGCCTTTCTCTTTGTATCCTAGACTTGATTTGAATAAGTTGACACCTACTAAAATTTCTTTGCAAATGGCTGATAAATCAACTGCTATACCCATCGGTATTTGTGAGGATGTGCCTGTTGTGGTTGCAAACATTACTATCTTAACGGACTTTGTTATTCTTGATATTCCCGAGGACGACAGTATGTCAATCATCCTTGGTAGACCCTTTTTGAATACTGCAGGGGCTGTTATTGATTGCAACAAAGGCAATGTCACTTTTCATGTTAATGGTAATGAGCATACGGTGCACTTTCCGAAGAAACAACCTCAAGTTCATAGTATCAACTATATTGGAAAAATTTCAACTATTACTATCGGAGGTTTTGAATTCCCTCTTCCTACTGTCAAAAAGAAATATGATATTCTTATTGTTGGGGACATGCATATCCCCGTTGAGGTAACATAGTGTTATTCGAAAATTCTCCGGTTTCATGTCATTCGGAAGAAGTTTGTTAATAAGACTTGATCAACCTTGTTAACGGATTCCTTTTGATGAGCATGAGATGGATGAATCTAGAAGGCACAACCTTCTGTACCCACCTTCTACGTTTTGTTATTTAGATTAAATAAAGTAAAAATAGTATTTTTCGTCTGTTTTCTGAATTATCCGTGAAATAAAAAAATGTCTCAAAAATAAAAGTTCTCCAAATGTCCTGAAAATTTAGTATGATTTTTAATGGATTATTTGAGAATTTCTGGCACTGAAAACACACCAGGGGGACCCACCACCTGTCCACAAGGATGGAGGGCGCGCCCTACCCCCGGGCACGCCCCCCACCCTTGTGGGTCCCACGTGGCCCTCCTCCACTTATTCCAGCACCCATCCACTTCGTCTTCCTCCAGAAAAAATCACCCCATAGCTCAAACCCGTGTTCTTGCTCATTGTGCTGCCATTTTTTATCTCCTTGCTCAAAGCTCCATTCACAAAACTGCTTTGGGGGATTGTTCTTCGGTATGTGACTCCTCCAATGGTCCAATTAGTTTTTGTACTAGTGCTTTATTTATTGCAAATTTTTTCTGCTGTGCTGACCTTGTTCTTGAGCTTGCATGTCAAATTTATGTGGTCCAAAGTAGTTTTGATGCATGATATAGCCTCTAGGCACTTGTAGGAGTACTCACTATCAATTTTGTTGAGTTTGGTTCACTTTTATTTTGAGTCACTAAAAATTTCAGAAATTTTTCATAGGAAGAAAAATGTCTAGGAAAATGTACCAAGGTGGTTCTTCAAGAAAGCTAGCACCGAGGCTCACGATACGTGAGTCGGACCTTGAATTACCAAGGGAAGCTCAAGTGCGGCCTTGTGAGTGGCCGTCGGATGAATTTATGATTCATGCAGGCTTCAAGGATGAATTTGATGCGTATGTATGGGATGCTGATCTTGAAGACTTCGTATTAGATAAGTGCCGACAATATTATTATCTCACCGATTCCTTTGTGCGGAGGTTTAAATTTTCATGTAACCGCAATACCCATACTTTTTAT
This sequence comes from Thinopyrum elongatum, assembly GCA_011799875.1. NCBI lineage: Eukaryota > Viridiplantae > Streptophyta > Magnoliopsida > Poales > Poaceae > Thinopyrum > Thinopyrum elongatum. The sequence goes on along the minus strand of CM022299.1, from coordinate 21,865,586 downwards.
TTGATCTCTATGATGAATCATATACCATGGACTTAGAGGATTTTAGTGATGCATGCAAACTCCCACAATGGGGTATTCTTAGTGAGCCTCACAAATCTGAATATAATGATTTCCTTGCTAGCATCACTGTGGGGGAAACTAGAAATATCACACAAGCTACCATAGGGAGCATTCACTTTCCTGCCATACATTATTTTGCTCTCTTTATAGGTAGATGCATTAACGGTAAGCATGAGCATTGCCACCTTTGCATCCCAGATCTTAGTATCCTCAAGTGTGCGGTGTTAGGTGATAAGCGTTATAACTTGGGGGCTATTATTGCGAGGAGGTTACATCATAATGCTAAAGAGGGAGATTTATTTGTTGGGATTTATGCAAATCGCTTAGCTAATTATCTTGGTGTATCCATAAGAGAGAATGACATTGAGTTACCACCAGCTTTTCTTGATTATAATGCTATGGTATGCTATCAATTTCTTGAGAGGAACGAACAGTCCCTCCAGTACCGGCTAATCTTTGACAGACGGCGTGCCGTCCATATTACCCTTCCTGCTCCTGCCTTCTTTAACTTTCAGGTAAATGGGAGATATTTTATAATTAGAGAGGAGGCAAACGAGTATGAGAGAACAGCGAACGCTGCTTGCCTCCAGGAGGCAGCTCGCCAAGCAGTAGCTGCCGCAGCACAATACGACACCAACTATGATTTCGGATTTCATCCGGGCCAGTGGTGGCCCTAGACCAACTTAGGCCAAAAGCCTAAGCTTGGGGGAGTACGTATTTCTCACCGACATTACATTCATGTTCACACACTCATTCTAGTTATCGGTGTTCATACTTTTTCATTGTATTATCCATGTTAGTCTATTTCTTTTTCTCGCTTTCTTCTTGTGTGTTTGGAAACCTTTGAGAAAAACAAAAAAACTATTTGTAGCTTAGTTTACTTTCCATGCTTAGTTGTAGTATTAAAAGAAAAACCCAAAAAGATTTCTTATTCTTCTTTTAGTTGTTGGGAGCTTTCTCGTGTAAATAGTTTTTCTCATTCTTGTTTTACTTTTCTTCAGAAAAACAAAAACTCCAAAAACATTTCAGTGTGTTTCTTTGAAATTCTTTTCTTTTCTTTGGGGGTCGAGAGGAGAAGACCACAATGAAAATGTTGAGTGGCTCTCATATGCATTATTGTTGATCTAACAAAGAGCCCATATTACCTTGTCTTCTCCCTTGAATAAATATTTGCAGATTCCAGCTTAGTCCAATGCACGTGCACTATTATTATTATTATTCACATCGTTTGGTCGTGCAAGTGAAAGGCAATAATGACGATATATGATGAAATGATTGAGATGAGGAAAAGCTGGTATGAACTCGACCTATCATGTTTTTGTAAATATGATTAGTTCATCGTTCTTGATTCAACCTATTATGAATGAAACATGTTTGCAATGACAATTAGAGATTATAGTTATTCATGCCATGCTTAATTAGCTAGGAGTTTATAATGGTTTACCTTGCATGCCAACATGCTATTAAAATGGTTGTGATGTAGTATGATAGGATGGTATCCTCCTTTGAATGATTTGAGTGGCTTGACTTGGCACATGTTCACGCATGTAGTTGAAACAAAATCAACATAGCCTCCACGATATTTATGTTCATGGTGATTTATATCCTACTCATGCTTGCATTCAATGTTGGTTAATCTCAATGCATGTTAATGACTGTTGTCGCTCTCTAGTTGTTCGCTCCCCAGTCTCTTTCTAGACTTCACTTGTACTAAGCACTACTAGGAAAAGGGCTATAGCTAATATGGACATTAATGGCGCACCACATATGTGGTGCGCCACTGCTATATAGCAGTGGCGCACCATGTGTAGGTGCGCCATTAGTGTCCATATCACTAATGGCGCACCACACCCACGGTGCGCCACTACTAACAATTTTTTTTTCCAAAACTAGTAATGGCGCACCAGGGCATAGTGCGCCATTACTAGTTTTAACTAGTAATGGCGCACCACACACTCAGTGCGCCACTACTAACATTTTTTTTTACTTTTTTTTAAAAACTAGTAATGGCGCACCCGGGTATAGTGCACCATTACTAGTTCAAACTAGTAATGGCGCACCACAACCACGGTGCGCCACTACTAACAATTTTTTTTTTGCAAAACTAGTAATGGCGCACCACGTAACAGGTGCGCCATTAGTAACCAGGGTTACTAATGGCGCATTGTTAGGTGGTGCGCCATTGGTAACCTGAGAGCAGCTAGATATTTTGGACAGCCACCTACCACACTCACTTTCCCCACTTCATTCTCTCCACCTCCTCCTCCAAGATTGTCTCGGCTGCCTCCTCCTCCTCACCTCATTTGCACCATAGATTCACCCAAATTAAGTGGTTAAATTTCCTTTTTTTGATAGGTAAGTAAGGGGAAAGCTTTCTTTCTGTTGTAGATCTACTTTTTTCTCCCTCCAACAACGTGCACATGCACTTTTTATGGCCTAGATCTACCTATGTTTGTGGTGTTGCATATGTTTGTGTTTGTAGGTACCGGTATTTGAAATGCGATAGTTGCCAATATTTTGCCGGAATGTTGATTCATTTCCGTTTCGGCGAGAATTTGGCACTATGCATTCTTTTTGGTCCTATTTTTAGGCAAAGTCATGCCAATTTTTTTTTTGGTTCTAAAATATCGTTTTGCTCTACCCCGCACGCGACCATGGTCTGCACGATGACCGAAGGCATCGTGAATAGGTTTTTGAGCTCCGCGAAGGCCAAGATGCTTCAAAAGAAAAAGACGGAGATAAGATGTCCGTGTCGAAGATGCAAGCTGAAGAGCCTTACGGCCCGGATTCCGTAAAGGTGCGGGACCACCTGCTCTTGCGTGGTTTCATGGATGGCTATCGGTGGCAAGGTGATGAAGATGATTATGAAGTCGTCCATGGGGGCCGGGCAAGAAATGAGGAAGGGCAGCAAGACAACCACGGCCAGGGCGGGCAAGAAGACGAAGAATCTCCAGGACATGATCACGAAGTAGATGCAGTACACAGTCATCATGTAGAAGATGCCGGACATGATGATGAGGAAGATCAAGATGAAGGGCAGGATCATGAAGATGAAGATGCCGGAGCAGACGACGATGGACCATCGATGGGCTGGGTGCAGGACCCTCATATTCAAGAGCTGCTTCTCAAGCAGACGGATAACGCAAGAGCTGCCGCCTGAGAGAAAGCCAAGCTGGATCAACTGGAGATAGACGCGGTTACTCCATTGTATGAAGGATGCAGGCCCGAGGATACCCGCCTGAAAGTAACGCTCATGGCTCTGGAGATGAAGGTAAAACACAAAATGACCGACGCATGCTTCGACGAGAACATGTCATTCTGGCACGAACGTCTTCTCAAGGGGAACAAGTGCCCGACCAATTTTGAGGAGGCGAAGAAAATCGTGTGTCCTCTGGATTTACCGCACGTGAAATACCATGTGTGCATGAACAATTGCATCATTTACCGGGACGAGCACGCGGAGTCTACCATATGTCCGGTGTGCGGCGTCACTCGATACAAGAAGAGGAAGAAAGCTCCTCAAAAAGTGGTGTGGTACTTTCTGATCACTCCTCGTCTGCAGCGGTATTTCGCGGACCCTAAGGTAGTAAAGCTCCTGCGTTGGCACGCGGATAGGGAGGAGAAAAAGCGAGAAGATGGCGAAAATGATCCGGAGATAAATAAAAAAGACAAGATGCTGAGTCACCCTAAGGATGCGAGCCAGTGGCAAGCGTTGAACTTCGAACACCCAGAATTTGGGAACGATCCAAGGAACATCGTGCTGGGCGCGAGCACCGATGGAGTCAATCTGTTTGGCAGCCAGAGAAGCACACATAGCACCTGGCCTGTGTTTGTGTGGATGTACAACCTTCCCCCCTGGTTGTGCATGAAGAGGAAGTACATTCACATGAGTATGTTAATTGAAGGGGCGAAACAACCAGGGAAAGACATCAATCTGTATCTGGGGCTGCTGAAAGAGGAGCTAGACACGCTGTGGAAAACGCCAGCCAATACGTGGGACGCCGCAGAGAAAGAATATTGCCCTATGAGAGCCGCACTGCTCACGACGGTGCAGGACTCTCTCAGTTACGGATATGTCGCGGGGCAGGTGGTCCACGGATTTTCTGGATGCGTCAGGTGCATGGATGACACAACGTATCGCCAGCTAGATAGAGATCCCGGGTCTTCGAAAACCATGTTCATGGGACATCGAAGGTGGCTTCGCGTGATGACTCATGGAGAAAACGCAAGGATATGTTCGATGGTGAAACTGAACCCCGAACACGCCCGCGTACGAGGAGCGGCGAGGAAATAGATGAGCTGTTGAAAAATTGGAAAGAGTGCCCACCGCCGGGAAAGAAGCGAAAGGCGCCAGAGCCGGGAAAGAAGCGAAAGGCGCCAGAGCCGCTGCTGAAGGTATGGAAAACGAGGTCTGTTTTCTGGGACTTGCCGTACTGGAAGATCCTCCGTGTGCCTCACAGCCTTGATGTCATGCATATCACGAAGAATGTGTGCGAGAGTTTGCTTGGTACCCTGCTCAACATGCCAGAGAGGACCAAAGATGGGCCGAAAGCAAGGGCAGACTTGAAATCAATGGGCATCAGGGAGGAGCTTCACGCTAATGATGATGATGATGATGATGATGATGATGATGAGGCGAAGGACACGGAAAGTCGTCGCAAAGGCAAAAAGGCCAAGAAGATCGGAAATGACTGCCCTCCCGCGTGCTTCACTCTAAGTCAGGAGGAGATCGAGCAGTTTTTCACCTGCCTAGTAGGAGTAAAACTTCCTTACGATTACACGGGGAAGATAAGCAGATACATAGACTCAGTGTAGCAGAAGTTCAGCGGGATGAAGTCTCACGACTGTCATGTGCTGATGACGCAGATACTTCCAGTTGCAATCCATGGGATCATGGACGCGCACGTCCGTGAAACGCTATTTGGCCTATGCAACTTTTTCGATGTCATCTATCGGAAGTCGGTTGGCGTGAGGCAACTCAGAAGGCTACAGGAAGAGATTGTGGTGATACTATGCGAGCTTGAGATGTACTTCCTGCCCGCATTCTTCGACGTTATGGTGCATTTGCTGGTCCATATCGTGGAGGATATCATCCAACTCGGGCCGATGTTCCTGCACAGCATGATGCCGTTCGAAAGGATGAATGGTGTCATCAAAGGATACGTTCGCAACTTGTCACGTCCAGAGGGAAGCATAGCCAGGGGCTTTCTGACCGAAGAGTGCATCTCCTACTGCACGAATTATCTAGGCATCGAGAACCCCGTTGGTCTGCCCGTCAACAGGCACCTCAGCAGGCTCGCTGGATGGGGTCACCGCGAGGGTTGCCGCGAAACGCATGTCGACTTCGAGGGTCGACTCGCCGACTTTGAAAGAGCAAACCTAGTCGCGCTACAACACATAGACGTGGTCGATCCTTGGGTGGTAGAGCACAAAACCTTTATTGAGAAGACGTACAATGACCGAGGCCAATAGAGGACGGACGGAGATATAATCAAAGAGCACAACTCATGTTTCACGCGTTGGTTCAAGGAGAAGCTTCTGTCATACCCTTTACATGAGGATTCTTCCGCGGAAGAAAAACTCATATTCGCATTGTCACAGGGCGCCGAGCACAACCTGATGACCTATGAGGTGTACAATATCAACGGCTACGCATTCTACATCGAGGAAAAGGACATGAAGAGCGATGGTTATCAGAACTCCGGGGTAACGATGGAATCCTACACCGGTAACGACAAGGACAGATACTACGGAAGGATCGAGGAGATCTGGGAGCTGAGCTACGCTGGAGAGAAGGTCCCGATGTTCCGTGTCAGATGGGCCAAGAGCGTCCTAAAAGAAGACCGGTATTTCACCACCATGGTTATACCCGAAGCCAAATCCAAGACCGCGGGCGCAAACGTCACCGCGAATAATGAGCCATGGGTACTGGCTTCCAAAGTGGACCAATGCTTCTTCATTACCGACCCGTCAAAGCCCAGTCGTGTTGTCGTGAGGAGAGGCAAAAGGAAGATCATCGGAATGGATGGAGTTGCCAACGAGCAAGACTTCGACAAGTACGGCGACCCTAAGATGGAACATGACGACGACGATGAAGTGCCATACACCACAACAAGAAGCAGGACCACCCTACCTAGAGGACGTCCGTTCAAGAGAAGAACTCCATTTGCGAAAAAGAATGGCAAGAAGATTGTGAAAAGATAGCTAGCTAAGATCGATTGTATTTAAATTGTAGTCTTCATTTCTCGATTGTATTTCGACATATGGAAATGACATTTCTTCTGTTCTAGTCCTCATGAATATTTATTTATGTTTATTCTGGTATTGAATTTCTAACTCACAAAAAGTATTGAATTTGTTAATATTTTTTCAAATTTGAAGATATTTTTTCATATTCATAAATGTTTTACCAATTCACAAATGAATGCAACTAAAAATCCAAAAAAAAAGTTACTAATGGCGCACCAGGGGAAGGTGCGCCATTGCTATCACTGTGTTTATGGCGCACCCCCAGATGGTGCGCCATTGCTAACCTTCCCCCCTCTGTATGTATGTGTGTGCTGTCCATCTCGCCAGCCGTTCGTCCTTCTCCCAATCTCACATCTCTCTCAGCCGGAGCAGTGCCCGACCCACTGCGCCGCCGCCCCACCCACTGCGCCGCCGCCCTCGCCCGTGGGACGCGTCCGCTCCCAATCCGTGCCCCGGCCGCCTCCCTCTCCCCATCCTCCCCTTCCTCCCCCTCCGACCCCACCCCGCTCGCTCGCTCGCGCGCCGGGACGATGACGACGACCTCGCCTCCGCGTGCCTGTGCTCGCGAACGGCCGACCAGATCGAGCGCGCCAGCCTGATTGCTCTGTCGCGCCGTCGTCGAGGTATGCACTCTCTCGCCCAATCTTCTCCTCTTCCCTTCCCTTCCCTTCCCTTCCCTCCCCTCATGCCCATGGTTTGCTTCCTCAGGCAGGTGCACTCACGCGTCCAGCGGCGAACCCTAGCCGTACCTCGGAGCGGAGACGGCGCCTTCCCCAACACCTCTGTCTGGCACAAGCCCCTCTGGTAAAACTGCATCTTTGCCACTTAGTGATGCTCTGTGTGCTTGTTTTCTCGATCCAAATGGGTTACCAAGTTGGAAGTTAACTGCAGACAGATGAGAAAGTTGAAGTATTCAGTGCTATCTTGTGATCATTTCCTTCACACCATCCTGTAGGATGTTTAAGATGTTTTTAAAATGGGCAGTAAAATGACCAAATAATCAGATGTACAGTTTTTCACGATGTACACTCAAAACTAATGACTCTGAATCTCTGCTACTGAACATCACTGCCAGTTGTGCAAGGTCTTTGTAAAAATACTTGCTTGCAACTGTACATTTGCTGTACATTTGCTTGCAACTGTACATTTGCTTAACTATGGGATCATTTGCTTGCAACTGTCCAAATGGTTTTACTGTCCAAAAAACAGCATAAATTGGAAAACAAGCAATACTTCTAAACCATTTGCTTGCAACTGTCCAAATGGAAATGCCCTACATTTTATGCCCATCTCCAAAGTTCCAATCCAAATATCCCATTTCATTCCATCCATAAGTCCCAGAACAACAAGTCTGGCTGGGGCCTCCACTCTGAGATCACAGCAATGCAGATGGATGGATGGATAGAGCAGTTCAGTGGAATCTATCTATACTCCTCAAAGTAATACTACTGGTAACAACAAATAGAGTGACAAGAGAAAAGAATAATAGTACTACTAGTTGTACTGATTACCATTATTAGATGGCTAAGTGCTAGCTCAGATCTGTCATAAAAACAAATGCAGTATAGGGTTATCTCGGTTTGTCGTCACAATCAGAATTACAATGTGCAATGCAATGCAATGCTATAAGGAATGGTCAGATGAGCTGCTCCAGTTGTACTGGTTTTAGAAGTATTGCTTGTTTTCCAATTTATGCTGTTTTTTGATCTTTTATGCCAATTAAGTGTATTACTTGTGATGATGCTGCTGCTGCTGTACTACTTGTGATGCTGCTGTTGCTGTACTACTTGTGATGCTGCTGCTACTTTTGATTTTGTCAAGTGATGCTGCTGCTACTTGTGATCTTCTGAAATGACCCCTTTCTCCTGAAATGTTGATTAATTTCTGTTTCGGTTGAGAATGGGGCACTCCTAGGTCAAGAAAATTAGCAAAGGTCATGCCCAATTTTCTTGACCTAGAAGGTGCCCGATTCTCAACCGAAACAAAAATTAATCAGCATGTATCTTGACATCAACTAACTTTCTGGACACATCCCTCGACAACTAGGTTAGCTTGAGAACTTAGAGGAGTTGTGGCTTTGGAAAGAGGCCTTGGAAAGCTACTCCTACTAGCTAGATGGAGATCTGTGCTCTGCTGTGGCACACACTAGTTAATTAATTAACCAAAACTAATCTCTGGTCAAAATGATGGGCTAATCATGATTAAATGATAGGAGAGGGATGCATGGCAGTGGCACCCATTGGAGCCACACATATATACAAAGCTATAAAAATATTATACAATAGTAGTGATCTAGTGCTTTAGTGGTTGGATTAGTTTAGTATTTTTTCACACACTCAGACACCCTTGCTTGCCATGTGTGTGAGAGAGATAGTGAGAGGAGACAAGAAGAAGGGGGTTAGGAATAACTCTAGTAGCACCCTCTGCAAGCTGCTATTGCTTCCGAATAACCTAACAGCCATCGAAATCTAGTTTGAATCAGAAAAATGTGAGAAAACCCATCGATTGAGGACCCATCGAGTCTATGAAGATGTGATGGGTCCTGATATATTGACTTGTGGATTTATTTTTTCCTAGACTGCATTTAAGAAATAACTCTAGTAGCCTTTTTTCCTATTTAGAGCGAACATGGCCCACAACGATGAGGCCGGCGGTTCGGGCGGCAAGGCATTCTGGGAGCTGTCCCAGGAGATGGAGGAAGAACCTCAGCGCTATGAGGACGCCGCGGAAGACACCGATCCTGACTACACAACCCCTAGTGGCGTCGGGGATGACACCACTGATGGTGCCGCCGAGGATGCCACCACAGATGATGGCAGCGCACGCACAGATGGCAGCCAACCGAAGAGGCAACGGAAGGACCGGCGCCCGAACGTGCTCGGCACCGTCAAGGAGGAATTTACTGAAGTGTCCTCCGATGGGCATCCAACGGCGCCCAAAGCATTATTCAAGGGGTACGCGGGACAGCTCGGGTGCATTCTCCGGAGCACCGTCTCGATCAACACCAAGAACCTAAGGCATCGTGACCGAGGGAATTTGCGCAACCTCCTCTTCACGAAGCTGCATGAACGATACAAGTTCCCCGGTGACTACGCAAACACACGCCTCTCAGGGAATAAAGTGAACAGTGCCACCCTCACGAAGATGAGCACGCCCCTGGCTACTTGGAGAGCCGCGGTGAAGAGTAGGATTCTAAGAGGTGATAGTTATGAGAAGATCAAGGAGAAAAATCCTTCGATCAGCGAAGCTGACTACCTGCAGTTCAAGATCAAGTGCGAGAGCAACGCATCTGAGGAATCAAGTCAGTGGGGGAAAGATATGCGGGACTAGAACTTAGGGGTCCACACACTCGGTCCCGGCGGTTACAGAGTGGCGGAACCTATATGGGACAAGGAGGACGCGGAGCGTGCCGAGCAAGGCCTACCGCCCCGCTTCGATAAATACCGTGACAAGCAAACCAGGAACTATGTCAGGGCCCAGTACAAGGTGGACCCGGTAAAAAAGGAGCTTACCACGGATGCGAAGACCAAGGCGCTTGAGCTTGTTCTGGTAAGGAATACACCCCCGCGTAATTAGCTCCATATGGTTGCAGTCTAATTAATGAAGCCAAATTTCTAAATGGTTCACGTTCCTTCCGCAGGAAACTGAAAGCAGTAGCGCGGGGTCGTCTAAGAGCTCCCCTTGGGACACCACTTTAAATAGGGCGTTGAACGTAATGAAACACAAGGATAAGCTCAGTAAGCCGTCGTCAGCTAGTCGTGTGGCCGGCACAGGCTTGTCCACGAAATGGTCAGATTACTATACCACTGGGTGAAAGGAGAGAAAGACCAGCTTGGAAAGCCAGGAGCGCGAGGTTCAAGAACTCAAGGCACAAGTGGCGCGGATTCCGGAGATAGTCAAAGAGCAAGTGCGAGACCAACTAGCAGCGACGATCACCACCATTGTGCCTACCTTGATTGAGGGGCTGCAGGCGTGGATTGCGGGCGGCCAACAGGGGCCGCCCCCTATTCCCAGCTTCATGGGCAGCAACTCGCACAACGCGCCGGCGGCGCCATTGGTGTCTCCGGCGGAGGCGGCATTGGTGTCTCCGGCGTCAGCGTCGGCATTGGAGCTTAATGCACCCGGGTGTGGGAAGAATACGCCGGCCGGCACCTCGGCAGCAAGCGGCCCCTCCGTCACTTGCACGCCCGCCGTTGGCGGTGCCTCGACATTAGCCAAGCTCGACGCCATCACGGTAACTAATTAAGCCTCTCGGCCGATGACTTCATCTCCTTGCCTTTGACTGGGCATCCATGACGCCCTACATGTTTTCGCAGGGCGCCGCCGACGTTCCATGCACTCTCCTGCACTTCGTGGACGGCCAGTTGATCGATGTCGCCAAGGCCAGAATCGTTCAACCGGGCAGCCGCGTGTTCCACGGTAATCCGATGCCACCCACCGTGTATAGGGTTCAACTGGTTCGGCTGCTGCCGGGCTGCGACGACTTGTTACCTCCGTTTCGACCCCCTGGGGCCGACGAAGATGATGTGATGACCCTCAGCGCCTACTTAAGCTGGCCCCTGCTTTGGCCGAAGAGCCAGATTCGTTTGGGGGCGGGGGACACCACCCCACAGAGAACACCGCCAATCGTGCCGGCGCCAAGCCATGGCAAGACCGCCGCAACGCTACCGGACATGCCGGACATGCATATGGCAGAGGATCCGGACATGCATATGGCACAGGATCCGGACGACGACGACGATGACGGTACATTTACCAACATCGATAAGTACTTCAACGAACATGGGTATGGTGACGAATTCTTGGGGCCTCCTTCTCAAGAACCCAACCCTGCAAAAGACGATCACGATCTAGCTGGTACCGCGGAGAAACCCAATTGCAACAGGCGTTGTCTGGCATTCAGTTCTCAGGAGACGCCTCCAGCTGACGCCTTCACCGAGCCTCAGATAGCTGAGGTGCGAAATATTATCAGCCCCAACACACTCAAGAAGGCGGTCTCTGAGCAGAACTCGATCCCATTACAGCAGAAGAAGAAGGGACGGAAAAGAAAGAATAACAAGCAGGGTGCGAGCCAGCCGGCACCGAGTACGATCCATGCTCAGGACGGGCCACCTTCACCTAAGGATATCTCGAGGAGGGTGCATGTGGCGGGTAGGCCGATGCTACCGACTAATCTGCTCAATGCTGCAACCGGTGCTATGCGGAGTCTGCATGACAGTGTTCTTTCTTTGGAGAAGCGGCGTCTCTTCGAGAATGATGTGGCATACCCGGTTTTCGTGGCCAAGGTGCCAGAGGGCAAGGGCTTTGTCGATAGCACCATCGGGGGTATGATCGTCCTGCGGTTTGATGACATCTTCGCTATGTTTAACCTTCATCCGCTGCACTACACCTTCATTCGGCTATTTTCGCTGAGTATGGAGATGCGGATCATTAGAGACAAGACCCCGGACATCGTGATAGTCGACCCCTTCTACATGTGTGCCAACATCTTGGGCAGCGCTGGGGACCGGCAAGTCGCGAGTTCATACCTCGAAGGCGTCATTCTGGCAAACCAAGATAAGGATAACTTCCTCGTGCCTTAATTTCCCGAGTAAGTCATCCCCTCACCGCCCCGTAACATATGATTTCTTAGATTTCGATCGTTCTTTTTTTTTCCTAACATTCCGTGTTTTGTGCAGTGACACACATTGCACACTCATCCTCTTAAGCCCGAAATATTCCACGGCCACGTACTTCGACTCGGACCGTTAGTCGAAGAAAGACTACACAAATATCAAGAAAGTTCTTGATGAAGGTCTTCCCAGCTACGCCAGATCTGGAGGCACCTTCAGCAGGCCAATTCGTAGGTACGCCAAGCATGTGTTCACCCACAATACGACGTTCCCCTGCGTCAAGCAGCCGCCTGGCGGTCAGAAGGATGCCTACTACGCCCTCCATCACATGCGGGCGATCGTACGGGACCATAATCACCTTTTGCTACCAAATAATCTCAAAGATTGGGCCGCACGCTTGTCGGCAATCCAGGACGCGGACATCAGACAAGAATTCTTTCGCATCTAGTTGGAGTTTGCGGAAATCATCCATCAAGATGTCCTTCATACCTCGGGGCAGTTCTACCTCAGATATCAACCGTCCAACAGTGAGATAGAAACAACGCTACAATTGCAGGCTGACAACGCCCGCGATTTCATGACCATCATGAAAACGGCGGCTTCATCCACGCTCTGGTCCCTGAGTCGAGTCGAAAGTAGTGATGCTATGTAGTTCTGAAATATCGATTAGCTCATGTTGTAATTAAACTTTAATGAACTTGTATGTCTCTTTAGTTTGGACAGTCGTTCAACTTATATGTAATCATTTCTATTTATTAGTAGGACCATGAATCGTGCTATTAATGTGTTGCTTTTCTCTTCCGATCCTTTTGTTGCATACTTATATATTGCTTATGTATTGTCTGTGAATTGCTACTAACGTTTTGTTTGTCTAGTGCATAGAGATGCCGTCGTATGTCGTGTACAAGGGTAAGGTTCCCGGAGTCTACGACGACTGGGAGGAGTGTCAGAGACAGGTTCACCATTTTAGCGGTAACAGTTACAAAGGGTACACCACTAGGGCAGAGGCGGAAGCTAGATACGCGCGCTATCTAGCGGGAGAGAGGAGGGAGCGGAGGAGGAACCGGATGAAGACCAGTTTCATCGCGATGATGCTCATCGTGACCGCAGCTCTCTTCTATGTGATGGTAGTTTAGATGATCGATATCGACTTGTAATGTGAAGACAAACTAGCTACTCGCGGTCTCGAGACTTGTAATGTTCTAACTTTGTTCGGTATTTTGAATTCAGAGACTAATATGATGAATTGTATTCGGAGACTAATCTTCTATTGTATTCGATAAATCTGCTGTTTATATGTTGTGCTGTCTATATTCTTTGCAGTAATATATTTTGTAACCTGTGCAAATATCAGAAAAGAAAAAAAATTCCTAATATTCATACTAGTGGCGCACCATACTGCACTTTAGTGGCGCACTGCAATAAACAAACTAGTGGCGCATTATCTAGAAGTGCGCCATTAGTAACCCAGAGCACAAGGTAAATATGGCCCCCTAGGAGGCATAGTAATGGCGCACCGTTTGACATATTAATGGCGCACTGCCTGGTGCGCCACTATTGTCTGGTATACTAATGGCGCACCAGGGGTGCGCCATTAGTATTTGTTACTAGTGGCATGATGATAGTGGCGCACCTATAGTGCGCCAGTAATGGCCAAAACAGGTGCGCCACTAATTAGCCTTTTCCTAGTAGTGAAGCGGGAATACTGCTTGTGCATCCACTTTCATAAACCCAAAGTTGTTCCATATGAGTCCACCATACCTTCCTATATGCGGTATTTACCTGCCGTTCCAAGTAAATTTGCATGTGCCAAACTCTAAACCTTCAAATGATAATCTGTTTTGTATGCCCGAATCGCTCATGTAGCGACTGGGGGCTGTCAGTATCTTCCATGCTAGGTGGGTTATTCTCACGATGAGTGGACTCCGCTCATCATTCACGAGAAAATGGCTGGTAACCGGGATGCCCAGTCCCATTCTCAAATCAAATCAAAATAATTGCAAAAAAAACTCCCCCAGGATTGTTGTTAGTTGGACGGTACCCGTTGTTTCGGACCAGCCGTGGAGTGTGCTTGTTGGTGGTGGGGGAGTATAAACTTTACCATTCTGTTTGGGAACCACCTATAATGTATGTAGCATGGAAGATACGGAGATCTCTTGGTTGTTGCGTTGATAATGAAAGCATACCGCTCAAAATATCATTTATCTCTGTTTCAAAAACTCGAGCTCTGGCACCTCTGCAAATCCCTGCTTCCCTCTGCGAAGGGCCTGTCTATTTACTTTTATTGTTGAGTCATCATCCTCTTATAAAAAGCACCAGTTAGAGAGCACCACTTTCATTTGTATGCATTGTTATTAATTTATATTGAGTATGACTGTGACTGGATCTCTTTTACCATGAATTACAAAGCCTAGTCAGTCCTTGATCTTCAGGGGTGCTCTCCATTTATGTTTTGCGAGATACCATCTTGTTATATCATATCATGATTCTTTTGAAAAAGTGTTGTCATCCGAGATTTATTATTATTGCTCGCTAGTTGATTATGTCATTGATATGAGTAAATGTGAGACCTAAATGTTATTGTGAATATGGTTAGTTCATAATTTTTGTTAAAAACTTGAATGCTGGCTTTACATATTTGCAACAACAAGATCAAACAGAGTTTGTAAAAGTTTTTCTTTATCACTTTCAGTTTGTCAACTGAATTGCTTGAGGACAAGCAATGGGTTAAGCTTGGGGGAGTTGATACATCTCCATCGTATCTACTTTTCCAAACTCTTTTGCCCTTGTTTTGGACTCTAATTTGCATGATTTGAATGGAACTAACCCGGACTGACGTTGTTTTGAGCAGAATTGCCATGGTGTTATTTTTGTGCAGAAATAAAAGTTCTCGGAATGACCTGAAACTTCACGGAGATCATTTTTGGAATTAATAAAAAATATTGGAGAAAGAATCAACAGAAGGGGGCCCACAGCCTGTCCACAAGGGTGGGGGCGCGCCCACCCCCCCAGGGCACGCCATCCATCCTTGTGGGCCCCCTGGACCTCCACCGACCTCAACTCCAACTCCATATATTCACGTTCGGGGAGAAAAAAATCAGAAAGAAGGATTCATCACGTTTTACGATACGGTGCCGCCGCCACCTCCTGTTCTTCCTCGGGAGACCAGATCTGGAGTCCGTTCGGGGCTCCGGAGAGGAAAAATCGTCGCCGTCGTCATCATCAACCATCCTCCATCACCAATTTCATGATGCTCACCGCCGTGCATGAGTAATCCCATCGTAGGCTTGCTGGACGGTGATGGGTTGGATGAGATTTACCATGTAATCGAGTTAGTTTAGTTAGGGTTTGATCCCTAGTATCCACTATGTTCTAAGATTGATGTTGGTATGACTTTGCTATGCTTAATGCTTGTCACTAGGGCCCGAGTGCCATGATTTCAGATCTGAACCCTTTATGTTTCCTTGAATATATTTGTGTTCTTGATCCTATCTTGCAAGTTATAGTAACCTACTACGTGTTATGATCCGGCAACCCCGGAGAGACAATAGTCGGGACACTTCCCGGTGATGACTGTAGTTTGAGGAGTTCATGTATTCACTAAGTGCTAATGCTTTGGTCCGGTTCTCTATTAAAAGGAGGCCTTAATATCCCTTAGTTTCCAATAGGACCCCACTGCCACTGGAGGGTAGAACAAAAGATGTCATGCAAGTTCTTTTCCATAAGCACGTATGACAATATCCGGAATACATGCCTACATTATACTGATGAATTGGAGCTAGTTCTGTGTCATCCTATGTTATAACTGTTGCATGATGAATGCCATCCGACATAATTATCCATCATTGATCCATTGCCTACGAGCTTTTCACATATTGATCTTTGTTTCGTTACTTTTCCGTTGCCACTGTTACAATTGCTACAAAACTGCTACTGTTACTTCCATACTACTTTGCTACTACATACTTTCCTGCAGATATTAAGTCTTTCAGGTGTGGTTGAATTGACTACTCAGCTGCTAATACTTGATAATATTCTTTGGCTCCCCTTGTGTCGAATCAATAAATTTGGGTTGAATACTCTACCCACGAAAACTGTTGTGATCCCCTATACTTGTGGGTTATCAGAATGCAGTAGATAATCAACTCCTCGCCTACGTTTACTTCTCGGAGACTGACACATGGCTCAATCAAACCACACCTGAGGCTCCCGAAAATACTTATTTGGGTTCCCTACTTATTTTGGTGGTTGTCCTAGCACTCTTGTTGCCAATATCCTTTACTATTCCTTTATGATTGGGCTAGGTTCCACACTTCAGTTTCATTTGGATAACGTACTTTTTAAAATTTTAAATATACGTATATCCAAATTACTTTACATAAATTTTTAAAAGTTTTCTATGCAAATTTAGAAAATGTAAATGTAGTGTAAAACTATATTAACGCTACTTATATAAAAATTTAACAGCTTAAAAACTGTTCGTGACATTTGAAAAAATTTCACTTGTATCAAATAAATGTCAGTGACATTTAAATAAAATGTGTACATAATGTAAAAAATGTGTTCTTTTTATCTTTTTTTAAAGTGTTTCATACCATTAAAAAATTCATCACATTAAAAAAAGGTTATACAATGTATACATTTTTTGCGTAAGTTGGAAAAATATGTGATGAAAACCGAAATTCCTTATTTGACACTGTCTAAATATTGCCCTTCCTTTTTGACGCTGAAAACTGTATTCTCCTATCTAAAATCGGATCTAAATTTCCTTCTCAATATAACAGACCGTTAATTTTTTCAGCTAACAAAGTTAAATAACAAATTAAAGTACTTATTTTGGCAGTGTGTCAGATAGTGAAGAAAGCTTCAAATAAGGAAGAAAATATTTTGGTTGTGTCCAATAAATAATTCTCTCACGAAACAAACCCCACCCCACTCCCCTTGTGTTCCTCATTCATCTAGATCTTGGCGCCACCGCTGCTAAAAGGCATGTGTACTTACCCAGATCCATGCCATTTAGGAGGGCAATGGACTAGTCCACCCACAAGCCACATGCCTTTGTCCCCATATCCATGCCAATGAGGTGGTTGCCAGAATGGCTAGCAGCCAAAAAACGTGAACCTCCTTTCATAGATCCACGCCATCGAGAAGGGTGACGGACTCGCCCACCCATGTGTATGTGCCTCTGTCCCCAGATCCATGCTAGTGACGAGGATGTCGGAACAACCTCCTATCGTAGAACCTCGCCAGAGGCACCTACCTCCCTACAAGACGACGATGATATGCTCAGGAACATCCTCCGCTGCCAACCCTTGGACCTATACTCACTCTCCTGCTCCTATACCATATGCAAGTGCTAGTGAGGCCTCCTCATCGACCCCCAATTCCACCTCCGATTCTATGCAAACCACCGCAAAGCCGCCCCTCCTCGGCATCTTTGAGAATAACATCAAGTATTGTATTTTGTTCGCCCTCATTCTGGCCCTTCTTCCCGACCGCATCCCTCCAGAGCACTTCCCCCTGCAATGCCCCAGAGGACCACTGATGTGCTCGATTGCCTCCACTGTCGCTTCCTCGTCGAAAATCTGGAGCAAAAAACCTCATTGTGCGACCCCATCACCAATGCGAAATTTTGCATGGCTATTCGTACAAGTTTCAGACGAGCCTCATTGGAGCGATGCTCTACACAGCCTGCTGCAAGGTAAAATCCAGCCCCTTTAGGTGGGCTTGGTGTCCTAGGAATGGAGTAGATAATCAACTCCTTGCCTACGTTTACTTCTCGGAGACTGACACATGGTGCAATCAAACCACACCTAAGGCTCCAGAAAATAGTTATTTGGGTTCCCTACTTATTTTGGTGGTTGTCCTAGCACTCTTGTTGGCAATATCCTTTACTATTCCTTTATGATTGGGCTAGGTGCCACACTTGAGTTTGATTTGGATAACCTACTTTTTAAAAATTTAAATATACATATATCCAAATTACTTTACTTAAATTTTTAAAAGTGTTCTTCGCACATTTAAAAAATGTAAATAAAGTGTAAAACAATATTAATGCTACTTATATAAAAATTAAACAACTTAAAAAGTGTTCGTGACATTTGAAAAATGTTCACCTGCATCAGATAAATGTCTATGACATTTAAATAAAATGTTTACACAATGTAAACAATGTGTTCTTTTAATCTTTTTTAAAAGTGTTTCATACCTTTAAAAAATCTGTCACACTAAAAAAGGTTATACAATGTATAAATTGTTCGCGTAAGTTAAAAAAATGTGTAATGAAAACCGAAATCCCTTATTTGACATTGTCTAAATATTGCCCTTCCTATTTGACTCTGGAAAACTGTTTTCTCCGATCTAACATCATATCTAAATTTCCTTCTCAATATAACAAGACCGTTAATTTTTCCAGCTAAGAAAGTTAAATAACAAATTAATGTACCCTTATTTTGGCAGTGTGGCAGATAGGGAAGAAAGCGTCAAATAAGGAAGCAAATATTTTGGTAGTTTCCAATAAGTAATTTTCTCACGAAACAAACCCCACCGCCCACGCCCTGTGTTCCTCATTCATCCAGATCTTGCTGTCATGGGAATGGCAGCCGCCGCTACTACAACACACGTCTACTTACCCAGATCCATGCTATTTACGAGGGCAATGGACTAGCCCAACCACATGCCACATCCCGTCGTCCCCTGATCCACGCCAATGATGTGGTTCCCAGAATGCCTAGCAGCCGCAACAACGTGAGCCTCCTTTCATAGATCGACACCACCGAGGAGAGTGACGGACTCGCCCACCCACGTGTATGTGCCTCTGTCCTCAGATCCACGCTAGTGAGGAGGATGTCGCAATAACCCGCCGTCATAGAACATTGAGAGAGTCATCTACCTCCCTATAGGACAACGACGATTTGCTCAGGGAGATCCTCCTCTGCCAACCCTTGGACCTATACTCACTCTCCTGCTCCTCTACCATATACAAAGCACTAGTGAGGCCACCTCATCGATCGCCAATTCCACCTCCGATTCAATGCGAACCACCGCAAAGCCGCCTCTCCTCGGCATCTTTGAGAATAACATCAAGTATTGTATTCTGTTCGCCCTCATTCTGGCCCTTGTTCCCGACCGCATCCCTCCAGAGCGCTTCCCACTTCAACGCCCCAGAGGACCACTGATGTGCTCGATTGCCTCCACTCTCGCTTCCTCGTCGAAAATCTGGAGCAGATAACCTCATTGTTCGACCCCATCACCAATGAGAAATTTTGCATGGCTATTCGTACAAGTTTCAGACGAGCCTCGTTTGAGCGATGCTCTACACAGCCTGCTGCAAGGTAAAATCCAGCCCCTTCAGGTGGACTTGGTGTCCCAGGAATGGAGTAGATAATCAACTCCTCGCCTACGTTTACTTCTCGGAGACTGACAGATGGTGCAATCAAGCCACACCTGAGGCTCCAGAAAATACTTATTTGGGTTCCCTACTTATTTTGGTGGTTGTCCTAGCACTCTTGTTGCCAATATCCTTTACTATTTCTTTATGATTGGGCTAGGTGCCACACCTCAGTTTCATTTGGATAACCTAGTTTTTAAATTTTTAAATATACATATATCCAAATTACTTTACTTAAATTTTTAAAAAAATTCTTCGCAAATTTAAAAAATGTAAATGTAGTGTAAAACAATATTAACGCTCCTTATATAAAAATTTAAGAGCTTAAAAACTATTCATGACATTTGAAATTTTTTCACTTCTGTCAAATAAATGTCTGTGACATTTAAATAAAATGTGTACATAATGTAAAAAATGTGTTCTTTTAATCTTTTTTAAAAGTGTTTCATATCATTAAAAAAATTCATCACATTAAAAAAAGGTTATACAATGTATAATTTTTTTGCGTAAGTTAGAAAAATGTGTGATGAAAACCGAAATTCCTTATTCGACACTGTCTAAATATTGCCCTTCCTATTTGACGCTGAAACCTGTATTCTCCTATCTAAAATCTGATTAAATTTCCTTCTCAATATAACAGGACCGTTAATTTTTTCAGCTAACAAAGTTAAATAACAAATTAAAGTACTTATTTTGGCAGTGTGTCAGATAGTGAAGAAAGCTTAAAATAAGGAAGAAAATATTTTGGTTGTGTCCAATAAGTAATTCTCTCACGAAACAAACCCCACCCCACTACCCCTGTGTTCCTCATTCATCCAGATCTTGGCGCCACCGCTGCTAAAAGGCATGTGTACTTACCCAGATCCATGCCATTTAGGAGGGCAATGGACTAGTCCACCCACAAGCCACATGCCTTTGTCCCCATATCCATGCCAATGAGGTGGTTGCCACAATGGCTAGCAGCCAAAAAACGTGAACCTCCTTTCATAGATCCATGCCATCGAGAAGGGTGACGGACTCGCCCACCCACGTGTATGTGCCTCTGTCCCCAGATCCGCGCTAGTGAGGAGGATGTCGGAACAAACTCCTATCGTAGAACCTCGCCAGAGGCACCTACCTCCCTACAAGTCGACGATGATATGCTCAGGAAGATCCTCCTCTGCCAACCCTTGGACCGATACTCACTCTCCTGCTCCTATACCATATGCAAGGGCTAGTGAGGCCTCCTCATCAACCCCCAATTCCACCTCCGATACTATGCAAACCACCGCAAAGCCGCCCCTCCTCGGCATCTTTGAGAAAATCATCAAGTATTGTATTTTGTTTGCCCTCATTCTGGCCCTTGTTCCCGACCGCATCCCTCCAGAGCGCTTCCCCCTTCAATGCCCCAGAGGACCACTGATGTGCTCCATTGCCTCCACTGTCGCTTCCTCGTCGAAAATCTGGAGCAAAAAACCTCATTGTGCGACCCCATCACCAATGAGAAATGTTGCATGGCTATTCGTACAAGTTTCAGATGAGCCTCATTGGAGCGATGCTCTACACAGCCTGCTGCAAGGTAAAATCCAGCCCCTTTAGGTGGGCTTGGTGTTCCACGAATGGAGTAGAGAATCAACTCCTCACCTACGTTTACTTCTCGGAGACTGACACATGGTAAAATCAAACCACACCAGAGGCTCCTGAAAATAGTTATTTGGGTTCCCTACTTATTTTGGTGGTTGTCCTAGCACTCTTGTTGGTAATATCATTTACTATTCCTTTATGATTGGGCACGGTGCCACACTTGAGTTTGATTTGGATAACCTACTTTTTAAAATTTTAAAATCCAAATTACTTTACTTAAATTTTTAAAAGTTTTCATCACACATTTAAAAAATGTAAATGCAGTGTAAAACAATATTAATGCTACTTATATAAAATTTTAACAGCTTAAAAAGTGTTTGTGACATTTGAAAAATATTCACTTGTATCAAATAAATGTCTGTGACATTTATAAAAAATGTGTACATAATGTAAAAAATGTGTTATTTTAGTCTTTTTTAAAAGTGTTTCATACCATTAAAAAAATTCATCACATTAAAAAAAGGTTATACAATGTCTGAATTGTTCGCGTAAGTTAAAAAATGTGTGATGAAAACCGAAATTCCTTATTTGACACTGTCTAAATATTGCCCTTCCTATTTGATATTGAAAACTGTATTCTCCTATCTAAAATCGGATCTTAATTTCCTTCTCAATATAACAGGACCGTTAATTTTTCCAGCTATCAAAGTTAAATAAGAAATTAAAGTACACTTATTTTGGCAGTGTGTTAGATAGTGAAGAAAGTGTCAAATAAGGAAGAGAATATTTTGGTAGTGTCCAATAAGTAATTCTCTCATGAAACAAACCCCACCCCACTCCACCTGTGTTCCTCATTCATCCAGATCTTGGCGCCACCGCTGCTAAAAGGCACGTGTACTTACCTAGATCCATGCCATCGGGAAGGGTGATAGACTCGCCCACCCACGTGTATGTGCCTCTGTCCCCCTATCCGCGCTAGTGAGGAGGATGTCAGAACAACCCGCCGTCATAGAACCTCATCAGAGGCACCTACCTCCCTACAAGACGACGATGATATGCTCAGGAAGATCCTCCTCTACCAACCCTTGGACCTATACTCACTCTCCCGCTCCTATACCATATGCATGCGCTAGTGAGGCCTCCTCATCGAACCCCAATTCCACATCCGATTCTATGCAAACCGCCGCTAAGCCGCCCCTCCTCGGCATCTTTGAGAATAACATCAAGTATTGTATTTTGTTCGCCCACATTCTGGCCCTTGTTCCCGACAGCATCCCTCCAGAGCGCTTCCCCCTTCAACGCCCCAGAGGACCACTGATGTGCTCGATTGCCTCCACTATAGCTTCCTCGTCGAAAATCTGGAGTAGAAAACCTCATTGTGCGACCCCATCACCAATGAGAAATTTTGCATGGCTATTCGTACAAGTTTCAGATGAGCCTCGTTGGAGCGATGCTCTACACAGCCAGCTGCAATGTAAAATCCAGCCCCATCAGGTGGGCTTGGTGTCCCAGGAATGGAGTAGATAATCAACTCCTCGCCTACGTTTACTTCTTGGAGACTGACACATGGTGCAATCAAACCACACCTGAGGCTCGAGAAAATACTTATTTGGGTTCCCTACTTATTTTGGTGGTTTTCCTAGCACTCTTGTTGGCAATATCATTTACTATTCCTTTATGATTGGGCTCTGTGCCACACTTGAGTTTGATTTGGATAACCTACTTTTTAAAATTTTAAATATACATATATCCAAATTACTTTACTTAAATTTTTAGAAGTTTTCTTCGCACATTTAAAAAATGTAAATGCAGTGTAAAACAATATTGACGCTACTTATATAAAATTTTAACAGCATAAAAAGTGTTTGTGACATTTGAAAAATGTTCACTTGTATCAAATAAATGTCTGTGACATTTAAGTAAAATGTGTACTTAATGTAAAAAACGTGTTATTTTAGTCTTTTTTAAAAGTGTTTCATACCATTAAAAAAATTCATCATATTAAAAAAAGTTTATACAATGTATGAATTGTTCGCGTAAGTTAAAAAAAAAAGTGTGATGAAAACCGAAATTCCTTATCTGACACTGTCTAAATATTGCCCTTCCTATTTGACACTGAAAATTGTATTCTCCTATCTAAAATCGGATCTAAATTTCCTTTTCAATATAAGAGGATTGTTAATTTTTCCAGCTAACAAAGTTAAATAACAAATTAAAGTACACTTATTTTGGCAGTGTATCAAATAGTGAAGAAAGCTTCAAATAAGGAAGCAAATATTTTGGTAGTGCCCAATAAGTTATTCTCTCACGAAACAAACCCCACCCCACTCCCCCTGTGTTCCTCATTCATCTAGATCTTGGCGCTACCGCTGCTAAAGTGCACATGTACTTACCCAGATCCATGCCATTTAGGAGGGCAATGGACTAGCCCACCCACATGCCACATGCCTCAGGCCCCAGATCCATGCAAATGAGGTGGTTGCCAGAATGGCTAGCAGGCGAAAAACGTGAACCTCCTTTCACAGATCCACGCCATCGAGAAGGGTGACGGACTCGCCCACCCATGTGTATGTGCCTCTTTCCCCAGATCCACGCTAGTGAGGAGGATGTTGGAACAATCCCCCATCATAGAACCTCGCCAGAGGCACCTACCTCCCTACAATACGACGATGATTTGCTCAGGGAGATCGTCCTCTGCCAACCCTTGGACCTATACTCACTCTCCCGCTCCTATACCATATGCAAGCGCTAGTGAGGCCTCCTCATCGACCCCCATTTCCACCTCCGATTCTATGCAAACCACCGCAAAGCCGCCCCTCCTCGGCATCTTTGAGAAAAACATCAAGTATTGTATTGTGTTCGCCCCCATTCTGGCCCTTTTTCCCTACCCCATCCCTCTAGAGCGTTTCTCCCTTAAACGCCCCTAGTACCACCGATGTGCTCGATTGCCTCCACGGTCGCTTCCTCGTCAAAAATCTGGAGCAGAAAACCTCATTGTGTGACCCCGTCACCAATGAGAAGTGTTGCATGGCTCTTCGTGCAAGTTTAAAGACGAGCCTCGTTGGAGTAGTGCTCTACACAGCCTGCTACAAGGTACAATCCACACCTTCAAGTGGGCTTGGTGTCCCAGGAATGGAGTAGATAATCAACTCCTTGCCTACGTTTACTTCTCGGAGACTGACACATGGCGCAATCACAGCTGAGGCTCCACAAAATACTTATTTGTGTTCACTACTTATTTTGGTGGTTGTCCTAGCACTCTTGTTGGCAATATCCTTTTCTAGCCGTTTATGATTGGGAGAGGTGCCATACTTGAGTTTGATTTGGACAACCTATGTTTCAAAAATTTCAAATATACACATTTGAGAATTACTTTAGTTAAATTCTTAAAAGATTTCATTGAACATTTAAAAAAAGTAAATGCAGTATAAAACAATATTAACACTACTTATATAAAATTTTAATAGCTTAAAAGGTGTTCGTGACATTTGAAAAATGTTCGCCTGTATCAAAGAAATGTCTGTGACATTTAAAAAAATGTTTGCACAACGTAAAAAATGTGTTCTTTTAATCGTTTTTAAAACTGTTTCATACCATTCAAAAAGTTCCTCACATTTTATAAAATTGTTATACAATGTATCAAATTGGCCATTTTTGTTAAAAAAATGTGCGATGAAAACCGATAATCTAGATGTGCTCGATTGCCTCTACGGTCGCGTCCTCGTCAAAGATCTGGAGCAGAAAACCTAATTGTGCAACCCCATCACAAATGAGAAGTGCCGCTTGGCTCTTCGTGCAAGTTTCAAGATGAGCCTCGTTGGAGTGGTGCTCTATACAGCCGGCTACAAGGTACACTCCAGCCCCTTCAAGGTGGGATTGGTGTCCCAGGAATGGATTGGACAATCAACTCCTCGCCTACGTTTACTTCTCGAAGACTCACACATGGCGCATTCAAATCACAGCTGATGCTCCATAAAATACTTATTTGGGTTCCCTACTTATTTTGGTGGTTGTTCTAGTATTCTTTTTGGCACTATCCTTTAGTAGTCATTTATGATTGGGAGAGGCGCGGTACTTGAGTTTGATTTGAACAACCTATGTATTAAAAATTTTAATATACATATTTCCAGATTACTTTACTTAAATTTTTAAAAGTTTACATCGAACATTTACAAAATGTAAATGTGTTTCCAAACAATACTGATGCTACTTATATTAAAATTTTAATAGCTTAAAAAGTGTCCGTGACATTTGAGAAATGTTCACCTGTATCAAAGAAATGTCTGTGACATTAAAAATATTTACACAATGTAAAAAATATGTTCTTTTAATCTTTTTTAAAAGTGTTTCGTACCATTAAAAAATTCCACACATTTAATAAAAATGTTATACAACGTATAAAATTGGTCACGTAAGTTAAAAAATGTGCAAAGAAAATCGAAATACCTTATATGACACTGTTTAAATATTGCCCTTCCTATTTGACACTGAAAAACTGTTTTCTCCTATCTAACACAGGATCTAAATTTCATTCTCAATATAACACTACCGTCAATTTTTCCAGCTAACAAAGTTAAATGACACATTACAGTACACTTATTTTGCCAGTGTGTCAGATAGGGAAGAAAGCGTCAAATAGGAAAGCAAATATTTTGGTAGTGTCCAATAAGTAATTCTCTAACGAAGCAAACCCCACGCCACACCCCATGTGTTCCTTATTCCTCCAGATCTTGGCGCCAACGGAATGGCTGGCCGCCGCTGCTAAAACACACGTCTCCTTACCCAAACCCATGTCGTTTAGGAGGGCAATGGACTAGCCCACCCACATGCCACATGCCTCTGTCCCTAGATCCACGCCACTGAGGAGGTTGCCAGAAGTGCTAGCCGCTGCAACAACATGAGCCTCCTTTCACATAACCAAGCCACCGAGGAGGGTGACGGACTAGCCCACCCACATGTCAGGTGCCTCTATCCCCAGATCCATGATAGTGAGGAGGATATCAGAACAACCCGTCGTAGTAGCTCCTCGCCAGAGGCACCTACCACCTTATAGGACGACAGTGATATGCTCAGGGAGATCCTCCTCTGCCACCCCTTGGAACTATACTCACTCTCCCACTCCTCTGCCATATGCAAGTGCGGGTAAGGCCTCCTCATCGACCCCCAATTCCACCTCCGTTTCTATGCAAATCATAGCAAAGCCGCCCCTCCTCGGCATCTTTGAGAATAGCATCAAGTATGGTATTGTGTCCGCCCCCACTCTGGCCCTTGTTCCCGACCGCATCCCTCCAGTGCGCTTCTCCCTTGAACACCCCTAGGATTACCTATGTGCTCGGTTGCCTCCACATTCGCGTCATCGTCGAAGATCTGGAGCAGCAAACCACATTGTGTGACCCCATCACCAATGAGAAGTGACTTCGTGCAAGTTTGA
The DNA here is from genome assembly GCA_011799875.1 of Thinopyrum elongatum. Taxonomy (NCBI): domain Eukaryota; kingdom Viridiplantae; phylum Streptophyta; class Magnoliopsida; order Poales; family Poaceae; genus Thinopyrum; species Thinopyrum elongatum. The sequence goes on along the minus strand of CM022299.1, from coordinate 21,839,281 downwards.
AGATGAGCCTCATGAGCGGTGCTCTACACAGTCGGTTACAAGGTACATTCCAGCCTCTTCAAGGTGGGCTTGGTGTCCTAGGAATGGAGTGGATAATCAACTCCTCGCCTATGTCTGCTTCCCGGAGATTGACACGTGGCGCAATCAAATCACAGCTGAGGCTCCAGAAAATACTTGTTTGAGTTCCCTACTAATTTTGGTGGTTGTACTAGCACTCGTGTTGGCAATATCGTTTACTAGTCATTTATGATTGGGATAGGCGCCACACTTGAGTTTGATTTGGATAACCAACGTTTTAAAATTTTAAATATACATATATTGAAATTACTTTATTTAAATTTTTAAAACTTTTCATCGCACATTTAAAATATGTAAATGCAGTGTAAATGAAAATTGACACTACTTATATAAAATATAACAGCTTAAAAAATGTCCGTGACATTGGAAAAATATTCACCTGTATCACATAAATATCTGTGACATTTAAATAAAATGTTTACACATGTAAACAATGTGTTCTTTTAATCTTTTTTAAAAGTGTTTCATACCATTAAAAAAAATCGTCACATTAAAAAAAGTTGACACTGTCTAAATATTGACCTTCCTATTTGACACTGGAACACTGTTTTCTCCTATCTAATATCGGATCTAAATTTCATTCTCAATATAACACGGCCGTCAATTTTTCCAGCTAACAAAGTTAAATAACACATTAAAGTACACTTTTTTTGGTAGTGTGTCCGATAGGGAAGAAAGCGTCAAATAGGGCAGCAAATATTTTGGTAGTTCAAAATAAGTAATTCTCTCACGAAACAAACCCCACCCACACCCCTATGTTCCTCATTCATCCAGATCATGGTGACACCGGAATGGCAGCCGCCGCTGCTACAACGCACGTCTACTTACGCAGATCCTTGCCATTTAAGAGGGCAATGGACTAGCACACCCACATGCCACACGCCTTTGTCCCCAGATCCACGCCAATGATGTGGTTGCCAGAATGGCTAGCCGCCGCAACAATGTGAGCCTCCTTTCATAGATCCACGCCACCGAGGAGGGTGAGAGACTCACCCACGCACGTGTAACTACTTCTGTCCCTAGATCCACGCTATTGAGGAGGATGTCGCAACAACCCGCCGTCGTAGAACCTCGCCAGAGGCACCTACCTCCCTACAGGACGACGATGATATGCTTAGGGAGATCCTCCCCTGCCAACCCTTGGACCTATAGTCACTCTCCTGCTCCTCTACCATATGCAAGCGCTAGTGAGGCCTCCTCATCAACCCCCAATTCCACCTCCGATTCTATGCAAGCCACCGCAAAGCCGCCCCTCCTCGGCATCTTTGAGAATAGCATCAAGTATTGTATTCTGTTCACCCTCATTCTGCCCTTGTTCCCGATCGCATCCCTCCAGAGCGCTTCTCCCTTGAATGCCCCTAGGACCACTGATGTGCTCGATTGCCTCAACGGTCGCTTCCTCGTCAAAAATCTGGAGCACAAAACCTCATTGTGCGACCCCGTCGCCAATGAGAAGTGTTGCATGGCTCTTCGTACAAGTTTCAAGATGAGCCTCGTTGGAGCGGTGCTCTACACAGCCTGCTGCAAGGTAAAATCCAGCCCCTTTGGGTGGGCTTGGTGTCCCAGGAATGGAGTAGATAATCAACTCCTCGCCTACGTTTACTTCTCGGAGACTGACACATGGTGCAATCAAACCACAGCTGAGGCTCCAGAAAATACTTATTTGGATTCTCTACTTATTTTGGTGGTTGTCCTAGCCCTCTTGTTGGCAATATCCTTTACTAGTCGTTTATGATTGGGATAGGTGCCACACTTGAGTTTGATTTGGATAGCCTACTTTTAAAAATTTAAATATACATATATCCAAATTACTTTAATTACATTTTAAAAAGTTTCTTCACACATTTTAAAAATGTAAATGCAGTGTAAAACAGTACTAATGCTACTTATATTAAATATAACACCTTAGAAAATGTTCGTGACATTTGCTTAATGTTCACCTGTATCAAATAAATGTTGTGACATTTGAATAAAATGTTTACACAATGTAAAAAATGAGTTCTTTTAATCTTTTTTAAAAGTGTCTCATACCATTAAAAATATCCATCGCATTAAAAAAGGTTGTACAATGTATAAATTGTTGGCGTAAGTTAAAAAAATGTGTGATGAAAACCAAAATTCCTTATTTGACACTGTCTAAATATTGCCCTTCCTATTTGACACTGGAAAACTATTTTCTCCTAACTAACATCGGATCTAAATTCCCTTCTCGATATAATAGGACCGTCAATTTTTCCAGCTAACGAAGTTAAATACACATTAAAGTACACTTATTTTGGTAGTGTGTCAGATAGGGAAGAAAGCGTCAAATAGGGAAGCAAATATTTTGGTAGTTTCCAATAAGTAATTCTCTCACGAACAAACCCCACCAACTCCCCTGTGTTCCTTATTCATCCAGATCATGGCGCCACCAGAATGTCTGCTGATGCTGCTACAAGGCACGTCTACTTACCTAGATCCATGCCATTTCGGAGGGCAATGCACTAGCCAACCCACATGCCACACGCCTCTGTCCCTATATGCACGCCAGTGATGTGGTTGCCAGAATGGCTAGCCACTGCAACAACGTGAGCCTCCTTTCATAGATCCACGCCACCTAGGAGGGTGAAGGACTCATCCACCCACATGTATTTTCCTCTGTCCCCAGATCCACACTAGTGAGTAGATGTCGCAACAAGCTGCCGTTGTACAACCTCGTTAGAGGCACCTACCTCCACATAAGATGACGATAATATGTTTAGGGAGATCCTCCTCTTCCAACACTTGGACCTATACTCACTCTCCGCACTAGTGAGGCCTCCTCATCGGCCCCCAGTTCCACCACCATTCTTTGCAAACCACCGCAAAGCCGCCCCTCCCTGGCATCTTTGAGAAAAGCATCAAGTATTGTATTGTGTTCGCCCTCATTTTGTCCCTTGTTCCCGACAGCATCGCTCCAGGGCGCTTTTCCCGTGAACGCCCCTAGTACCACTGATGTGCTCGATTGCCTCCACGGTCGCTTCCTCGTCGAAAATCTGGAGCAGAAAACCTCATTGTGCGACTCCGTCGCCAATGAGAAGTGTTGCATGGCTCTTCGTACAAGTTTCAAGATGATCCTTGTTGGAGCGATGCTCTACACAGCCTGCCGCAAGGTAAAATCCAGCCCCTTCAGGTGGGCTTGGTGTCCCATGAATGGAGTAGATAATCAACTCCTCGCCTACATTTACTTCTCGGAGACTGACACATGGTGCAATCAAACCACAACTGATGCTCCATAAAATACTTATTGGAATTCCCAACTTATTTTGGTGGTTGTCCTAGCACTCTTGTTGGCAATATCCTTTACTAGTTGTTTATGATTGGGATAGGCACCACACTTGAGTTTGATTTGGACAACCTACTTTTAAAAATTTAAATATACATATATCCAAATTACTTTAATTATATTTTAAAAGTTTTCTTCACACATTTAAAAAATGTAAATGCAGTGTAAAACAACATTAACGCTATTATATAAAATATAACAGCTTAGAAAGTGTTCGTGACATTTGATAAATGTTCACCTATATCAAATAAATGTTGTGACATTTGATTAAAATGTTTACACAATGTAAAAAATGTGTTCTTTTAATCTTTTTTAAAGTTGTTTCATACCATTAAAAAAATCCATCACATTAAAAAAGGTTATACAATGTATAAATTGTTGGCGTAAGTTAAAAAAATGTATGATGAAAACCAAAATTCCTTATTTGACACTGTCTAAATATTGCCCTTCCTATTTGAAACTGGAAAACTATTTTCTCCTATCTAACATCGGATCTAAATTTCCTTCTCGATATAACAGGACCGTCAATTTTTCCAGCTAACAAAGTTAAATACACATTATAGTACAATAATTTTGGTAGTGTGTCAGATAGGGAAGAAAGCGTCAAATAGGGAAGCAAATATTTTGGTAGTTTCCAATAAGTAATTCTCTCACGAACAAACCCCACCCACTACCCATGTGTTCCTTATTCATCCAGATCATGGCGCCACCGGAATGGCAGCTGACGCTGCTACAAGGCACGTCTACTTACCTAGATCCATGCCATTTCAGAGGGCAATGTACTAGCCAACCCACATGCCACACGCCTCTGTCCCTATATGCACGCCAGTGATGTGGTTGCCAGAATGGCTAGCCGCCGCAACAACGTGAGCCTCCTTTCATAGATCCACGCCACCTAGGAGGGTGACGGACTCGCCCACCCACGTGTATTTTCCTCTGTCCCCAGATCCATGCTAGTGAGTAGATGTCGCAACAACCTGCCGTCATACAACCTCGTCAGAGGCACCTACCTCCGCATAGGATGACGATAATATGCTTAGGGAGATCCTCCTCTGCCAACCCTTGGACCTATACTCACTCTCCCGCTCCTGTAGCATATACAAGCGCTAGTGAGGCCACCTCATCAACCCCCAATTCCACCTCCGATTCTTATATAAAAATTTAATAGCTTAAAAGGAGTTCGTGACATTTGAAAAATGTTCGCCTGTATCAAAGAAATGTCTATGACATTTAAAAAAATGTTTGCACAACACGAAAAATGTGTTCTTTTAATCTTTTTAAAAGTGTTTCATACCATTCAAAAAGTTCTTCACGTTTTATAAAATGGTTATACAATGTATAAAATTGGCTGTTTTAGTTAAAAAAATATGCGATGAAAACCAAAAATCCAGATTTGACACTGTCTAAATTTTGCCCTTCCTATTTGACACTGAAAAATATTTTTTCCTATCTAACACCAGATCTAAATTTCATTCTCAATATAACACTACCATTAGTTTTTCCGGCTAACAAAGTTAAATGACACATTCAAGTACACTTTTTTTGGCAGTGTGTCAGATAGGAAAGAAAGCGTCAAATATGGAAGCAAATATTTTGGTAGTATCCAAAGTAATTCTCAAACGAAACAAACCCCACCCCACCCGAGAGCGGCAATATGCCGGACGAGCTCGCGTGCTCCTGCTTCGTGGACGAATAGAACATCGCATTTGTGGTGGTCGCATTTTTTTTCAAAGGAGGAAGACCCCCCGCCTCTGAATCTGGGCGATGCATGCAGCCACTTTATTAATTATTCACAAAAACCTTACAAAGTAGTACATCAGTAAGTCTGAAGCCATCATCTTGGCAACATCTGTCGCAACTTCTATCCACTTGATGAAAGGGTGCCGATAGTCTGAGCCTAATACCAAACAGACCTCGCAGCAAAGCCTAACATCTAAAACTAGAGGCCCCAGCCAAGCCACATACCTGGTCTGGGGCACACACTAGTCCGGCGCACTCTGAGAGGCCGCCGCCGCCGTCTTCCACCGATCCATCTTCAGAACAGGTACTGACGCCACGACCTTGGTAGGTCTTCCATCGACGCCACCACGATGCTAGACAGCGCCATCCTCCTGCGCGAGTCCGTCTACACACATCGAACGGCGAGACTCCACTGCGCCATGCCGCCAAGATCCACAGTCGTCGATGCGTAAGATGAAACACCGCTCCACCAAAGATGCTGTCCGCTGGTCCCTCGAGCCCGTGCACAGCTCCAAGACTGACGCCCCCAAGGGGGAAACGACGCAAGAGCGTCGCCGTCATCTGATCTACCGATCTAGAGTTTCCCCCGGAGGTAACAGATAGAGGTCTGGAACTTCTCCACGGCGATGTCTTCAAGAAGAGAACGACACATAAGAGCGCTGCCATCGCCGGCCTTGGCATCTAGCCGAGCGCAAGGTTTTCACCCAGATATGTTCGAAGAACCTTCATCAAGTCTTGAGTACGGATCGCCGCCATCTCTACCTGGGACTGGAAGTAGGATCCAGGCCGCCGCCACCTGACCAGCCAGCATCTGCACCGTGCGAGCAGCAGGGCCGCCCGAGACAGTCCCCAACCGTGGCACCGGAGAGCCCTACACCAGATCCCGCCGCCGGCCGAGGAGAGGATGACGCCACGTACGCCCAGGAGCCACCACTGCCGCGCCCCACGCCCGCGCCGCCCTAGAAGAAATCGTCCCGCGCCGCCATCCTCGAGCAGGAGGAGAAGAAGGCCCCGCCGCCGCCCAGGCCGAGCGGGCTTTGCCCAGCGACCTGCGCCGGTGGCGGCGAGGAGGGGCGGAGGAGGGAGGAGGGGTGAGGGGCGGCAGATCTGGGCTCCCCCCGGCCGCCGGCGGGGATGGCACGAGGAGATGGGAGGGGCAGGAGGGGTGGCATCATTGCGCATACGGGTTTGGACTCGTACCTACAACGGTTGAGGTAAGGTGTTGTGAATCAGCATCATTTTCTGGCGGTACAGGATGCGCGGCCTTTCCTATGTACCGCTGTGCGCACACGTTGTTTGCAATGTCACTGAAAAAAGTAGGCAAAATCAGCAGCCCTCGGCCCCTCAAGTCAGGCACTTTTGGGTGCTTTCCGCTGCGCGGCGGAGAGGATCATCCATGGCGGCGGCCGAGAATGGATTCTAGTTCCGATCATATCCGATTGGACAGGTATTCTGGATTTACCCTCGCTTGATTTTCAGGATTATTCACTCTTTTGGTGTGTGTACATCTCAGGAACATTGCCTTCTTCGGGCAGGTTCCCTTTGCCGGCGATTGGGGGCGACGAGGACATGCCGGCAGCACACGCCATGGCAGATCTTCTGAGCAGGGTAGCCGAGTCTGGCATTGTTCAAGTGGGGGATGCACCACCGGCGCTACAGCTAGACTTGAACGGCGTTTGAGCATCCATTAGCTTGACGGCGCCGGACTCAAAACAGTTAAAGGGCACAGGCATCGGGTTAGACTTAGAGGTAAATCATGCGTGAACTATGCCCGACTGTATTATTGGCATGTCTGTACTGCAGTTGATGTTGTGATGCTGCAACTGCGTATGAGGACTTATTAGTGAATTAAACGTACCTCTGAATTCTGATAAGCACATAAGTACTTATGTGTTGGGAGTAGTTCCCCAAAGTTAAAATCGATGAGGCATGTGTGACTGCAATGGATCTACTTTACACAGGGTTCATGTTGGACGGGCACCTGCAGAACGGCCCCCCTATGCTAGCAGAGTGTGCACGCTCAAGAAAACAATCACGGGATATGCAAAGAAGAAGACTCAAACTGTTGTACTACCTGAAGTCGGCAGCAGATTTGACTCATTGGGAGAAGTGTATGACTACAATCTGTACTCCAGGGAAATTGGATTTGAAATTAGGCATGGAAAGAACAGGCTGGACGTCGAGAGAACCAAGTGTAAGCCAAAGATAGTGTGTGGATGCTCAGTGAGTGTTTCTTCAATCTCTTATATTCAGACTTGGTAGTAGGGATGGCACCCGCAGGGTTTGGGTACGGTGGAGCTACCCCATACACTTACCCTCCCCCCTGAGCTTACCCATCACCCTAACCCATACCCGTCAACGGGTATAATTTTTTCTCATACCCATTACCAACTGGGTAGATGGTGGTACCGCGGATAAAATTACCCATGCTTACAAAGCATCAATTTGAACAGGTCATCGTCATAAACAACAATATATAATCATAATTTATAAACAACAACACATTATAATGCAACACATACTTATAGACAACAACACATTTAACAAACAGCATCACTTTCTCGTAAACAACAACACATCAAAACAGCATCACATAGTCATAAACAGCAACACATGGTCATTCATTTTGAGTTAACAAATTCATGACCAGGCGTAGAGATAATCTGGCCATACTTGTCAGATTTTATATGGGTACATGGGTATGTGGGTATGGGTTATATGATCTCATTCCTATACCCGCTCTACCCGATGGGTTTCAGATTTCCCTATTTATATACCCATGGGTAATTTTTTGTCTCATACCCTTACCTTAATAGGCACTTTTCTCGCAGGGTATGTGGGTAATGGGTACCCATTGTCATCCCTACTTGGTAGTCGCTAACTCTGTGCATTTGGTTTATTTGTTTTGGTAAATACGTCTTTTTGGTTTGTACAATATTAATATTTCAGTAAGTATGGTATGAAATTAAAATATGGTTTGGTTTCCGTAATGGTAGATACCAAATTATATGTGAATTTAGTAATGAGGCAACACTTCTGAAACCATGTGAAGACAGCTAGATACAGGACTAATGTGATTGTTGGCTGTTGCAACAGTGCCTTTGTTTGCTCACTAGGCAATTTTGAGACAAAGTGACCAATTCAGAGCCAAATGCAGGGTACCCTGTGAAACTAATTAGCACACAAACTATCTTGTGCATGTAATTCCGCTATCTGCAGTTCTGCCAATAGCACAAAGTTAGCAATACACATTTCACAAGCTTTGTGTATTGGAGCCATATTGCTGTTCTCAGAGGCGGCATTATTTGTTTAGTCTGTTGCCAGTTTGTGTTAGCATTCTCACGAATCTCATATCTTTCAAATTCTCCAACACCAAACAGTAGGGCAGGTTAGGATCTGGTATATCACAACTCACAGCCATCCGATGATCTAAGGAAATAAGAACACCGAAGATAAACTGTTACCTGCAAGTTCTTCTAAATCCATAAAATCAAAGCGAAATAGCCAACATCAATGAAGAAGTCGAGACATGTGTAAAGCACTATAATCCATAAATCTTTGCATTAAAGACTTGGGCCTTTATCTTTATGGACATTTTTTTGGAAAAGGAGGATAGACCCCCGGCCTCTGCATCTGGACGATGCATGCGGTCATTTTATTAATTATTCACAGAGGTCATACAAACTAATATATCAGTCAGTCTGAAGCCACAATCTAGGCAACACCTGTTGGTACTCCTATCCCATTGATGAAGGTGTGCCGAATATCTGGGCCTAATACCAAACGGACATCGCACCAAACCCTAACATCTAAAGCCGGATGCCCCAGCCCAGCCACACACTGGGACTGGGTCCCATACCGGACTGACGCACTCTCAGAGGCTAATGTCGCCATCTTCCACCGGTCCATCTCCAGAGCAAAAACTGACCCATCGACCTTATCTGGCCTGCCGTCGACGCCACCACGACGCTAGACAACTCCACCATCCTGCACGTATCCGTCCACACACACCTGTCGCCGAACCTCCGTAGCACCATACCACAGGGATCCGCCCTCGGCCTTGCGGTGGATGAGACACCGCTCTTTCGCTTGTCCCGTCCAACTAGCACTTGCTCCAAAATGATGCCCTCAGGAGGGACAACGACATCAAAGGTACCATCATCATCTGATCCGATAGATCCAGATCTAGGATTTCCCCCGGAGCATCATGAGTGGGATGCCACGACCTGCAACAACGATGCCTCGAGAAGGGAACGATGTCATAGACGCCTCCATCGTCCGCCATGACCGAAGTCGGCGCGATTTTCACCGGAAGTCGCGTCCCCCCAACCTCGCAGCTGGCTGGAACCGAATGGAGCCTCGCCGTGGAGACAAGGGCCGCCGTCGGCACGCCGGCAGGGAGCCTCTAGCCGCCCCTCACCGGTCCTCCTCGGGCGACCGGCTGGCCAAGGCCGTATGGAGACAGATATGGACAGGACGCCAGATCCGCAGCCATCGGAGCCACCCATGCGCCCACGGCCGCCACACCGCCGGCCATGTAGGTTCCCATCGCTGCCGCGCAGCAGGGGCACCGCCCTGACTGCCACCCCTGGCCTCCCCGCATGACACGCCGCCTCCGCCTCACAGGATCTGCCGCGGCGACCACCCGCCCTGGATCTGCGGTGCAGGGTGATAACCCACAAGTATAGGGGATCGCAACAGTTTTTGAGGGTAGAGTATTCAACCCAAATTTATTGATTCAACACAAGGGGAGCCAAAGAATATTCACGGGTATTAACAGTTGAGTTGTCAATTCAACCACACCTGAAAGACTTAATATCTACAACAAAGTATTTAGTAGCAAAGTAATATGGAAGGAACGGTAACAGTGGCAAAAGTAACAGTAGCAGTTTTGTAGTGATTGTAATAGTAGCAACGGCAAAGTAACTTAGCAAAGATCAATATGTGAAAAGCTCGTAGGCATTGGATCGGCAATGATAACTGTGTCGGATGATATTCATCATGTAGCAGCCATAACCTAGGGTGACACACAACTAGATCTAATTGATCAATATAATGTAGGCATGTATTCCGTATATAGTCATACGTGCTTATGGAAAAGAACTTGCATGACATCTTTTGTCCTACCCTCCCGTGGCAGCGGGGTCCTAATGGAAACTAAGGGATATTAAGGCCTCCTTTTAATAGAGAACCGGAACAAAGCATTAGCACTTAGTGAATACATGAACTCCTCAAACTACGGTAATCACCGGAAAGATTCCCAATTATTGTCACCTTGGGGTCTGTGGATCATAACTCGTAATAGGTGTCTACAACTTGCAAGATAGGATCAATAACACACATATATTCATGAAAACATAATAGGTTCAGATCTGAAATCATGGCACTCGGGCCCTAGTGACAAGCATTAAGCATAGCAAAGTCATAGCAACATCAATCTCAGAACATAGTGGATACTCGGGATCAAACCATAACAAAACTAACTCGATTACATGATAAATCTCATCCAACCCATCACCGCCCAGCAAGCCTACGATAAAATTACTCACTCCCGGCGGTGAGCGTCATGAAATTGGTGATGGAGGAAGGTTGATGATGATGATGGCGACGAATCCCCCTCTCCGGAGCCCCGAACGGGCTCCAGATCAGCCCTCCCGATGAATAACAGGAGGCGGCGGCGGCTCCGTATCGTAAAACGTGATGAATCCTTCTCTTCGATTTTTTTCTCCACGAATAGGGTTATATAGAGTTGGAGTTAGGATCGGAGGAGGTCCAGGGGGCCCACAAGCCCTATAGGCACGCCCCCCAGGCTTGTGGCCTCTGGGTGGACCCCCTCTGGTCAAATCTTCCACCAGTATTTTTTATATATTCCACACTCCGTAAATTTTCAGGTCAATCCGAGAACTTTGATTTCTGCACAAAAATAACACCATGGCAATTGTGCTGAAAACAGCGTCAGTCCGGGTTAGTTCCATTCAGATCATGCAAATTAGAGTCCAAAACAAGGGCAAAAGAGTTTGGAAAAAGTAGATACGATGGAGACGTATCAACTCCCCCAAGCTTAACCCATTACTTGTCCTCAAGCAATTCAGTTGACAAACTGAAAGTGACAAAGAAAAACTTTTACAAACTCTGTTTGATCTTGTTGTTGCAAATATATCTAGCCAATATTCAGGTTTTCAGCAAAGATTATGAACTAACCATTTTCACAATAACATTTAGATCGCACACTTACTCATATCAATGGCATAATCAACTAGCGAGCAATAATAATAAATGTCGAATGACAACACTTTTTTAAAACAATCATGATATGATATGACAAAATGGTATCTCGCTAGCCCTTTCTAAGACCGCAAAACATAAATGCAGAGCACCCCTGAAGATCAAGGACTGACTAGACATTATAATTCATGGCAAAAGACATCCAGTCACACTCATACTCAATATCAATTAATAACAAAGCATACAAATGACAGTAGTGCTCTCTAGCTGGTGCTTTTTATAAGAGGATGATGACTCAAAAATAAAAGTAAATAGATAGGCCCTTCGCAGAGGGAAGCAGGGATTTGCAGAGGTGCCAGAGCTCGGAGCTCTTAAAACAGAGATAAATATAATTTTGAACGGTATGCTTTCATTGTCAACGCACTAGTAGAAAACGGGCCTTTAGTCCCGGTGCTAGAGGGCCTTTAGTCCCGGTTCTGGAACCGGGACTAAAGGGTCGGGACTAAAGGCCCCCCCCCTTTAGTCCCGGTTGTGTTACGAACCGGGACTAAAGGCCCTCCACGTGGCCGCTGTCTGGAGCTCGACCTTTAGTCCTAGTTGTTAACACCAACCGGGACTAAAGGAATTTTTTTGAATTTTTTTGAATTTTTTTTGGAATTTGAATGTTTTTTGAAATTTTTAAATTTCTGAATTATTTGCATTTAATCTCTAATCACCCCTCATCACTGCTTAATTTAATCTCTAATCTCTAATCATCCCTCATCATTCCAAATCGTCTAACTTCCTGGCCGGTCACCCATCCTCTCACTACTCCAGCCTGAGCACGCTTAACTTTCGAGTTCTATTCCCCCTTGTTTCCAAGTCTGCACTTGTTGTTTTCCTGACAATAGTAAGCTGTCAATCCTATTAACCCTTAGGAGTTGAAGTTGAGTATGAAGTCACACGTTACACCGTTGGAGTTTGAAACTATTATTCTTAAAACCAATAATTATTTAGTAACACTAATATTTCTTGACTAAGTAGTTTTGACCATAGTTTGACTAGATTTGACTAAATTTGACCAAAATTCAAAAAAACTGAAATAATTATTTAGTAACACTAATATTCTTGAATAATTATTTAGTAACACTAATATTTCTTGAATAAGTAGTTTGATCAGATTTAACCAAAATTCAAAAAAACTGAAATTTGACCATAACTTTTTTCCTTTTAGAATTTGAGGATTCTAAAAAATTGCAAAACGGCCTATGGCGATCAAAATCGGATGCGGATTTTCGTGCTGAACATTTTGATATATTATACGTTTTTTTTCCGACATCGTATGCAAAAGTTATAGCCGTTTTACTTTTTCATAACACTTTTTTGCAAAACATGTCCAAATTTAAGTTTTTTAATTTTCCTAACTATTAGATGTAGTAATATAACTACATCTCGAAAGATTTTAATTTTTGAAGTTTTTATCATTCTATTTTGTTTTTTTCAAAACTGAAATGGCGATACACTGGGGGGGGGAGAGTTTGAGACACGAACCCCTTTAGTCCCGGTTTGAGACACGAACCGGGACTAAAGGGCATCGCACCCTTTAGTCCCGATTCGTGTCTCAAACCGGGACTAAAGGTCTAATCTTTAATCCCGGTTTGAGATACGAGCCGGGACTAAAGGGCATCGCACCCTTTAGTCCCGGTTCGTATCTCAAACCCGGACTAAAGGTCTCATTTGAATCGGGACTAATGCCTTTAGCCGCTCGAACCGGGACTAATGCTCACATTAGTCCCGGTTCGTAATGCAACCTGGACTAATGTGTATATTGAGCTGTGACCAAAGCCCTGTTTTCTACTAGTGACGTAACAACCGAGATCTCACTATATTCCATGCTAAATACATTATAGGTGGTTCCCAAACAGAATGGTAAAGTTTTTTTACTCCCCCTCCACCAACAATCACACTCCACGGCTAGCAGAATTCACGGGTGCCGTCCATACCAACAACAACCCTGGGGGAGTTTTGTTTTATGATTATATTTTGATTTGATTTCGAGCAAGGAACTGGGCATCCCGATTACCAGCCACTTTCTTGTGAATGACAAGTGAATAAACACTCATCGTGAGAATAACCCACCTAGCATGGAAGATACCGATAGCCCCCAGTCGCTACATGAGCGATTCGAGCATATAAAACAGATTATTATTTGAAGGTTTAGAGTTTGGCACATGCAAATTTACTTGCAACGGCAGGTAAATACCGCATATAGGTAGGTATGGTGGACTCATATGGAACAACTTTGGGTTTAAGAAAGTGGATGCACAAGCAGTATTCCCATTTAGTACAAGTGAAGGCTAGCAAAAGATTGAGGAGCGACCAACTAGAGAGCGACAACAATCATAAACATGCATTGAGATTAATCAACATTGAGTGCAAGTATGAGTAGTATATAAATCACCATGAACTTAAATATCATGGAGGCTATGTTGTTTTTGATTCAACTACATGCGTGAGCATGTGCCAAGTCAAGCCACTTAAATCATTCAGAGGAGGATACCATCCTATCATACTATATCATAACCATTTTAAATTGCATGTTGGCACACAAGACAAACCATTATCCACTCCTAGCTAATTAAGCATGGCATGAGTAACTATAATCTCTAATTGTCATTGCAAACATGTTTCATTCATAATGGGCTGAATCGGGAACGATGAGCTAATCTTATTTACAAAAACAAAATCGAGTTTGTACCAGCTTTTCTCCATCTCAATCATTTCATCATATATCGTCATTATTGCCTTTCACTTGCATGACCGAACGGTGTGGATAATAATAAGAGTGCACGTGCATCGGACTAAGCTGAAATCTTCAAACATTTATTCAAAGGAGAAGACAAGGTAATATGGGCCATTTGTTAGATCAACAATAATGCATATGAGAGCCACTCAACATTTTTATCGTGATCTTCACCTTACGACCCAAAGAAAAGAAAAGAATTTCAAAGAAACACACTGAAATATTTTTGGAGTTTTTGTTTTTCTGAAGAAAGTAAAATGAAAATGAGAAAAACTATTTACACGGGAAAGCTACCAACAAGCAAAAGAAGAATGAGAAATCTTTTTGGGTTTTCTTTTAATACTAATACTAAATAACCTAGAAAGAAAAACTAAAAAGAAGCGATAACTAATTTTTTTGGATTTTCTCAAAGTTTTTCAAACACACAAGAAGAAAGCAAGAAAAATAAACTAACATGGATAATACAATGAAAAAGTATGAACACCGACAACTGAAATTAGTGTGTGAACATGAATGTAATGTCGGTGAGAGATACGTACTCCCCCAAGCTTAGGCTTTTGGCCTAAGTTGGTCTAGGGCCACGGCTGACCAGGGTAAAATCCAGGGTTGTACTCGATTGCAGCTGCCACCGCCGGGCGAGCTGCCTCATGGAGGCGAGAGGTCTCCCTCGCTCTCTCGTACTCGGCCGCCTCCTATCTGGTTATGAAGTATCTTCGTTTTACCAGAGAGTCAAAGACGGCAGAAGCGGGAAGGGTAATACGGACAGCGCGCTGCCTGTCAAAGATTAGTCTGTACTAAAAAGGCAACTCGCCTCTCTCAAGAAACTGGTAGCATTCCATAGCATCATAATCAAGGTAAGCAAGTGGTAGAGGAACATCATTTTCTTTAATTGGAACCCCAAGATACTGAGATAAATGAGTGGCATAAATTCCACCAAAGAAGTCTCCATCTTGAGCATTATTATGTAATCGACGTGCAATAATAGCCCCCAAATTAAATCATTTATCATTCATTACTGCGCTCTTAAGAACAATGAGATCGGTGGCGCAAAGGTGGCTATGATCATATTTACCATTAATGCATCTACCTATGAAGAGAGCAAAGTAATGTAAAGCACGAAAGTGAATGCTCCCTATGGTAGCTTGTGTTATGGTTCTGGTTTCTCCTACAGTAATGCTAGCAAGGAACTCAGAATAATCAGATTTACAAGGTTCAGTACAAATGCCCCATTGTGGAATTTTACATGCATCATTAAAATCTTCCAGGTCCATGGTAAATGATTTATCATAAAGATCAAGTAAAATAGAATACGTATTGCGCTGGACAGAATACTTAAATCTCCTCACAAAGAAATCAATAAGGTTGTAGTACTGAGGACACTTATCTGACACGAAGTTCGTCAACTCGGCGTTATGCACGTACGCATAGAATTCATCCTTGAAACCGGCACGGGTCATGAAATGATCCGATGGCCATTCACAAGGTTGCACTGAAGCCTCCCTTGGTGGTTCGAGATCCGGCTCACGTATCGCGGGCCTTGGGGATTTCTTCTTTGAGGAACCACCTTGGAACACTTTCCTGAAAATTTTCTTTTTCTGAAAAATTTCGGAAATTTTTAGTGACTCAAACTAAAAGTGAACAAAACTCAACAAGATCGATAGCAACTACTCCCACAAGTGTCTAAAGGCTATATCATGCAACAAAACTACTTTGAACCATATAAATTTGACATGCAAGCTGAAGAACATGGTCACCACAGCAGCAAAAATTTGCAATATATAAAGCACTAGAACACAAACTAATTGGACCATTGGAGGTGTCACACACCGAAGAACAATCCCCCGAAATAGTTTCAGAAACGAAGTTCCGAGCAAGGAGATCGAATATGGCAGCAAAATGAGCAAGAACACGGGTTTGAGCAATGGTGGGATTTTTTCTAGAGGAAGACGAAGTGGATGGGTGCTGGCATAAGTAAGGGGAGGCCACGTGGCACCCACAAGCCCTGTAGGCGCGCCCAGGGCTGGGCGCGCCCTGTGGGCTTGTGGCCCACTGGTGCACCTCCCTGATGTGTGTTCAGTGCCAAAAATTCTTAAATATTGCAGAAAAAATCAATACTAAATTTTCAGGGAATTTGGAGAACTTTTATTTTCTGGTCATTTTTTATTGCACGGATAATTCAGAAAACAGAAAAATAATAGTATTTTTGCTTTATTTATTCTAAATAACAGAAAGTAAAAAGTGGGTACAGAGAGTTGTGTTTACTAAATTCATCCATCTCATGCCCGTCAAAAGGAATCCATTAACAAGGTTGATCAAGTCTTATTAACAAACTTCTTCCGAATGACATGAAACCGGAGAATCCTCGTAATACACTAGGTTACCTCAATGGGGATATGCATGTCCCCAACAATAAGAATATCATATTTCTTTTTGACAGTAGGGAGAGGAAATTCAATACCCCCAATAGTAATTGTTGAAATTTTTCCAATAGAATTGATACTATTCACTTGAGGTTGTTTCTTCGGAAAGTGTACCGTATGCTCATTACCATTAACATGAAAAGTGACTTTGCCCTTGTTGCATTCAATAATAGCCCCTGCAGTATTCAAAAAGGGTCTACCAAGGATGATCGACATACTGTCGTCCTCGGGTATATCAAGAATAACAAAGTCCGTTAAAATAGTAACATTTGCAACTACGACAGGCACATCCTCACAAATACTGATGGGTATAGCAGTTGATTTATCAGCCATTTGCAAAGAGATTTCAGTGGGTGTCAACAACTTATTCAAATCAAGTATACGGTATAAAGAGAAAGGCATAATGATGTCTACTACGCAACCTTTCTCCTTGTAGACGTTGTTGGGCCTCCAAGTGCAGAGTTTTGTAGGACAGTAACAAATTTCCCTCAAGTGGATGACCTAAGGTTTATCAATCCGTGGGAGGCATAGGATGAAGATGGTCTCTCTCAAACAACCCTGCAACCAAATAACAAAGAGTCTCTTGTGTCCCCAACACACCCAATACAATGGTAAATTGTATAGGTGCACTAGTTCGGCGAAGAGATGGTGATACAAGTGTAATATGGATAGTAGATATAGGATTTTGTAATCTGAAAATATAAAAACAGCAAGGTAACTAGTAACAAAAGTGAGCAAAAACGGTATTGCAATGCTTAGAAACAAGGCCTAGGGTTCATACTTTCACTAGTGCAAGTTCTCTCAACAATGATAACATAATTAGATCATATGGCATTCCCTCAACGTGCGACAAAAGTCACTCCAAAGTTCCTATCGCGGAGAACATAAGATGAAATTGCTTGTAGGGTACGAAACCACCTCAAAGTTATTCTTTCCGATCAATCCATTGAGCTATTCCTATAAGTGTCACAAGTAGCCCTAGAGTTTGTAGTAAAATAACACCATATGACACACATCAATCAACCCTAATGTCACCTAGATACTCCAATGTCACCACAAGTATCCGTGGGTCAATTATACGATATGCATCAAACAACTTCAGATTCATAATATTCAATCCAACATAAAGAACCTCAAAGAGTGCCCCAAGTTTACTACCGGAGAAACAAGGACGAAAACGTGCATCAACCCCTATGCATAGATTACCCCAATGTCACCTCGGGAATCTGCGAGTTGAGTGCCAAAACATACATCAAGTGAATCAATAGAACACCCCATTGTCACCACGGGTATCCCACGCAAGGCATACATCAAGTGTTCCCAAATCCATAATAGTATTCAATCCGATAATAGTGAAACCTCAAAGATAAAACTCAATTCATCACAAGAAGGTAGAGGGGGAGAAACACCATATGATCCAACTATAATAACAAAGCTCGCGGTACATCAAGATCGTGCCAAATCAAGAACACGAGAGAGAGAGAGAGAGAGAAAGAGAGAGAGAGATCATACACATAGCTACTGGTACATGCCCTCAGCCCCGAGGGTGAACTACTCCCTCCTCGTCATGGAGACCGCCGGGATGATGAAGATGGCCACCGGTGATGGTTTCCCCCTCCGGCAAGGTGCCGGAACGGGCTCCCGATTGGTTTTTCGTGGCTACAGAGGCTTGCGGCGGCAGAACTCCCGATCTAGGTTTCTTTCTGGGGGTTTCGTGATTTATAGGTATTTTTGGCGTCGGTCTCACGTCAGGGGGGGTCCACGAGACAGTGACAAGATAGGGGGGCACCCTCCACCCTTGTGGTTGCCTCGGGACTCTTTTGGCCCAACTCTTGTGCTTCGGGGGTCTCTTTTGGTCCATAAAAAATCACCATAAATTTTCAGCCCATTCCGAGAACTTTTATTTCTGCACAAAAAACGACACCACGGTAGTTCTGCTGAAAACAGCGTCAGTCCGGGTTAGTTCTAATAAAATCATACCAAAACCATATAAAATTGTTGTAAACATGGCATGAACACTTCATAAATTAAAGATACATTGGAGACATATCAGCATCCCCAAAGCTTAATTCTTTCTCGTCCTCGACTAGGTAAATGATAAAAGAAAGAATTTATGAAGTGTGAATGCTACCTAGCATATTTATTAATGTAATCTTCTCTAATGTGGCACGAATGTTCAAATCCATAAGATTCAAAGCAAAAGTTTAATATTGACATAAAAACAATAATACTTCAAGCATACTAATAAAGCAATCATGTCTTCTCAAAATAACATGGACAAAGAAAGTTATCCCTACAAAATCATATAGTCTGGCTATGCTCCATCTTCATCACACAAAGTATTAAATCATGCACAACCCCGATGAAAAGCCAAGCAATTGTTTCATACTTTTCATGTTCTCAAACTTTTTCAACTTTCACGCAATACATGAGCGTGAGCCATGGATATAGCACTACAGGTGGAATAGAATATGGTGGTTGTGGAGAAGACAAAAAGAAGGAGATAGTCTCACATCAACTAGGCGTATCAACAGGCAATGGAGATGCCCATCAATAGATATCAATGTGAGTGAGTAGGGATTGCCATGCAACGGATGCACTAGAGCTATAAGTGTATGAAAGCTCAAAAAGAAACTAAGTGGGTGTGCATCCAACTCGCTTGCTTAGGAAGACCTAGGGCAATTTGAGGAAGCCCATCATTGGAATATACAAGCCAACTTCTATAACGAAAAATTCCCACTACTATATGAAACTGACAACATAGGAGACTCTCTATCATGAAGATCATGGTGCTACTTTGAAGCACAAGTGTGGAAAAAGGATAGTAACATTGCCCCTTCTCTCTTTTTCTCTCATCATTTTTTTTATTTTCTCTTTTTTTTTGGGCTCTTTGGCCTCTTTTATTTTTCTTTCCTCTCTTTTTTTTTATTTTTCGTCCGGAGTCTCATCCCGACTTGTGGGGGAATCATAGTCTCCATCATCCTTTCCTCACATGGGACAATGCTCTAATAATGATGATCATCACACTTTTATTTACTTTACAACTCAAGGATTACAAGTCGATACTAGAACAAAGATATGACTCTATATGAATGCCTCCAGCGGTGTACCGGGATGTGCAATGATCAAGAGTGACATGTATAGAAAATATGAACGGTGGCTTTGCCACAAATACGATGTCAACTACATGATCATGCAAAGCAATACGACAATGATGAAGCATGTCATAATAAACGGAACGGTGGAAGTTGCATGGCAATATATCTCGGAATGGCTATGGAAATTCCATAATAGGTAGGTATGGTGGCTGTTTTGAGGAAGGTATATGGTGGGTTTAAAGTACCGGCGAAAGTTGCGCGGTACTAGAGAGGCTAGCAATGGTGGAAGGGTGAGATTGCGTATAATCCATGGACTCAACATTAGCCATAAAGAACTCACATACTTATTGCAAAAGTTTATTAGCTATCGAAACAAAGTACTACACGCATGCTCCTAGGGGGATAGATTGGTAGGAAAAGACCATCGCTCGTCCCCGACCGCCACTCATAAGGAAGACAATCAATAAATAAATCAAGCTCCGACTTCATCATATAACGGTTCACCATACGTGCATGCTACGGGAATCACAAACTTTAACATGAGTATTTCTACCAATCCACAATTACTCACTAGCATGACTCTAATATCACCATCTTTATATCTCGAAACAATCATAAGGAATCAAACTTCTCATAGTATTCAACGCTCTTTTATATGGAAGTTTTTATTATATCCCTCTTGGATGCCAATCATATTAGGACTAAATTCATAACCTAAGCAAATTACCATGCTGTTTAGAGACTCTCAAAATAATATAAGTGAAGCATGAGAGTTCATCAATTTCTTCAAAATAAAACCACCGCCGTGCTCTAAAAAGATATAAGTGAAGCACTAGAGCAACTACCTAGCTCAAAAGATATAAATGAAGCACATAGGGTATTCTAATAAATTCACGATTAATGTGTGTCCCTATCAAAAGGTGTGTCCAGCAAGGATGATTTTGGGCAAACTAAAAAACAAAGACTCATATCATACAAGACGCTCCAAGCAAAACACATATCATGTGGTGAATAAAAATATAGCCTCAAGTAAATTTACCGATGGATTGAAGACGAAAGAGGGGATGCCTTCCGGGGCATCCCCAAGCTTAGGCTCTTAGTTGTCCTTGAATATTACCTTGGAGTTCCTTGGGCATCCCCAAGCTTAGGCTCTTGCCACTCCTTATTCCATAGTCCATCAAATCTTTACCAAAAACTTGAAAACTTCACAACACAAAACTCAACAGAAAACTCGTAAGATCCGTTAGTATAATAAAACAAATCATTCACTTTGGTACTGTCAATACAAGATTCATAATTTTTCTCACATGATTCCTACTGGACCCTATCATTTCTAAAATTTATATTAAGCAATATAAGCCATAGAAACTAGAAAACAAGCAAACTATGCATCGAAAACAGAATCTATCAAAAACAGAACAGTCTGTAAAGATCTGAATTGAAGTCATAATTATGTAACTCCAAAAATTCTGAACTATTAGGAAAACGTAGACAATTTGTATATTAATCCTATGTAAAAAATTCAGAGTTTTTCCACGTTCCAGTAAAAGAAAGGAATTTCTGTACTGGACACAAAAGTTTCTGTTTTTGCACAGAATCGAATCAACTATCAACCACACTATCCCAAAGGCTTTACTTGGCACTTCATTAAAAAAAAAAGGTATAAAACATGATTACTACAGTAGCTTAATCATGTTAACACACAAAAACAGTAGGGGTAAATGTTGGGTTGTCTCCCAACAAGCGCTTTTCTTTAATGCCTTTTTAGCTAGGCATGATGATTTCAATGATGCTCACATAAAAGATAAGAATTGAAACACAAAGAGAGCATCATGAAGCATATTAATAGCACATTTAAGCCTAACCCACTTCCTATGCATAGGGATTTTGTGATCAAACAATTTATGGGAACAAGAATCAACTAGCATAGGAAGGCAAAACAAGCAAAACTTCAAGATTTTCAACACATAGAGAGGAAACTTGATATTATTGCAATACCTACAAGCATATGTTCCCCCCTCATAGTAATTTTCAGTGCATCATGAATGAATACAACAATATAGCTATCACATAAATCATTCTTTT
The DNA here is from genome assembly GCA_011799875.1 of Thinopyrum elongatum. Lineage (NCBI taxonomy): Eukaryota > Viridiplantae > Streptophyta > Magnoliopsida > Poales > Poaceae > Thinopyrum > Thinopyrum elongatum. The sequence goes on along the minus strand of CM022299.1, from coordinate 21,817,549 downwards.
CATGACCCTCAAGCATAGAAATTGTATTACTCTCCACATAAGCAAAATTCTTCTCATTCATAGTAGTGGGAGGAGCAAATTCAACAAAATAGGTATCATGAGATACTTGATTAAAATCATGATGGCAAGTTTCATGGTTATCATTACTCTTTATAGCATACATGTCATCACAATAATCATCATAAATAGGAGGCATGCTTTCATCATAATAAATTTGCTCATCAAAACTTGGGGGACCAAAAATATCATCTTCATCAAACATAGCATTCCCAAGCTTGTGGCTTTGCATATCATTAGCATCATGGATATTCAAAGAATTCATACCAACAACATTGCAATCATGCTCATCATACAAATATTTTATGCCAAACATTTTATTGAATTCTTCTTCTATCAATTGAGCACAATTTTCCTTTCCATCATTTTCACGAAAGACATTAAAAAGATGAAGCATATGAGGCAACCTCAATTCCATTTTTTTGTAGTTTTCTTTTATAAACTAAACTAGTGATAAAACAAGAAACTAAAAGATTCAATTGCAAGATCTAAAGATATACCTTCAAGCACTCACCTCCCCGGCAACGGCGCCAGAAAAGAGCTTGATATCTACTACGCAACCTTTCTCCTTGTAGACATTGTTGGGCCTCCAAGTGCAGAGTTTTGTTGGACAGTAGAAATTTTCACTCAAGTGGATGACCTAAGATTTATCAATCCGTGGGAGGCATAGGATGAAGATGGTCTCTCTCAAACAACCCTGCAACCAAATAACAAAGAGTCTCTTGTGTCCCCAACACACCCAATACAATGGTAAACTGTATAGGTGCACTAGTTCGGCGAAGAGATGGTGATACAAGTGTAATATGGATAGTAGATATAGGTTTTTGTAATCTGAAAATATGAAAACAGCAAGGTAACTAGTAACGAAAGTGAGCAAAAACGGTATTGCAATGCTTGGAAACAAGGCCTAGGGTTCATACTTTCACTAGTGCAAGTTCTCTCAACAATGATAACATAATTAGATCATATGGCAATCCCTCAACGTGCGACAAAAGTCACTCCAAAGTTCCTATCGCGGAGAACATAAGATGAAATTGCTCGTAGGGTACGAAACCACCTCAACGTTATTATTTCCGATCAATCCATTGAGCTATTCCTAAAAGTGTCACAAACAGCCCTAGAGTTCGCAAGAAAATAACACCATATGACACACATCAATCAACCCTAATGTCACCTAGCTAGATACTCCAATGTCACCACAAATATCCGTGGGTCAATTATACGATATGCATCAAACAACTTCAGATTCATAATATTCAATCCAACATAAAGAACCACAAAGAGTGCCCCAAGATTCCTACCGGAGAAACAAGGACGAAAACATGCATCAACCCCTATGCATAGATTACCCCAATGTCACCTCAGGAATCCGCGAGTTGAGTGCCAAAACATACATCAAGTGAATCAATAGAACACCCCATTGTCACCACGGGTATCCCACGCAAGACATACATCTAGTGTTCTCAAATCCATAATAGTATTCAATCCGATAATAGTGAAACCTCAAAGGTAAAACTCAATTCATCACAAGAAGGTAGAGGGGGAGAAACACCATATGATCCAACTATAATAACAAAGCTCGTGGTACATCAAGATCGTGTCAAATCAAGAACATGAGAGAGAGAGAGAGAGAGATCAAACACATAGCTACTGGTACATACCCTCAGCCCCGAGAGTGAACTACTCCCTCCTCATCATGGAGACCGCCGGGATGATGAAGATGGCCACCGGTGATGGTTCCCCCCTCCGACAGGGTGCCGGAACGGGCTCCCGATTGGTTTTTTGTGGCTACAGAGGCTTGCGGCAGCGGAACTCCCGATCTAGGTTTCTTTCTAGGGGTTTCTTGATTTATAGGATTTTTTGGCGTCGGTCTCACGTCAGGGGGGTCCACGAGGTAGCGGCAAGACAGCGGGGCGCCCTCCACCCTTGTGGTTGCCTCGGGACTATTCTAGCTCAACTCTTGTGCTTCGGGGGTCTCTTTTGGTCCATAAAAAATCACCGTAAATTTTCAGCCCATTCCAAGAACTTTTATTTCTGCACAAAAAACGACAGCACGGTAGTTCTGCTGAAAACAACATCATTCTGGGTTAGTTCTAATAAGATCATACCAAAACCATATAAAATTGTTGTAAACATGGCATGAATACTTCATAAATTATAGATACATTGGAGACGTATCACATAACACTAACACCGGCTCCCAAATCACATAAAGCAGTTTTAACATAGTTTCTTTTAATGGAGCATGGTATAGTTGGTATTCCTGGATCCCCTAGTTTCTTTGGTATTCCACCTTTAAATGTATAATTAGCAAGCATGGTGGAAATTTCATCTTTCGGTATCTTTCTTTTATTTGTGAAAATATCTTTCATATACTTAGCATAAGGAGACATTTTCAGAATATCAGTCAAACGCATACGGAAAAAGACAGGTCTAAGCATTTCAACAAAGCGCTCAAAGTCCTCATCATCCTTTTTCTTGGATGGTTTAGGAGGAAAGGGCATGGGTTTCTGAACCCACAGTTCTCTTTCTTTACCATGTTTCCTAGCAATGAAGTCTCTCTTGTCATATCTGTTTTCTTAGGTTGTGGGTTATCAAGATCAACAACAGGTTCTATCTCCACATCATTATCATTACTAGGTTGAGCATCAACATGAACGTCATCATTAACATTATCACTAGGTTCATGTTCAGCACCTAATTGTGTCTCAGCATCAGAAATAGAGATATCATTTGGATTCTCAGGTGTGTCTACAATAGGTTCGCTGGAAGCATGCAAAGCACTATCATCATTCTTTTTATTTCTAGAAGGACTAGGTGCATCAGTATTAATTCTCTGAGAATCTTTTTCAATTCTCTTAGGATGGCCCTCTGGATACAAAGGTTCCTGAGTCATTTTACCACCTCTAGTCATAACTCCAACAGCATGATCATTCGTCTTACTATTCATCTCATTCAACAAATCATTTTGTGCCTTGAGAACTTGTTCTACTTGAGTATTTACAATGGAAGCATGTTTACTAATAATCTTGAGAACATTAACAGTTCTACACATATAGTCACCCAAGCAGTCAAGCATATAAGCATTACGTTTCAATTGTCTACTCACATATGCATTGAAGTTTTCTTGTTTAACAATAAAGTTATCAAATTCTTCCAAGCATTGACTAGTAGACTTATTATAAGGAATATCACCTTCATCAAATCTATAGAGAGAATTTACCTCTACTACCTGTGTCGGAGTATTAAGACCATGTATTTCTTCAATAGGTGGTAAATTCTTAACATCTTCAGCTTTAATACCTTTTTCTTTCGTAGATTTCTTTGCCTCTTGCATATCTTCAGGACTGAGAAATAGAATACCTCTTTTCTTCGGAGTTGATTTAGGTGGTGGTTCCGGAAGAGTCCAATCATTATCATTACTCAATATATTATTCAATAGTACTTCAGCTTGTTCAATAGTTCGTTCCCTGAAAACACAACCAGCACAACTATCTAGGTGGTCCCTAGAAGCATCGGTTAGTCCATTATAAAAGATATCAAGTATTTCATTTTTCTTGAGAGGATGATCGGGTAAAGCATTAAGTAATTGGAGAAGCCTCCCCCAAGCTTGTGGGAGACTCTCTTCTTCAATTTGCACAAAGTTAAATATTTCCTATAAAGCAGCTTGTTTCTTATGAGCAGGAAAATATTTTTCAAAGAAGTAATATATCATATCCTAGGGACTACGCACACAACCAGGAGCAAAAGAATTAAACCATGTCTTAGCATCACCCTTTAACGAGAAAGGAAACAACTTAAGAATATAGTAGTAGCGAATTTTTTCCTCATGAGCAAATAGGGTGGCTATATCATTCAACTTAGTAAGATGTGCCACAACAGTTTCAGATTCATACCCATGGAAAGGATCAGATTCAACCAAAGTAATTAACTCAGGATCGACAGAGAATTCATAATCCTTATCAGTAACAAAGACAGGTGAAGTAGCAAACTTAGGATCATATTGCATTCTAGCATTCAAAGATTTTTCTTTCAACTTGACTAGTAATTTCTTAAGATCATGTCTATCCTTACAAGCAAGAAAGTCCCTAGCTACCTCTCCATCCATAGCATAACCCTCAGGTATAACAGAAAATTCATATCTAGGAGAGCTAGGTCTAATGGGTGTTTCAAAGTTTTCAGTTTCAATAATTTCATCAGTTTCAGCATTCTCAATATCTTTAGCTCTAGCAAGTTGTTCATCAAGAAATTCACCCAGTGGCACAGTATTATCAAGCAAAGTAGTAGTATCATCATAAGCATCATGCATAGCAGAAGTAGCATCATCAATTACTTGCGACATATCAGAAATAATAGCAGGTGTAGGTGTCCCAAGCTTACTCAAAACAGAAGGTGAATCAAGTGCAGAGCTAGATGGCAGTTCCATACCTCCCCTCGTAGTAGAGGGAAAAATCTTGGTTCTAGTATCTTTTAGATTCCTCATAGTGATCAACAGATATAAATCCCAAGTGGCTCAGAGAATAGAGCTATGCTCCCAGGCAACGGCACCAGAAAAGGGTCTTCATAACCCACAAGTATAGGGGGTCACAACAGTTTTCGAGGGTAGAGCATTCAACCCAAATTTATTGATTTGACACAAGGGCAGCCAAAGAATATTCACGAGTATTAGCAGCTGAGTTGTCAATTCAACCACACCTGAAAGACTTAATATCTGCAGCAAAATATTTAGTAGAAAAGTAATATGAAAGTAATGGTAACGGTGGCAAAAGTAACAGTAGCAGTTTTGTAGTGATTGTAACAGTAGCAACAGCAAAGTAACTTAGCAAAGATCAATATGTGAAAAGCTCGTAGGCATTGGATCGGCAATGATAGTTGTGTCGGATGATATTCATCATGTAGCAGTCATAACCTAGGGTGACACGGAACTAGCTCCAATTCATCAATATAATGTAGGCATGTATTCCGTATATAGTCATACGTGCTTATGGAAAAGAACTTGCTTGACATCTTTTGTCCTACCCTCCTGTGGCATCGGGGTCCTAATGGAAACTAAGGGATATTAATGCCTCCTTTTAATAGAGAACCGGACCAAAGCATTAGCACTTAGTGAATACATGAACTCCTCAAACTACGGTAATCACCGGAAAGAATCTCAATTATTGTCACCTTGGGGTATGCGGATCATAACTCGTAATAGGTGTCTACAACTTACAAGATAGGATCAAGAACACACATATATTCATGAAAACATAATAGGTTCAGATCTGAAATCATGGCACTCGGGCCCTAGTGACAAGCATTAAGCATAGCAAAGTCATAGCAACATCAATCTCAGAACATAGTGGCTACTAGGGATCAAACCCTAACAAAACTAACTCGATTACATGATAAATCTCATCCAACCCATCACCGTCCAGCAAGCCTACGATGGAATTACAAACTCCCGGCGGTGAGCATCATGAAATTGGTGATCGAGGAAGGTTGGTGACGAGGATGGCGATGAATCCCCCTCTTTGGAGCCCCGAACGGACTCTAGGTCAGCCCTCCCGATGAACAACAGGAGGCGGCGGCAGCTCCGTATCGTAAAACACGATGAATCCTTCTCTCCGATTTTTTTCTCCCCGAATAGGGTTATATAGAGTTGGAGTTAGGGTCGAAGGAGGTCCAGGGGGACCACAAGCCCTCTAGGCACACCCCGGGGGGGCGCGCCCCCCATGCTAGTGGCCTCTGGGTGGACCCCCTCTAGTTAATTCTTGCGCCAGTATTTTTTATATATTCCACAAAAATTCTCCGTAAATTTTCAGGTCAATCTGAGAAATTTGATTTCTGCACAAAAATAACACCATGGCAATTCTGCTGAAAACAGCATCAGTCCGGGTTAGTTCCATTCAAATCATGCAAATTAGAGTCCAAAACAAGGGCAAAAGAGTTTGGAAAAGTAGATACGATGGAGACGTATCACAGGGCCCGCAGACACCGCGGCCCTAGCTGGCGGCAGCGGCGGCTGGGGATGGAGGAGCGGGGAGGGGCTGGTGGCGCGGGATCGGGGGGCCCTGGCACCGCCTGAGGGGAGGGGAGAAGATCGAGGAAGGGAGCAATGGAGAAGTTATATGCCTCTGGCAAGGCCCCTGCTGACGGAATTGAAGGAAATATGCTCTAGAGGCAATAATAAAGTTGTTATTTTATATTTCCTTATTCATGATAAAGGTTTATTATTCATGTTAGAATTGTATTGATCGGAAATTTAAATACATGTGTGAATACATAAACAAATACCGTGTCCCTAGTAAGCCTCTACTAGACTAGCTTGTTGATCAAAGATGGTTAAGGTTTCCTAACCATAGACATGTGTTGTCATTTGATAACGGGATCACATCATTAGGAGAATGATGTGATGGACAAGACCCATCCGTTAGCTTAGCATATTGATCGTTCAGTTTATTGCTATTGCTTTCTTCATGTCAAATACATATTCCTTCGACTATGAGATTATGCAACTCCCTGATACCAGAGGAATACCTGGTGTGCTATCAAACATCACAACATAACTGGGTGATCATAAAGATGCTCTACAGGTATCTCCGAAGGTGTTTGTTGAGTTGGCATAGATCGAGATTAGGATTTGTCACTCCGAGTATCGGAGAGGTATCTCTGGGCCCTCTCGGTAATACACATCATAAGAAGCCTTGCAAGCAAAGTGACTAATGAGTTAGTTATAGGATGATGTATGACGGAACAAGTAAAGAGACTTGCCGGCAACGAGATTGAACTAGGTATGAAGATACCGACGATCGAATCTCGGGCAAGTAACATACCGATGGACAAAGGGAATTATGTATGTTGTCATAAGGTTCGACCGATAAAGATCTTCGTAGAATATGTAGGAGCCATTATGGGCATCTAGGTTCCGCTATTGGTTATTGACCGGAGAAGTGTCTCGGTCATGTCTACATAGTTCTCGAACCCGTAGGGTCCGCACGCTTAACGTTCGTTGATGATATAGTATTATATGAGTTATGTTTGTTGGTGACCGAATGTTGTTCGAAGTCCCGGATGAGATCACAGACAAGACGAGGAGCTCCGGAGGTAAAGATTGATATATGGGATAATAGTGTTTGGTCTCTGGAAGGGTTCCGGAATTCATCGGAAGGGGTTTTGGATGTTTCCCGAAATGTTTGGGTACGTGAACACTTTATTTGGGCCAAGGGGTAAAGCCCATGAGGCTTTTGGAAAGTGCAAAAGGGAGTTTTGTGGAGGCCAGGGGCCATACGCCAGGGTCCCTAGCGTCTGGGTCCAGACGCCGGGAACCCTGGCGTCTGGCCCTGGTGTCCGAGGACTCTTGCCTTTCGGGCAAAATCGACTTTGAGGAGGCTTTTACTCCAAGTTTCGACCCCAGGGCTCAATATATAAATAGAGGGGCAGGGCTAGCACCCAAGAGACATCAAGATTCACCAAGCCGTGTGCCGGCAACCCCGTCCCCTCTAGTTTATCCTCCGTCTAGTTTCTGTAGTGCTTGGCGAAGCCCTGCGGAGATTGTCCTTCATCACCAACCGTCACCACGCCGTCGTGCTGCCGGGACTCATCTACTACTTCGCCTCTCTTGCTGGATCAAGAAGGAGAGGATGTCATCGAGTTGAACGTGTGTTGAACGCGGAGGTGCCGTACGTTCGGTACTTGATCGGGATGGATCGTGAAGGTGTACGACTACATCAACCGCATTGATAAACGCTTCCGCTTAGCGATCTTCAAGGGTATGAAGATGCTCTCCCCTCTCGTAGCTATGCATCTCCATGGATAGATCTTGCGTGTGCGTAGATTTTTTTTTTGTTTTCCATGCAACGTTTCCCAAAAGTGGCATCCGAGCCAGGTCTATGCGTAGATGATATGCACAAGTAGAACACAAAGAGTTGTGGGCGGTGATAGTCATACTTCTTACCACCAACGTCTTATTTTGATTCGGCGTTACAATTGCTACAAAACTGCTACTGTTACTTCCATACTACTTTGCTACTACATACTTTCATGCAGATATTAAGTCTTTCAGGTGTGGTTGAATTGACTACTCAGCTGCTAATACTTGATAATATTCTTTGGCTCCCTTTGTGTCGAATCAATAAATTTGGGTTGAATACTCTACCCACGAAAACTGTTGTGATCCCCTATACTTGTGGGTTATCAGAATGCAGTAGATAATCAACTCCTCGCCTACGTTTACTTCTCGGAGACTGACACATGGCTCAATCAAACCACACCTGAGGCTCCCAAAAATACTTATTTGGGTTCCCTACTTATTTTGGTGGTTGTCCTAGCACTCTTGTTGCCAATATCCTTTACTATTCCTTTATGATTGCGCTAGGTGCCACACATCCGTTTCATTTGGATAACCTACTTTTTAAAATTTTAAATATACATATATCCAAATTACTTTACTTAAATTTTTAAAAGTTTTCTTCGCAAATTTAGAAAATGTAAATGTAGTGTAAAACTATATTAACGCTACTTATATAAAAATTTAACAGCTTAAAAACTGTTCGTGACATTTGAAAAAATTTCACTTGTATCAAATAAATGTCTGTGACATTTAAATAAAATGTGTACATAAGGTAAAAAATGTGATCTTTTAATCTTTTTTTAAAGTGTTTCATACCATTAAAAAAATTCATCACATTAAAAAAAGGTTATACAATGTATAATTTTTTTGCGTAAGTTAGAAAAATGTGTGATGAAAACCGAAATTCCTTATTTGACACTGTCTAAATATTGCCCTTCCTGTTTGACGCTGAAAACTGTATTCTCCTATCTAAAATCGGATTTAAATTTCCTTCTCAATATAACAGGACCGTTAATTTTTTCAGCTAACAAAGTTATATAACAAATTAAAGTACTTATTTTGGCAGTGTGTCAGATAGTGAAGAAAGCTTCAAATAAGGAAGAAAATATTTTGGTTGTGTCCAATAAGTAATTCTCTCACGAAACAAACCCCACCCCACTCCCCCTGTGTTCCTCATTCATCCAGATCTTGGCACCACCGCTGCTAAAAGGCACGTGTACTTACCCAGATCCATGCCATTTAGGAGGGCAATGGACTAGTCCACCCACAAGCCACATGCCTTTGTCCCCATATCCATGCCAATGAGGTGGTTGCCAGAATGGCTAGCAGCCAAAAAACATGAACCTCCTTTCATAGATCCACGCCATCGAGAAGGGTGACGGACTCGCCCACCCATGTGTATGTGCCTCTGTCCCCAGATCCGCGCTAGTGAGGAGGAAGTCGAAACAACCTGCTATTGTAGAACCTCGCCAGAGGCACCTACCTCCCTACAAGACGACGATGATATGCTCAGGAACATCCTCCTCTGCCAACCCTTGGACCTATACCATATGCAAGTGCTAGTGAGGCCTCCTCATCGACCCCCTATTCTACCTCCGATTCTATGCAAACCACCGGAAAGCCGCCCCTCCTCGGCATCTTTGAGAATAACATCGAGTATTGTATTTTGTTCGCCCTCATTCTGGACCTTGTTCCCGACCACATCCCTTCAGAGCGGTTCCCCCTTCAATGCCCCAGAGGACCACTGATGTGCTCGACTGCCTCCACTGCCGCTTCCTCATCGAAAATCTGGAGCAAAAAACCTCATTGTGCGACCAAATCACCAATGAGAAATTTTGCATGGCTATTCGTACAAGTTTCAGATGAGCCTCATTGGAGCGATGCTCTACACAGCCTGCTGCAAGGTAAAATCCAGCCCCTTAAGGTGGGCTTGGTGTCCCAGGCATGGAGTAGATAATCAACTCCTCGCCTACGTTTACCTCTCGGAGACTGACACATGGTGCAATCAAACCACACCTGAGGCTCCAGAAAATAGTTATTTGGGTTCCCTACTTATTTTGGTGGTTGTCCTAGCACTCTTGTTGGGAATATCCTTTACTATTCCTTTATTATTGGGCTAGCTGCCACACTTGAGTTTGATTTCGATAACCTACTTTTTAAAAATTTAAATATACATATATCCAAATTACTTTACTTAAATTTTTAAAAGTTTTCTTCGCACATTTAAAAAATGTAAATGAAGTGTAAAACAATATTAATGCTACTTATATAAAATTTTGACATCTTAAAAAGTGTTCGTGACATTTGAAAAATGTTCACCTGCATCAAATAAATGTCTGTGACATTTAAATAAAATGTTTACACAATGTAAACAATGTGTTCTTTTAATCTTTTTTAAAAGTGTTTTATACTTTAAAAAATCCATCACATTAAAAAAGCTTATACAATGTATAAATTGTTCGAGTAAGTTAAAAAAAATTGTAATGAAAACCGAAATTCCGTATTTGACACTGTCTAAATATTGCCCTTCCTATTTGACACTGGAAAACTGTTTTCTCCTATCTAACATCGGATCTAAATTTCCTTCTCAATATAACAAGACCATTAATTTTTCCAGCTAAGAAAGTTAAATAACAAATTAAAGTACACTTATTTTGGCACTGTGGCAGATAGGGAAGAAAGCGTCAAATAAGGAAGCAAATATTTTCGTAGTTTCTAATAAGTAATTTTCTCACGAAACAAACCCCACCCCCCACGCCCTGTGTTCCTCATTCATCCAGATCTTGCTGTCACGAGAATGGCAGCCGCCGCTGCTACAACACACGTCTACTTACCCAGATCCATGCTATTTATGAGGGCAATGGACTAGCCCACCCACATGCCACATGCCTCTGTCCCCAGATCCATGCCAATGATGTGGTTCCTAGAATGGCTAGCAGCCGCAACAACGTGAGCCTCCTTTCATAGATTGACTCCACCGAGGAGGGTGACGGACTCGCCCACCCACGTGTATGTGCCTCTGTTCCCAGATCCACGCTAGTGAGGAGGATGTCGCAATAACCCGCCATCATAGAACATCGAGAGAGGCATCTACCTCCCTACCAACCCTTGGACCTATACTCACTCTCCCGCTTCTCTACCATATGCAAGCACTAGTGAGGCCACCTCATCGATCGCCAATTCCACCTCCGATTCTATGCGAACCACCGCAAAGCCGCCTCTCCTCGGCATCTTTGAGAATAGCATCAAGTATTGTATTTTGTTCACCCTCATTCTGGCCCTTGTTCCCGACCGCATCCCTCCAGAGCGCTTCCCCCTTCAACGCCCCAGAGGACCACTGATGTGCTCGATTGCCTCCACTCTCGCTTCCTCGTCGAAAATCTGGAGCAGAAAACCTCATTGTGCGACCCCATCACCAATGAGAAATTTTGCATGGCTATTCGTACAAGTTTCAGATGAGCCTCGTTTGAGCGATGCTCTACACAGCCTGCTGGAAGGTAAAATCCAGCCCCTTCAGGTGGACTTGGTGTCCAAGGAATGGAGTAGATAATCAACTCCTCGCCTATGTTTACTTCTCGGAGACTGACACATGGTGCAATCAAACCACACCTGAGGCTCCAGAAAATACTTATTTGGGTTCCCTTCTTATTTTGGTGGTTGTCGTAGCACTCTTGTTGCCAATATCTTTTACTATTCCTTTATGATTGGGCTAGGCGCCACACTTCAGTTTCATTTGGATAACGTACTTTTTAAAATTTTAAATATACGTATATCCAAATTACTTTACATAAATTTTTAAAAGTTTTCTACGCAAATTTAGAAAATGTAAATGTAGTGTAAAACTATATTAACGCTACTTATATAAAAATTTAACAGCTTAAAAACTGTTCGTGACATTCGAAAAAAATTCACTTGTATCAAATAAATGTCTGTGACATTTAAATAAAATGTGTACATAATGTAAAAAATGTGTTCTTTTAATCTTTTTTTAAAGTGTTTCATACCATTAAAAAATTCATCACATTAAAAAAAGGTTATACAATGTATACATTTTTTGCGTAAGTTAGAAAAATATGTGATGAAAACCGAAATTCCTTATTTGACACTGTCTAAATATTGCCCTTCCTATTTGACGCTGAAAACTGTATTCTCCTATCTAAAATCGGATCTAAATTTCCTTCTCAATATAACAGACCGTTAATTTTTTCAGCTAACAAAGTTAAATAACAAATTAAAGTACTTATTTTGGCAGTGTGTCAGATAGTGAAGAAAGCTTCAAATAAGGAAGAAAATATTTTGGTTGTGTCCAATAAATAATTCTCTCACGAAACAAACCCCACCCCACTCCCCTTGTGTTCCTCATTCATCTAGATCTTGGCGCCACCGCTGCTAAAAGGCATGTGTACTTACCCAGATCCATGCCATTTAGGAGGGCAATGGACTAGTCCACCCACAAGCCACATGCCTTTGTCCCCATATCCATGCCAATGAGGTGGTTGCCAGAATGGCTAGCAGCCAAAAAACGTGAACCTCCTTTCATAGATCCACGCCATCGAGAAGGGTGACGGACTCGCCCACCCATGTGTATGTGCCTCTGTCCCCAGATCCATGCTAGTGAGGAGGATGTCGGAACAACCTCCTATCGTAGAACCTCGCCAGAGGCACCTACCTCCCTACAAGACGACGATGATATGCTCAGGAACATCCTCCGCTGCCAACCCTTGGACCTATACTCACTCTCCTGCTCCTATACCATATGCAAGTGCTAGTGAGGCCTCCTCATCGACCCCCAATTCCACCTCCGATTCTATGCAAACCACCGCAAAGCCGCCCCTCCTCGGCATCTTTGAGAATAACATCAAGTATTGTATTTTGTTCGCCCTCATTCTGGCCCTTCTTCCCGACCGCATCCCTCCAGAGCACTTCCCCCTGCAATGCCCCAGAGGACCACTGATGTGCTCGATTGCCTCCACTGTCGCTTCCTCGTCGAAAATCTGGAGCAAAAAACCTCATTGTGCGACCCCATCACCAATGAGAAATTTTGCATGGCTATTCGTACAAGTTTCAGACGAGCCTCATTGGAGCGATGCTCTACACAGCCTGCTACAAGGTAAAATCCAGCCCCTTTAGGTGGGCTTGGTGTCCTAGGAATGGAGTAGATAATCAACTCCTTGCCTACGTTTACTTCTCGGAGACTGACACATGGTGCAATCAAACCACACCTAAGGCTCCAGAAAATAGTTATTTGGGTTCCCTACTTATTTTGGTGGTTGTCCTAGCACTCTTGTTGGCAATATCCTTTACTATTCCTTTATGATTGGGCTAGGTGCCACACTTGAGTTTGATTTGGATAACCTACTTTTTAAAAATTTAAATATACATATATCCAAATTACTTTACTTAAATTTTTAAAAGTGTTCTTCGCACATTTAAAAAATGTAAATAAAGTGTAAAACAATATTAATGCTACTTATATAAAAATTAAACAACTTAAAAAGTGTTCGTGACATTTGAAAAATGTTCACCTGCATCAGATAAATGTCTATGACATTTAAATAAAATGTTTACACAATGTAAACAATGTGTTCTTTTAATCTTTTTTAAAAGTGTTTCATACCTTTAAAAAATCCGTCACATTAAAAAAGGTTATACAATGTATAAATTGTTCGCGTAAGTTAAAAAAATGTGTAATGAAAACCGAGATCCCTTATTTGACATTGTCTAAATATTGCCCTTCCTATTTGACACTGGAAAACTGTTTTCTCCTATCTAACATCATATCTAAATTTCCTTCTCAATATAACAAGACCGTTAATTTTTCCAGCTAAGAAAGTTAAATAACAAATTAATGTACCCTTATTTTGGCAGTGTGGCAGATAGGGAAGAAAGCGTCAAATAAGGAAGCAAATATTTTGGTAGTTTCCAATAAGTAATTTTCTCACGAAACAAACCCCACCCCCCACGCCCTGTGTTCCTCATTCATCCAGATCTTGCTGTCATGGGAATGGCAGCCGCCGCTGCTACAACACACGTCTACTTACCCAGATCCATGCTATTTACGAGGGCAATGGACTAGCCCAACCACATGCCACATCCCGTCGTCCCCTGATCCACGCCAATGATGTGGGTCCCAGAATGCCTAGCAGCCGCAACAACGTGAGCCTCCTTTCATAGATCGACACCACCGAGGAGAGTGACGGACTCGCCCACCCACGTGTATGTGCCTCTGTCCCCAGATCCACGCTAGTGAGGAGGATGTCGCAATAACCCGCCGTCATAGAACATTGAGAGAGTCATCTACCTCCCTATAGGACAACGACGATTTGCTCAGGGAGATCCTCCTCTGCCAACCCTTGGACCTATACTCACTCTCCTGCTCCTCTACCATATACAAAGCACTAGTGAGGCCACCTCATCGATCGCCAATTCCACCTCCGATTCAATGCGAACCACCGCAAAGCCGCCTCTCCTCGGCATCTTTGAGAATAACATCAAGTATTGTATTTTGTTCGCCCTCATTCTGGCCCTTGTTCCCGACCGCATCCCTCCAGAGCGCTTCCCACTTCAACGCCCCAGAGGACCACTGATGTGCTCGATTGCCTCCACTCTCGCTTCCTCGTCGAAAATCAGGAGCAGATAACCTCATTGTTCGACCCCATCACCAATGAGAAATTTTGCATGGCTATTCGTACAAGTTTCAGACGAGCCTCGTTTGAGCGATGCTCTACACAGCCTGCTGCAAGGTAAAATCCAGCCCCTTCAGGTGGACTTGGTGTCCCAGGAATGGAGTAGATAATCAACTCCTCGCCTACGTTTACTTCTCGGAGACTGACAGATGGTGCAATCAAGCCACACCTGAGGCTCCAGAAAATACTTATTTGGGTTCCCTACTTATTTTGGTGGTTGTCCTAGCACTCTTGTTGCCAATATCCTTTACTATTCCTTTATGATTGGGCTAGGTGCCACACCTCAGTTTCATTTGGATAACCTAGTTTTTAAATTTTTAAATATACATATATCCAAATTACTTTACTTAAATTTTTAAAAAATTTCTTCGCAAATTTAAAAAATGTAAATGTAGTGTAAAACAATATTAACGCTCCTTATATAAAAATTTAACAGCTTAAAAACTATTCATGACATTTGAAATTTTTTTCACTTCTGTCAAATAAATGTCTGTGACATTTAAATAAAATGTGTACATAATGTAAAAAATGTGTTCTTTTAATCTTTTTTAAAAGTGTTTCATATCATTAAAAAAATTCATCACATTAAAAAAAGGTTATACAATGTATAATTTTTTTGCGTAAGTTAGAAAAATGTGTGATGAAAACCGAAATTCCTTATTCGACACTGTCTAAATATTGCCCTTCCTATTTGACGCTGAAACCTGTATTCTCCTATCTAAAATCTGATTAAATTTCCTTCTCAATATAACAGGACCGTTAATTTTTTCAGCTAACAAAGTTAAATAACAAATTAAAGTACTTATTTTGGCAGTGTGTCAGATAGTGAAGAAAGCTTAAAATAAGGAAGAAAATATTTTGGTTGTGTCCAATAAGTAATTCTCTCACGAAACAAACCCCACCCCACTACCCCTGTGTTCCTCATTCATCCAGATCTTGGCGCCACCGCTGCTAAAAGGCATGTGTACTTACCCAGATCCATGCCATTTAGGAGGGCAATGGACTAGTCCACCCACAAGCCACATGCCTTTGTCCCCACATCCATGCCAATGAGGTGGTTGCCAGAATGGCTAGCAGCCAAAAAACGTGAACCTCCTTTCATAGATCCATGCCATCGAGAAGGGTGACGGACTCGCCCACCCACGTGTATGTGCCTCTGTCCCCAGATCCGCGCTAGTGAGGAGGATGTCGGAACAAACTCCTATCGTAGAACCTCGCCAGAGGCACCTACCTCCCTACAAGACGACGATGATATGCTCAGGAAGATCCTCCTCTGCCAACCCTTGGACCGATACTCACTCTCCTGCTCCTATACCATATGCAAGGGCTAGTGAGGCCTCCTCATCAACCCCCAATTCCACCTCCAATACTATGCAAACCACCGCAAAGCCGCCCCTCCTCGGCATCTTTGAGAATATCATCAAGTATTGTATTTTGTTTGCCCTCATTCTGGCCCTTGTTCCCGACCGCATCCCTCCAGAGCGCTTCCCCCTTCAATGCCCCAGAGGACCACTGATGTGCTCCATTGCCTCCACTGTCGCTTCCTCGTCGAAAATCTGGAGCAGAAAACCTCATTGTGTGACCCCATCACCAATGAGAAATGTTGCATGGCTATTCGTACAAGTTTCAGATGAGCCTCATTGGAGCGATGCTCTACACAGCCTGCTGCAAGGTAAAATCCAGCCCCTTTAGGTGGGCTTGGTGTCCCAGGCATGGAGTAGATAATCAACTCCTCGCCTACGTTTACCTCTCGGAGACTGACACATGGTGCAATCAAACCACACCTGAGGCTCCAGAAAATAGTTATTTGGGTTCCCTACTTATTTTGGTGGTTGTCCTAGCACTCTTGTTGGGAATATCCTTTACTATTCCTTTATTATTGGGCTAGCTGCCACACTTGAGTTTGATTTCGATAACCTACTTTTTAAAATTTTAAAATCCAAATTACTTTACTTAAATTTTTAAAAGTTTTCATCACACATTTAAAAAATGTAAATGCAGTGTAAAACAATATTAATGCTACTTATATAAAATTTTAACAGCTTAAAAAGTGTTTGTGACATTTGAAAAATATTCACTTGTATCAAATAAATGTCTGTGACATTTATAAAAAATGTGTACATAATGTAAAAAATGTGTTATTTTAGTCTTTTTTAAAAGTGTTTCATACCATTAAAAAAATTCATCACATTAAAAAAAGGTTATACAATGTCTGAATTGTTCGCGTAAGTTAAAAAATGTGTGATGAAAACCGAAATTCCTTATTTGACACTGTCTAAATATTGCCCTTCCTATTTGATATTGAAAACTGTATTCTCCTATCTAAAATCGGATCTTAATTTCCTTCTCAATATAACAGGACCGTTAATTTTTCCAGCTATCAAAGTTAAATAAGAAATTAAAGTACACTTATTTTGGCAGTGTGTTAGATAGTGAAGAAAGTGTCAAATAAGGAAGAGAATATTTTGGTAGTGTCCAATAAGTAATTCTCTCATGAAACAAACCCCACCCCACTCCACCTGTGTTCCTCATTCATCCAGATCTTGGCGCCACCGCTGCTAAAAGGCACGTGTACTTACCTAGATCCATGCCATCGAGAAGGGTGATAGACTCGCCCACCCACGTGTATGTGCCTCTGTCCCCCTATCCGCGCTAGTGAGGAGGATGTCAGAACAACCCGCCGTCATAGAACCTCATCAGAGGCACCTACCTCCCTACAAGACGACGATGATATGCTCAGGAAGATCCTCCTCTACCAACCCTTGGACCTATACTCACTCTCCCGCTCCTATACCATATGCATGCGCTAGTGAGGCCTCCTCATCGAACCCCAATTCCACATCCGATTCTATGCAAACCGCCGCTAAGCCGCCCCTCCTCGGCATCTTTGAGAATAACATCAAGTATTGTATTTTGTTCGCCCACATTCTAGCCCTTGTTCCCGACCGCATCCCTCCAGAGCGCTTCCCCCTTCAACGCCCCAGAGGACCACTGATGTGCTCGATTGCCTCCACTATAGCTTCCTCGTCGAAAATCTGGAGCAGAAAACCTCATTGTGCGACCCCATCACCAATGAGAAATTTTGCATGGCTATTCGTACAAGTTTCAGATGAGCCTCGTTGGAGCGATGCTCTACACAGCCTGCTGCAATGTAAAATCCAGCCCCATCAGGTGGGCTTGGTGTCCCAGGAATGGAGTAGATAATCAACTCCTCGCCTACGTTTACTTCTCGGAGACTGACACATGGTGCAATCAAACCACACCTGAGGCTCCAGAAAATACTTATTTGGGTTCCCTACTTATTTTGGTGGTTGTCCTAGCACTCTTGTTGGCAATATCATTTACTATTCCTTTATGATTGGGCTCTGTGCCACACTTGAGTTTGATTTGGATAACCTACTTTTTAAAATTTTAAATATACATATATCCAAATTACTTTACTTAAATTTTTAGAAGTTTTCTTCGCACATTTAAAAAATGTAAATGCAGTGTAAAACAATATTGACGCTACTTATATAAAATTTCAACAGCATAAAAAGTGTTTGTGACATTTGAAAAATGTTCACTTGTATCAAATAAATGTCTGTGACATTTACGTAAAATGTGTACTTAATGTAAAAAACGTGTTATTTTAGTCTTTTTTAAAAGTGTTTCATACCATTAAAAAAATTCATCATATTAAAAAAAGGTTATACAATGTATGAATTGTTCGCGTAAGTTAAAAAAAATGTGTGATGAAAACCGAAATTCCTTATCTGACACTGTCTAAATATTGCCCTTCCTATTTGACACTGAAAATTGTATTCTCCTATCTAAAATCGGATCTAAATTTCCTTTTCAATATAAGAGGACCGTTAATTTTTCCAGCTAACAAAGTTAAATAACAAATTAAAGTACACTTATTTTGGCAGTGCGTCAAATAGTGAAGAAAGCTTCAAATAAGGAAGCAAATATTTTGGTAGTGCCCAATAAGTTATTCTCTCACGAAACAAACCCCACCCCACTCCCCCTGTGTTCCTCATTCATCTAGATCTTGGCGCTACCGCTGCTAAAGTGCACATGTACTTACCCAGATCCATGCCATTTAGGAGGGCAATGGACTAGCCCACCCACATGCCACATGCCTCAGGCCCCAGATCCATGCAAATGAGGTGGTTGCCAGAATGGCTAGCAGCCGAAAAACGTGAACCTCCTTTCACAGATCCACGCCATCGAGAAGGGTGACGGACTCGCCCACCCATGTGTATGTGCCTCTTTCCCCAGATCCACGCTAGTGAGGAGGATGTTGGAACAATCCCCCGTCATAGAACCTCGCCAGAGGCACCTACCTCCCTACAATACGACGATGATTTGCTCAGGGAGATCGTCCTCTGCCAACCCTTGGACCTATACTCACTCTCCCGCTCCTATACCATATGCAAGCGCTAGTGAGGCCTCCTCATCGACCCCCATTTCCACCTCCGATTCTATGCAAACCACCGCAAAGCCGCCCCTCCTCGGCATCTTTGAGAAAAACATCAAGTATTGTATTGTGTTCGCCCCCATTCTGGCCCTTTTTCCCGACCCCATCCCTCTAGAGCGTTTCTCCCTTAAACGCCCCTAGTACCACCGATGTGCTCGATTGCCTCCACGGTCGCTTCCTCGTCAAAAATCTGGAGCAGAAAACCTCATTGTGTGTCCCCGTCACCAATGAGAAGTGTTGCATGGCTCTTCGTGCAAGTTTAAAGACGAGCCTCGTTGGAGTAGTGCTCTACACAGCCTGCTACAAGGTACAATCCACACCTTCAAGTGGGCTTGGTGTCCCAGGAATGGAGTAGATAATCAACTCCTCGCCTACGTTTACTTCTCGGAGACTGACACATGGCGCAATCAAATCACAGCTGAGGCTCCACAAAATACTTATTTGTGTTCACTACTTATTTTGGTGGTTGTCCTAGCACTCTTGTTGGCAATATCCTTTTCTAGCCGTTTATGATTGGGAGAGGTGCCATACTTGAGTTTGATTTGGACAACCTATGTTTCAAAAATTTCAAATATACACATTTGAGAATTACTTTAGTTAAATTCTTAAAAGATTTCATTGAACATTTAAAAAAAGTAAATGCAGTATAAAACAATATTAACACTACTTATATAAAATTTTAATAGCTTAAAAGGTGTTCGTGACATTTGAAAAATGTTCGCCTGTATCAAAGAAATGTCTGTGACATTTAAAAAAATGTTTGCACAACGTAAAAAATGTGTTCTTTTAATCGTTTTTAAAACTGTTTCATACCATTCAAAAAGTTCCTCACATTTTATAAAATTGTTATACAATGTATCAAATTGGCCATTTTTGTTAAAAAAATGTGCGATGAAAACCGATAATCTAGATGTGCTCGATTGCCTCTACGGTCGCGTCCTCGTCAAAGATCTGGAGCAGAAAACCTAATTGTGCAACCCCATCACAAATGAGAAGTGCCGCATGGCTCTTCGTGCAAGTTTCAAGATGAGCCTCGTTGGAGCGGTGCTCTATACAGCCGGCTACAAGGTACACTCCAGCCCCTTCAAGGTGGGATTGGTGTCCCAGGAATGGATTGGACAATCAACTCCTCGCCTACGTTTACTTCTCGAAGACTCACACATGGTGCAATCAAATCACAGCTGATGCTCCATAAAATACTTATTTGGGTTCCCTACTTATTTTGGTGGTTGTTCTAGTATTCTTTTTGGCACTATCCTTTAGTAGTCATTTATGATTGGGAGAGGCGCGGTACTTGAGTTTGATTTGAACAACCTATGTATTAAAAATTTTAATATACATATTTCCAGATTACTTTACTTAAATTTTTAAAAGTTTACATCGAACATTTACAAAATGTAAATGTGTTTCCAAACAATACTGATGCTACTTATATTAAAATTTTAATAGCTTAAAAAGTGTCCGTGACATTTGAGAAATGTTCACCTATATCAAAGAAATGTCTGTGACATTAAAAATATTTACACAATGTAAAAAATATGTTCTTTTAATCTTTTTTAAAAGTGTTTCGTACCATTAAAAAATTCCACACATTTAATAAAAATGTTATACAACGTATAAAATTGGTCACGTAAGTTAAAAAATGTGCAAAGAAAATCGAAATACCTTATATGACACTGTTTAAATATTGCCCTTCCTATTTGACACTGAAAAACTGTTTTCTCCTATCTAACACAGGATCTAAATTTCATTCTCAATATAACACTACCGTCAATTTTTCCAGCTAACAAAGTTAAATGACACATTACAGTACACTTATTTTGACAGTGTGTCAGATAGGGAAGAAAGCGTCAAATAGGAAAGCAAATATTTTGGTAGTGTCCAATAAGTAATTCTCTAACGAAGCAAACCCCACGCCACACCCCATGTGTTCCTTATTCCTCCAGATCTTGGCGCCAACGGAATGGCTGGCCGCCGCTGCTAAAACACACGTCTCCTTACCCAAACCCATGTCGTTTAGGAGGGCAATGGACTAGCCCACCCACATGCCACATGCCTCTGTCCCTAGATCCACGCCACTGAGGAGGTTGCCAGAAGTGCTAGCCGCTGCAACAACATGAGCCTCCTTTCACATAACCAAGCCACCGAGGAGGGTGACGGACTAGCCCACCCACATGTCAGGTGCCTCTATCCCCAGATCCATGATAGTGAGGAGGATATCAGAACAACCCGTCGTAGTAGCTCCTCGCCAGAGGCACCTACCACCTTATAGGACGACAGTGATATGCTCAGGGAGATCCTCCTCTGCCACCCCTTGGAACTATACTCACTCTCCCACTCCTCTGCCATATGCAAGTGCGGGTAAGGCCTCCTCATCGACCCCCAATTCCACCTCCGTTTCTATGCAAATCATAGCAAAGCCGCCCCTCCTCGGCATCTTTGAGAATAGCATCAAGTATGGTATTGTGTCCGCCCCCACTCTGGCCCTTGTTCCCGACCGCATCCCTCCAGTGCGCTTCTCCCTTGAACACCCCTAGGATTACCTATGTGCTCGGTTGCCTCCACATTCGCGTCATCGTCGAAGATCTGGAGCAGCAAACCACATTGTGTGACCCCATCACCAATGAGAAGTGACTTCGTGCAAGTTTGAAGATGAGCCTCATGAGCGGTGCTCTACACAGTCGGTTACAAGGTACATTCCAGCCTCTTCAAGGTGGGCTTGGTGTCCTAGGAATGGAGTGGATAATCAACTCCTCGCCTATGTCTGCTTCCCGGAGATTGACACGTGGCGCAATCAAATCACAGCTGAGGCTCCAGAAAATACTTGTTTGAGTTCCCTACTAATTTTGGTGGTTGTACTAGCACTCGTGTTGGCAATATCGTTTACTAGTCATTTATGATTGGGATAGGCGCCACACTTGAGTTTGATTTGGATAACCAACGTTTTAAAATTTTAAATATACATATATTGAAATTACTTTATTTAAATTTTTAAAACTTTTCATCGCACATTTAAAATATGTAAATGCAGTGTAAATGAAAATTGACACTACTTATATAAAATATAACAGCTTAAAAAATGTCCGTGACATTGGAAAAATATTCACCTGTATCACATAAATATCTGTGACATTTAAATAAAATGTTTACACATGTAAACAATGTGTTCTTTTAATCTTTTTTAAAAGTGTTTCATACCATTAAAAAAAATCGTCACATTAAAAAAAGTTGACACTGTCTAAATATTGACCTTCCTATTTGACACTGGAACACTGTTTTCTCCTATCTAATATCGGATCTAAATTTCATTCTCAATATAACACGGCCGTCAATTTTTCCAGCTAACAAAGTTAAATAACACATTAAAGTACACTTTTTTTGGTAGTGTGTCCGATAGGGAAGAAAGCGTCAAATAGGGCAGCAAATATTTTGGTAGTTCAAAATAAGTAATTCTCTCACGAAACAAACCCCACCCACACCCCTATGTTCCTCATTCATCCAGATCATGGTGACACCGGAATGGCAGCCGCCGCTGCTACAACGCACGTCTACTTATGCAGATCCTTGCCATTTAAGAGGGCAATGGACTAGCCCACCCACATGCCACACGCCTTTGTCCCCAGATCCACGCCAATGATGTGGTTGCCAGAATGGCTAGCCGCCGCAACAATGTGAGCCTCCTTTCATAGATCCACGCCACCGAGGAGGGTGAGAGACTCACCCACGCACGTGTAAATACTTCTGTCCCTAGATCCACGCTATTGAGGAGGATGTCGCAACAACCCGCCGTCGTAGAACCTCGCCAGAGGCACCTACCTCCCTACAGGACGACGATGATATGCTTAGGGAGATCCTCCCCTGCCAACCCTTGGACCTATAGTCACTCTCCTGCTCCTCTACCATATGCAAGCGCTAGTGAGGCCTCCTCATCAACCCCCAATTCCACCTCCGATTCTATGCAAGCCACCGCAAAGCCGCCCCTCCTCGGCATCTTTGAGAATAGCATCAAGTATTGTATTCTGTTCACCCTCATTCTGCCCTTGTTCCCGATCGCATCCCTCCAGAGCGCTTCTCCCTTGAATGCCCCTAGGACCACTGATGTGCTCGATTGCCTCAACGGTCGCTTCCTCGTCAAAAATCTGGAGCACAAAACCTCATTGTGCGACCCCGTCGCCAATGAGAAGTGTTGCATGGCTCTTCGTACAAGTTTCAAGATGAGCCTCGTTGGAGCGGTGCTCTACACAGCCTGCTGCAAGGTAAAATCCAGCCCCTTTGGGTGGGCTTGGTGTCCCAGGAATGGAGTAGATAATCAACTCCTCGCCTACGTTTACTTCTCGAAGACTGACACATGATGCAATCAAACCACAGCTGAGGCTCCAGAAAATACTTATTTGGATTCTCTACTTATTTTGGTGGTTGTCCTAGCCCTCTTGTTGGCAATATCCTTTACTAGTCGTTTATGATTGGGATAGGTGCCACACTTGAGTTTGATTTGGATAGCCTACTTTTAAAAATTTAAATATACATATATCCAAATTACTTTAATTACATTTTAAAAAGTTTCTTCACACATTTTAAAAATGTAAATGCAGTGTAAAACAGTACTAATGCTACTTATATTAAATATAACACCTTAGAAAATGTTCGTGACATTTGCTTAATGTTCACCTGTATCAAATAAATGTTGTGACATTTGAATAAAATGTTTACACAATGTAAAAAATGAGTTCTTTTAATCTTTTTTAAAAGTGTCTCATACCATTAAAAATATCCATCGCATTAAAAAAGGTTGTACAATGTATAAATTGTTGGCGTAAGTTAAAAAAATGTGTGATGAAAACCAAAATTCCTTATTTGACACTGTCTAAATATTGCCCTTCCTATTTGACACTGGAAAACTATTTTCTCCTAACTAACATCGGATCTAAATTCCCTTCTCGATATAACAGGACCGTCAATTTTTCCAGCTAACGAAGTTAAATACACATTTAAGTACACTTATTTTGGTAGTGTGTCAGATAGGGAAGAAAGCGTCAAATAGGGAAGCAAATATTTTGGTAGTTTCCAATAAGTAATTCTCTCACGAACAAACCCCACCAACTCCCCTGTGTTCCTTATTCATCCAGATCATGGCGCCACCAGAATGTCTGCTGACGCTGCTACAAGGCACGTCTACTTACCTAGATCCATGCCATTTCGGAGGGCAATGCACTAGCCAACCCACATGCCACACGCCTCTGTCCCTAGATGCACGCCAGTGATGTGGTTGCCAGAATGGCTAGCCACTGCAACAACGTGAGCCTCCTTTCATAGATCCACGCCACCTAGGAGGGTGAAGGACTCATCCACCCACATGTATTTTCCTCTGTCCCCAGATCCACACTAGTGAGTAGATGTCGCAACAAGCTGCCGTTGTACAACCTCGTTAGAGGCACCTACCTCCACATAGGATGACGATAATATGTTTAGGGAGATCCTCCTCTTCCAACACTTGGACCTATACTCACTCTCCGCACTAGTGAGGCCTCCTCATCGGCCCCCAGTTCCACCACCATTCTTTGCAAACCACCGCAAAGCCGCCCCTCCCTGGCATCTTTGAGAAAAGCATCAAGTATTGTATTGTGTTCGCCCTCATTTTGTCCCTTGTTCCCGACAGCATCGCTCCAGGGCGCTTTTCCCGTGAACGCCCCTAGTACCACTGATGTGCTCGATTGCCTCCACGGTCGCTTCCTCGTCGAAAATCTGGAGCAGAAAACCTCATTGTGCGACTCCGTCGCCAATGAGAAGTGTTGCATGGCTCTTCGTACAAGTTTCAAGATGATCCTTGTTGGAGCGATGCTCTACACAGCCTGCCGCAAGGTAAAATCCAGCCCCTTCTGGTGGGCTTGGTGTCCCATGAATGGAGTAGATAATCAACTCCTCGCCTACATTTACTTCTCGGAGACTGACACATGGTGCAATCAAACCACAACTGATGCTCCATAAAATACTTATTGGAATTCCCTACTTATTTTGGTGGTTGTCCTAGCACTCTTGTTGGCAATATCCTTTACTAGTTGTTTATGATTGGGATAGGCGCCACACTTGAGTTTGATTTGGACAACCTACTTTTAAAAATTTAAATATACATATATCCAAATTACTTTAATTATATTTTAAAAGTTTTCTTCGCACATTTAAAAAATGTAAATGCAGTGTAAAACAACATTAACGCTATTATATAAAATATAACAGCTTAGAAAGTGTTCGTGACATTTGATAAATGTTCACCTATATCAAATAAATGTTGTGACATTTGATTAAAATGTTTACACAATGTAAAAAATGTGTTCTTTTAATCTTTTTTAAAGTTGTTTCATACCATTAAAAAAATCCATCACATTAAAAAAGGTTATACAATGTATAAATTGTTGGCGTAAGTTAAAAAAATGTATGATGAAAACCAAAATTCCTTATTTGACACTGTCTAAATATTGCCCTTCCTATTTGAAACTGGAAAACTATTTTCTCCTATCTAACATCGGATCTAAATTTCCTTCTCGATATAACAGGACCGTCAATTTTTCCAGCTAACAAAGTTAAATACACATTATAGTACACTAATTTTGGTAGTGTGTCAGATAGGGAAGAAAGCGTCAAATAGGGAAGCAAATATTTTGGTAGTTTCCAATAAGTAATTCTCTCACGAACAAACCCCACCCACTCCCCATGTGTTCCTTATTCATCCAGATCATGGCGCCACCGGAATGGCAGCTGACGCTGCTACAAGGCACGTCTACTTACCTAGATCCATGCCATTTCAGAGGGCAATGTACTAGCCAACCCACATGCCACACGCCTCTGTCCCTATATGCACGCCAGTGATGTGGTTGCCAGAATGGCTAGCCGCCGCAACAACGTGAGCCTCCTTTCACAGATCCACGCCACCTAGGAGGGTGACGGACTCGCCCACCCACGTGTATTTTCCTCTGTCCCCAGATCCATGCTAGTGAGTAGATGTCGCAACAACCTGCCGTCATACAACCTCGTCAGAGGGACCTACCTCCGCATAGGATGACGATAATATGCTTAGGGAGATCCTCCTCTGCCAACCCTTGGACCTATACTCACTCTCCCGCTCCTGTAGCATATACAAGCGCTAGTGAGGCCACCTCATCAACCCCCAATTCCACCTCCGATTCTTATATAAAAATTTAATAGCTTAAAAGGAGTTCGTGACATTTGAAAACTGTTCGCCTGCATCAAAGAAATGTCTATGACATTTAAAAAAATGTTTGCACAACACGAAAAATGTGTTCTTTTAATCTTTTTAAAAGTGTTTCATACCATTCAAAAAGTTCTTCACGTTTTATAAAATGGTTATACAATGTATAAAATTGGCCGTTTTAGTTAAAAAAATATGCGATGAAAACCAAAAATCCAGATTTGACACTGTCTAAATTTTGCCCTTCCTATTTGACACTGAAAAATATTTTTTCCTATCTAACACCAGATCTAAATTTCATTCTCAATATAACACTACCATTAGTTTTTCCGGCTAACAAAGTTAAATGACACATTCAAATACACTTTTTTTGGCAGTGTGTCAGATAGGAAAGAAAGCGTCAAATATGGAAGCAAATATTTTGGTAGTATCCAAAGTAATTCTCAAACGAAACAAACCCCACCCCACCCGAGAGCGGCAATATGCCGGACGAGCTCGCGTGCTCCTGCTTCGTGGACGAATAGAACATCGCATTTGTGGTGGTCGCATTTTTTTTCAAAGGAGGAAGACCCCCCGCCTCTGAATCTGGGCGATGCATGCAGCCACTTTATTAATTATTCACAAAAACCTTACAAAGTATTACATCAGTAAGTCTGAAGCCATCATCTTGGCAACATCTGTCGCAACTTCTATCCACTTGATGAAAGGGTGCCGATAGTCTGAGCCTAATACCAAACAGACCTCGCAGCAAAGCCTAACATCTAAAACTAGAGGCCCCAGCCAAGCCACATACCTGGTCTGGGGCACACACTAGTCCGGCACTCTGAGAGGCCGCCGCCGCCGTCTTCCACCGATCCATCTTCAGAACAGGTACTGACGCCACGACCTTGGTAGGTCTTCCATCGACGCCACCACGATGCTAGACAGCGCCATCCTCCTGCGCGAGTCCGTCTACACACATCGAACGGCGAGACTCCACTGCGCCATGCCGCCAAGATCCACAGTCGTCGATGCGTAAGATGAAACACCGCTCCACCAAAGATGCTGTCCGCTGGTCCCTCGAGCCCGTGCACAGCTCCAAGACTGACGCCCCCAAGGGGGAAACGACGCAAGAGCGTCGCCGTCATCTGATCTACCGATCTAGAGTTTCCCCCGGAGGTAACAGATAGAGGTCTGGAACTTCTCCACGGCGATGTCTTCAAGAAGAGAACGACACATAAGAGCGTTGCCATCGCCGGCCTTGGCATCTAGCCGAGCGCAAGGTTTTCACCCAGATATGTTCGAAGAACCTTCATCAAGTCTTGAGTACGGATCGCCGCCATATCTACCTGGGACTGGAAGTAGGATCCAGGCCGCCGCCACCTGACCAGCCAGCATCTGCACCGTGCGAGCAGCAGGGCCGCCCGAGACAGTCCCCAACCGTGGCACCGGAGAGCCCTACACCAGATCCCGCCGCCGGCCGAGGAGAGGATGACGCCACGTACGCCCAGGAGCCACCACTGCCGCGCCCCACGCCCGCGCCGCCCTAGAAGAAATCGTCCCGCGCCGCCATCCTCGAGCAGGAGGAGAAGAAGGCCCCGCCGCCGCCCAGGCCGAGCGGGCTTTGCCCAGCGACCTGCGCCGGCGGCGGCGAGGAGGGGCGGAGGAGGGAGGAGGGGTGAGGGGCGGCAGATCTGGGCTCCCCCCGGCCGCCGGCGGGGATGGCACGAGGAGATGGGAGGGGCAGGAGGGGTGGCATCATTGCGCATACGGGTTTGGACTCGTACCTACAACGGTTGAGGTAAGGTGTTGTGAATCAGCATCATTTTCTGGCGGTACAGGATGCGCGGCCTTTCCTATGTACCGCTGTGCGCACACGTTGTTTGCAATGTCACTGAAAAAAGTAGGCAAAATCAGCAGCCCTCGGCCCCTCAAGTCAGCCACTTTTGGGTGCTTTCCGCTGCGCGGCGGAGAGGATCATCCATGGCGGCGGCCGAGAATGGATTCTAGTTCCGATCATATCCGATTGGACAGGTATTCTGGATTTACCCTCCCTTGATTTTCAGGATTATTCACTCTTTTGGTGTGAGTACATCTCAGGAACATTGCCTTCTTCGGGCAGGTTCCCTTTGCCGGCGATTGGGGGCGACGAGGACATGCCGGCAGCACACGCCATGGCAGATCTTCTGAGCAGGGTAGCCGAGTCTGGCATTGTTCAAGTGGGGGATGCACCACCGGCGCTACAGCTAGACTTGAACGGCGTTTGAGCATCCATTAGCTTGACGGCGCCGGACTCAAAACAGTTAAAGGGCACAGGCATCGGGTTAGACTTAGAGGTAAATCATGCGTGAACTATGCCCGACTGTATTATTGGCATGTCTGTACTGCAGTTGATGTTGTGATGCTGCAACTGCGTATGAGGACTTATTAGTGAATTAAACGTACCTCTGAATTCTGATAAGCACATAAGTACTTATGTGTTGGGAGTAGTTCCCCAAAGTTAAAATCGATGAGGCATGTGTGACTGCAATGGATCTACTTTACACAGGGTTCATGTTGGACGGGCACCTGCAGAACGGCCCCCCTATGCTAGCAGAGTGTGCACGCTCAAGAAAACAATCACGGGATATGCAAAGAAGAAGACTCAAACTGTTGTACTACCTGAAGTCGGCAGCAGATTTGACTCATTGGGAGAAGTGTATGACTACAATCTGTACTCCAGGGAAATTGGATTTGAAATTAGGCATGGAAAGAACAGGCTGGACGTCGAGAGAATCAAGTGTAAGCCAAAGATAGTGTGTGGATGCTCAGTGAGTGTTTCTTCAATCTCTTATATTCAGACTTGGTAGTAGGGATGGCACCCGCAGGGTTTGGGTACGGTGGAGCTACCCCATACACTTACCCTCCCCCCTGAGCTTACCCATCACCCTAACCCATACCCGTCAACGGGTATAATTTTTTCTCATACCCATTACCAACTGGGTAGATGGTGGTACCGCGGATAAAATTACCCATGCTTACAAAGCATCAATTTGAACAGGTCATCGTCATAAACAACAATATATAATCATAATTTATAAACAACAACACATTATAATGCAACACATACTTATAGACAACAACACATTTAACAAACAGCATCACTTTCTCGTAAACAACAACACATCAAAACAGCATCACATAGTCATAAACAGCAACACATGGTCATTCATTTTGAGTTAACAAATTCATGACCAGGCGTAGAGATAATCTGGCCATACTTGTCAGATTTTATATGGGTACATGGGTATGTGGGTATGGGTTATATGATCTCATTCCTATACCCGCTCTACCCGATGGGTTTCAGATTTCCCTATTTATATACCCATGGGTAATTTTTTGTCTCATACCCTTACCTTAATAGGCACTTTTCTCGCAGGGTATGTGGGTAATGGGTACCCATTGTCATCCCTACTTGGTAGTCGCTAACTCTGTGCATTTGGTTTATTTGTTTTGGTAAATACGTCTTTTTGGTTTGTACAATATTAATATTTCAGTAAGTATGGTATGAAATTAAAATATGGTTTGGTTTCCGTAATGGTAGATACCAAATTATATGTGAATTTAGTAATGAGGCAACACTTCTGAAACCATGTGAAGACAGCTAGATACAGGACTAATGTGATTGTTGGCTGTTGCAACAGTGCCTTTGTTTGCTCACTAGGCAATTTTGAGACAAAGTGACCAATTCAGAGCCAAATGCAGGGTACCCTGTGAAACTAATTAGCACACAAACTATCTTGTGCATGTAATTCCGCTATCTGCAGTTCTGCCAATAGCACAAAGTTAGCAATACACATTTCACAAGCTTTGTGTATTGGAGCCATATTGCTGTTCTCAGAGGCGGCATTATTTGTTTAGTCTGTTGCCAGTTTGTGTTAGCATTCTCACGAATCTCATATCTTTCAAATTCTCCAACACCAAACAGTAGGGCAGGTTAGGATCTGGTATATCACAACTCACAGCCATCCGATGATCTAAGGAAATAAGAACACCGAAGATAAACTGTTACCTGCAAGTTCTTCTAAATCCATAAAATCAAAGCGAAATAGCCAACATCAATGAAGAAGTCGAGACATGTGTAAAGCACTATAATCCATAAATCTTTGCATTAAAGACTTGGGCCTTTATCTTTATGGACATTTTTTTGGAAAAGGAGGATAGACCCCCGGCCTCTGCATCTGGACGATGCATGCGGTCATTTTATTAATTATTCACAGAGGTCATACAAACTAATATATCAGTCAGTCTGAAGCCACAATCTAGGCAACACCTGTTGGTACTCCTATCCCATTGATGAAGGTGTGCCGAATATCTGGGCCTAATACCAAACGGACATCGCACCAAACCCTAACATCTAAAGCCGGATGCCCCAGCCCAGCCACACACTGGGACTGGGTCCCATACCGGACTGACGCACTCTCAGAGGCTAATGTCGCCATCTTCCACCGGTCCATCTCCAGAGCAAAAACTGACCCATCGACCTTATCTGGCCTGCCGTCGACGCCACCACGACGCTAGACAACTCCACCATCCTGCACGTATCCGTCCACACACACCTGTCGCCGAACCTCCGTAGCACCATACCACAGGGATCCGCCCTCGGCCTTGCGGTGGATGAGACACCGCTCTTTCGCTTGTCCCGTCCAACTAGCACTTGCTCCAAAATGATGCCCTCAGGAGGGACAACGACATCAAAGGTACCATCATCATCTGATCCGATAGATCCAGATCTAGGATTTCCCCCGGAGCATCATGAGTGGGATGCCACGACCTGCAACAACGATGCCTCGAGAAGGGAACGATGTCATAGACGCCTCCATCGTCCGCCATGACCGAAGTCGGCGCGATTTTCACCGGAAGTCGCGTCCCCCCAACCTCGCAGCTGGCTGGAACCGAATGGAGCCTCGCCGTGGAGACAAGGGCCGCCGTCGGCACGCCGGCAGGGAGCCTCTAGCCGCCCCTCACCGGTCCTCCTCGGGCGACCGGCTGGCCAAGGCCGTATGGAGACAGATATGGACAGGACGCCAGATCCGCAGCCATCGGAGCCACCCATGCGCCCACGGCCGCCACACCGCCGGCCATGTAGGTTCCCATCGCTGCCGCGCAGCAGGGGCACCGCCCTGACTGCCACCCCTGGCCTCCCCGCATGACACGCCGCCTCCGCCTCACAGGATCTGCCGCGGCGACCACCCGCCCTGGATCTGCGGTGCAGGGTGATAACCCACAAGTATAGGGGATCGCAACAGTTTTTGAGGGTAGAGTATTCAACCCAAATTTATTGATTCAACACAAGGGGAGCCAAAGAATATTCACGGGTATTAACAGTTGAGTTGTCAATTCAACCACACCTGAAAGACTTAATATCTACAACAAAGTATTTAGTAGCAAAGTAATATGGAAGGAACGGTAACAGTGGCAAAAGTAACAGTAGCAGTTTTGTAGTGATTGTAATAGTAGCAACGGCAAAGTAACTTAGCAAAGATCAATATGTGAAAAGCTCGTAGGCATTGGATCGGCAATGATAACTGTGTCGGATGATATTCATCATGTAGCAGCCATAACCTAGGGTGACACACAACTAGATCTAATTGATCAATATAATGTAGGCATGTATTCCGTATATAGTCATACGTGCTTATGGAAAAGAACTTGCATGACATCTTTTGTCCTACCCTCCCGTGGCAGCGGGGTCCTAATGGAAACTAAGGGATATTAAGGCCTCCTTTTAATAGAGAACCGGAACAAAGCATTAGCACTTAGTGAATACATGAACTCCTCAAACTACGGTAATCACCGGAAAGATTCCCAATTATTGTCACCTTGGGGTCTGTGGATCATAACTCGTAATAGGTGTCTACAACTTGCAAGATAGGATCAATAACACACATATATTCATGAAAACATAATAGGTTCAGATCTGAAATCATGGCACTCGGGCCCTAGTGACAAGCATTAAGCATAGCAAAGTCATAGCAACATCAATCTCAGAACATAGTGGATACTCGGGATCAAACCATAACAAAACTAACTCGATTACATGATAAATCTCATCCAACCCATCACCGCCCAGCAAGCCTACGATAAAATTACTCACTCCCGGCGGTGAGCGTCATGAAATTGGTGATGGAGGAAGGTTGATGATGATGATGGCGACGAATCCCCCTCTCCGGAGCCCCGAACGGGCTCCAGATCAGCCCTCCCGATGAATAACAGGAGGCGGCGGCGGCTCCGTATCGTAAAACGTGATGAATCCTTCTCTTCGATTTTTTTCTCCACGAATAGGGTTATATAGAGTTGGAGTTAGGATCGGAGGAGGTCCAGGGGGCCCACAAGCCCTATAGGCACGCCCCCCAGGCTTGTGGCCTCTGGGTGGACCCCCTCTGGTCAAATCTTCCACCAGTATTTTTTATATATTCCACACTCCGTAAATTTTCAGGTCAATCCGAGAACTTTGATTTCTGCACAAAAATAACACCATGGCAATTGTGCTGAAAACAGCGTCAGTCCGGGTTAGTTCCATTCAGATCATGCAAATTAGAGTCCAAAACAAGGGCAAAAGAGTTTGGAAAAAGTAGATACGATGGAGACGTATCAACTCCCCCAAGCTTAACCCATTACTTGTCCTCAAGCAATTCAGTTGACAAACTGAAAGTGACAAAGAAAAACTTTTACAAACTCTGTTTGATCTTGTTGTTGCAAATATATCTAGCCAATATTCAGGTTTTCAGCAAAGATTATGAACTAACCATTTTCACAATAACATTTAGATCGCACACTTACTCATATCAATGGCATAATCAACTAGCGAGCAATAATAATAAATGTCGAATGACAACACTTTTTTAAAACAATCATGATATGATATGACAAAATGGTATCTCGCTAGCCCTTTCTAAGACCGCAAAACATAAATGCAGAGCACCCCTGAAGATCAAGGACTGACTAGACATTATAATTCATGGCAAAAGACATCCAGTCACACTCATACTCAATATCAATTAATAACAAAGCATACAAATGACAGTAGTGCTCTCTAGCTGGTGCTTTTTATAAGAGGATGATGACTCAAAAATAAAAGTAAATAGATAGGCCCTTCGCAGAGGGAAGCAGGGATTTGCAGAGGTGCCAGAGCTCGGAGCTCTTAAAACAGAGATAAATATAATTTTGAACGGTATGCTTTCATTGTCAACGCACTAGTAGAAAACGGGCCTTTAGTCCCGGTGCTAGAGGGCCTTTAGTCCCGGTTCTGGAACCGGGACTAAAGGGTCGGGACTAAAGGCCCCCCCCCTTTAGTCCCGGTTGTGTTACGAACCGGGACTAAAGGCCCTCCACGTGGCCGCTGTCTGGAGCTCGACCTTTAGTCCTAGTTGTTAACACCAACCGGGACTAAAGGAATTTTTTTGAATTTTTTTGAATTTTTTTTGGAATTTGAATGTTTTTTGAAATTTTTAAATTTCTGAATTATTTGCATTTAATCTCTAATCACCCCTCATCACTGCTTAATTTAATCTCTAATCTCTAATCATCCCTCATCATTCCAAATCGTCTAACTTCCTGGCCGGTCACCCATCCTCTCACTACTCCAGCCTGAGCACGCTTAACTTTCGAGTTCTATTCCCCCTTGTTTCCAAGTCTGCACTTGTTGTTTTCCTGACAATAGTAAGCTGTCAATCCTATTAACCCTTAGGAGTTGAAGTTGAGTATGAAGTCACACGTTACACCGTTGGAGTTTGAAACTATTATTCTTAAAACCAATAATTATTTAGTAACACTAATATTTCTTGACTAAGTAGTTTTGACCATAGTTTGACTAGATTTGACTAAATTTGACCAAAATTCAAAAAAACTGAAATAATTATTTAGTAACACTAATATTCTTGAATAATTATTTAGTAACACTAATATTTCTTGAATAAGTAGTTTGATCAGATTTAACCAAAATTCAAAAAAACTGAAATTTGACCATAACTTTTTTCCTTTTAGAATTTGAGGATTCTAAAAAATTGCAAAACGGCCTATGGCGATCAAAATCGGATGCGGATTTTCGTGCTGAACATTTTGATATATTATACGTTTTTTTTCCGACATCGTATGCAAAAGTTATAGCCGTTTTACTTTTTCATAACACTTTTTTGCAAAACATGTCCAAATTTAAGTTTTTTAATTTTCCTAACTATTAGATGTAGTAATATAACTACATCTCGAAAGATTTTAATTTTTGAAGTTTTTATCATTCTATTTTGTTTTTTTCAAAACTGAAATGGCGATACACTGGGGGGGGGAGAGTTTGAGACACGAACCCCTTTAGTCCCGGTTTGAGACACGAACCGGGACTAAAGGGCATCGCACCCTTTAGTCCCGATTCGTGTCTCAAACCGGGACTAAAGGTCTAATCTTTAATCCCGGTTTGAGATACGAGCCGGGACTAAAGGGCATCGCACCCTTTAGTCCCGGTTCGTATCTCAAACCCGGACTAAAGGTCTCATTTGAATCGGGACTAATGCCTTTAGCCGCTCGAACCGGGACTAATGCTCACATTAGTCCCGGTTCGTAATGCAACCTGGACTAATGTGTATATTGAGCTGTGACCAAAGCCCTGTTTTCTACTAGTGACGTAACAACCGAGATCTCACTATATTCCATGCTAAATACATTATAGGTGGTTCCCAAACAGAATGGTAAAGTTTTTTTACTCCCCCTCCACCAACAATCACACTCCACGGCTAGCAGAATTCACGGGTGCCGTCCATACCAACAACAACCCTGGGGGAGTTTTGTTTTATGATTATATTTTGATTTGATTTCGAGCAAGGAACTGGGCATCCCGATTACCAGCCACTTTCTTGTGAATGACAAGTGAATAAACACTCATCGTGAGAATAACCCACCTAGCATGGAAGATACCGATAGCCCCCAGTCGCTACATGAGCGATTCGAGCATATAAAACAGATTATTATTTGAAGGTTTAGAGTTTGGCACATGCAAATTTACTTGCAACGGCAGGTAAATACCGCATATAGGTAGGTATGGTGGACTCATATGGAACAACTTTGGGTTTAAGAAAGTGGATGCACAAGCAGTATTCCCATTTAGTACAAGTGAAGGCTAGCAAAAGATTGAGGAGCGACCAACTAGAGAGCGACAACAATCATAAACATGCATTGAGATTAATCAACATTGAGTGCAAGTATGAGTAGTATATAAATCACCATGAACTTAAATATCATGGAGGCTATGTTGTTTTTGATTCAACTACATGCGTGAGCATGTGCCAAGTCAAGCCACTTAAATCATTCAGAGGAGGATACCATCCTATCATACTATATCATAACCATTTTAAATTGCATGTTGGCACACAAGACAAACCATTATCCACTCCTAGCTAATTAAGCATGGCATGAGTAACTATAATCTCTAATTGTCATTGCAAACATGTTTCATTCATAATGGGCTGAATCGGGAACGATGAGCTAATCTTATTTACAAAAACAAAATCGAGTTTGTACCAGCTTTTCTCCATCTCAATCATTTCATCATATATCGTCATTATTGCCTTTCACTTGCATGACCGAACGGTGTGGATAATAATAAGAGTGCACGTGCATCGGACTAAGCTGAAATCTTCAAACATTTATTCAAAGGAGAAGACAAGGTAATATGGGCCATTTGTTAGATCAACAATAATGCATATGAGAGCCACTCAACATTTTTATCGTGATCTTCACCTTACGACCCAAAGAAAAGAAAAGAATTTCAAAGAAACACACTGAAATATTTTTGGAGTTTTTGTTTTTCTGAAGAAAGTAAAATGAAAATGAGAAAAACTATTTACACGGGAAAGCTACCAACAAGCAAAAGAAGAATGAGAAATCTTTTTGGGTTTTCTTTTAATACTAATACTAAATAACCTAGAAAGAAAAACTAAAAAGAAGCGATAACTAATTTTTTTGGATTTTCTCAAAGTTTTTCAAACACACAAGAAGAAAGCAAGAAAAATAAACTAACATGGATAATACAATGAAAAAGTATGAACACCGACAACTGAAATTAGTGTGTGAACATGAATGTAATGTCGGTGAGAGATACGTACTCCCCCAAGCTTAGGCTTTTGGCCTAAGTTGGTCTAGGGCCACGGCTGACCAGGGTAAAATCCAGGGTTGTACTCGATTGCAGCTGCCACCGCCGGGCGAGCTGCCTCATGGAGGCGAGAGGTCTCCCTCGCTCTCTCGTACTCGGCCGCCTCCTATCTGGTTATGAAGTATCTTCGTTTTACCAGAGAGTCAAAGACGGCAGAAGCGGGAAGGGTAATACGGACAGCGCGCTGCCTGTCAAAGATTAGTCTGTACTAAAAAGGCAACTCGCCTCTCTCAAGAAACTGGTAGCATTCCATAGCATCATAATCAAGGTAAGCAAGTG
The DNA here is from genome assembly GCA_011799875.1 of Thinopyrum elongatum. Classification (NCBI taxonomy): domain Eukaryota; kingdom Viridiplantae; phylum Streptophyta; class Magnoliopsida; order Poales; family Poaceae; genus Thinopyrum; species Thinopyrum elongatum. The sequence continues at coordinate 21,780,871 of CM022299.1, read as the reverse complement.
GTAGAGGAACATCATTTTCTTTAATTGGAACCCCAAGATACTGAGATAAATGAGTGGCATAAATTCCACCAAAGAAGTCTCCATCTTGAGCATTATTATGTAATCGACGTGCAATAATAGCCCCCAAATTAAATCATTTATCATTCATTACTGCGCTCTTAAGAACAATGAGATCGGTGGCGCAAAGGTGGCTATGATCATATTTACCATTAATGCATCTACCTATGAAGAGAGCAAAGTAATGTAAAGCACGAAAGTGAATGCTCCCTATGGTAGCTTGTGTTATGGTTCTGGTTTCTCCTACAGTAATGCTAGCAAGGAACTCAGAATAATCAGATTTACAAGGTTCAGTACAAATGCCCCATTGTGGAATTTTACATGCATCATTAAAATCTTCCAGGTCCATGGTAAATGATTTATCATAAAGATCAAGTAAAATAGAATACGTATTGCGCTGGACAGAATACTTAAATCTCCTCACAAAGAAATCAATAAGGTTGTAGTACTGAGGACACTTATCTGACACGAAGTTCGTCAACTCGGCGTTATGCACGTACGCATAGAATTCATCCTTGAAACCGGCACGGGTCATGAAATGATCCGATGGCCATTCACAAGGTTGCACTGAAGCCTCCCTTGGTGGTTCGAGATCCGGCTCACGTATCGCGGGCCTTGGGGATTTCTTCTTTGAGGAACCACCTTGGAACACTTTCCTGAAAATTTTCTTTTTCTGAAAAATTTCGGAAATTTTTAGTGACTCAAACTAAAAGTGAACAAAACTCAACAAGATCGATAGCAACTACTCCCACAAGTGTCTAAAGGCTATATCATGCAACAAAACTACTTTGAACCATATAAATTTGACATGCAAGCTGAAGAACATGGTCACCACAGCAGCAAAAATTTGCAATATATAAAGCACTAGAACAAAAACTAATTGGACCATTGGAGGTGTCACACACCGAAGAACAATCCCCTGAAATAGTTTCAGAAACGAAGTTCCGAGCAAGGAGATCGAATATGGCAGCAAAATGAGCAAGAACACGGGTTTGAGCAATGGTGGGATTTTTTCTAGAGGAAGACGAAGTGGATGGGTGCTGGCATAAGTAAGGGGAGGCCACGTGGGACCCACAAGCCCTGTAGGCGCGCCCAGGGGTGGGCGCGCCCTGTGGGCTTGTGGCCCACTGGTGCACCTCCCTGATGTGTGTTCAGTGCCAAAAATTCTTAAATATTGCAGAAAAAATCAATACTAAATTTTCAGGGCATTTGGAGAACTTTTATTTTCTGGTCATTTTTTATTGCACGGATAATTCAGAAAACAGAAAAATAATAGTATTTTTGCTTTATTTATTCTAAATAACAGAAAGTAAAAAGTGGGTACAGAGAGTTGTGTTTACTAAATTCATCCATCTCATGCCCGTCAAAAGGAATCCATTAACAAGGTTGATCAAGTCTTATTAACAAACTTCTTCCGAATGACATGAAACCGGAGAATCCTCGTAATACACTAGGTTACCTCAATGGGGATATGCATGTCCCCAACAATAAGAATATCATATTTCTTTTTGACAGTAGGGAGAGGAAATTCAATACCCCCAATAGTAATTGTTGAAATTTTTCCAATAGAATTGATACTATTCACTTGAGGTTGTTTCTTCGGAAAGTGTACCGTATGCTCATTACCATTAACATGAAAAGTGACTTTGCCCTTGTTGCATTCAATAATAGCCCCTGCAGTATTCAAAAAGGGTCTACCAAGGATGATCGACATACTGTCGTCCTCGGGTATATCAAGAATAACAAAGTCCGTTAAAATAGTAACATTTGCAACTACGACAGGCACATCCTCACAAATACTGATGGGTATAGCAGTTGATTTATCAGCCATTTGCAAAGAGATTTCAGTGGGTGTCAACTTATTCAAATCAAGTATACGGTATAAAGAGAAAGGCATAATGATGTCTACTACGCAACCTTTCTCCTTGTAGACGTTGTTGGGCCTCCAAGTGCAGAGTTTTGTAGGACAGTAACAAATTTCCCTCAAGTGGATGACCTAAGGTTTATCAATCCGTGGGAGGCATAGGATGAAGATGGTCTCTCTCAAACAACCCTGCAACCAAATAACAAAGAGTCTCTTGTGTCCCCAACACACCCAATACAATGGTAAATTGTATAGGTGCACTAGTTCGGCGAAGAGATGGTGATACAAGTGTAATATGGATAGTAGATATAGGTCTTTGTAATCTGAAAATATAAAAACAGCAAGGTAACTAGTAACAAAAGTGAGCAAAAACGGTATTGCAATGCTTGGAAACAAGGCCTAGGGTTCATACTTTCACTAGTGCAAGTTCTCTCAACAATGATAACATAATTAGATCATATGGCATTCCCTCAACGTGCGACAAAAGTCACTCCAAAGTTCCTATCGCGGAGAACATAAGATGAAATTGCTTGTAGGGTACGAAACCACCTCAAAGTTATTCTTTCCGATCAATCCATTGAGCTATTCCTATAAGTGTCACAAATAGCCCTAGAGTTTGTAGTAAAATAACACCATATGACACACATCAATCAACCCTAATGTCACCTAGATACTCCAATGTCACCACAAGTATTCGTGGGTCAATTATACGATATGCATCAAACAACTTCAGATTCATAATATTCAATCCAACATAAAGAACCTCAAAGAGTGCCCCAAGTTTACTACCGGAGAAACAAGGACGAAAAAGTGCATCAACCACTATGCATAGATTACCCCAATGTCACCTCGGGAATCTGCGAGTTGAGTGCCAAAACATACATCAAGTGAATCAATAGAACACCCCATTGTCACCACGGGTATCCCACGCAAGACATACATCAAGTGTTCCCAAATCCATAATAGTATTCAATCCGATAATAGTGAAACCTCAAAGGTAAAACTTAATTCATCACAAGAAGGTAGAGGGGGAGAAACACCATATGATCCAACTATAATAACAAAGCTCAAGGTACATCAAGATCGTGCCAAATCAAGAACACGAGAGAGAGAGAGAGAGAGAGAGAGAGATCATACACATAGCTACTGGTACATGCCCTCAGCCCCGAGGGTGAACTACTCCCTCCTCGTCATGGAGACCGCCGGGATGATGAAGATGGCCACCGGTGATGGTTTCCCCCTCCGGCAAGGTGCCGGAACGGGCTCCCGATTGGTTTTTCGTGGCTACAGAGGCTTGCGGCGGCAGAACTCCTGATCTAGGTTTCTTTCTGGGGGTTTCGTGATTTATAGGTATTTTTGGCGTCGGTCTCACGTCAGGGGGGGTCCACGAGACAACGACAAGATAGGGGGGCACCCTCCACCCTTGTGGTTGCCTGGGGACTCTTTTGGCCCAACTCTTGTGCTTCGGGGGTCTCTTTTGGTCCATAAAAAATCACCATAAATTTTCAGCCCATTCCGAGAACTTTTATTTCTGCACAAAAAACGACACCACGGTAGTTCTGCTGAAAACAGCGTCAGTCCGGGTTAGTTCTAATAAAATCAAACCAAAACCATATAAAATTGTTGTAAACATGGCATGAACACTTCATAAATTATAGATACATTGGAGACATATCAGCATCCCCAAAGCTTAATTCTTGCTCGTCCTCGACTAGGTAAATGATAAAAGAAAGAATTTATGAAGTGTGAATGCTACCTAGCATATTTATTAATGTAATCTTCTCTAATGTGGCATGAATGTTCAGATCCATAAGATTCAAAGCAAAAGTTTAATATTGACATAAAAACAATAATACTTCAAGCATACTAATAAAGCAATCATGTCTTCTCAAAATAACATGGACAAAGAAAGTTATCCCTACAAAATCATATAGTCTGGCTATGCTCCATCTTCATCACACAAAGTATTAAATCATGCACAACCCCGATGAAAAGCCAAGAAATTGTTTCATACTTTTCATGTTCTCAAACTTTTTCAACTTTCACGCAATACATGAGCGTGAGCCATGGATATAGCACTATAGGTGGAATAGAATATGGTGGTTGTGGAGAAGACAAAAAGAAGGAGATAGTCTCACATCAACTAGGCGTATCAACAGGCTATGGAGATGCCCATCAATAGATATCAATGTGAGTGAGTAGGGATTGCCATGCAACGGATGCACTAGAGCTATAAGTGTATGAAAGCTCAAAAAGAAACTAAGTGGGTGTGCATCCAACTCGCTTGCTCAGGAAGACCTAGGGCAATTTGAGGAAGCCCATCATTGGAATATACAAGCCAACTTCTATAACGAAAAATTCCCACTACTATATGAAACTGACAACATAGGAGACTCTCTATCATGAAGATCATGGTGCTACTTTGAAGCACAAGTGTGGAAAAAGGATAGTAACATTGCCCCTTCTCTCTTTTTCTCTCATCATTTTTTTTATTTTCTCTTTTTTTTTGGGGCTCTTTGGCCTCTTTTATTTTTCTTTCCTCTCTCTTTTTTTTATTTTTCGTCCGGAGTCTCATCCCGACTTGTGGGGGAATCATAGTCTCCATCATCCTTTCCTCACATGGGACAATGCTCTAATGATGATGATCATCACACTTTTATTTACTTTACAACTCAAGGATTACAAGTCGATACTAGAACAAAGATATGACTCTATATGAATGCCTCCAGCGGTGTACCGGGATGTGCAATGATCAAGAGTGACATGTATAGAAAATATGAACGGTGGCTTTGCCACAAATACGATGTCAACTACATGATCATGCAAAGCAATACGACAATGATGAAGCATGTCATAATAAACGGAACGGTGGAAGTTGCATGGCAATATATCTCGGAATGGCTATGGAAATTCCATAATAGGTAGGTATGGTGGCTGTTTTGAGGAAGGTATATGGTGGGTTTAAAGTACCGGCGAAAGTTGCGCGGTACTAGAGAGGCTAGCAATGGTGGAAGGGTGAGAGTGCGTATAATCCATGGACTCAACATTAGCCATAAAGAACTCACATACTTATTGCAAAAGTTTATTAGCTATCGAAACAAAGTACTACACGCATGCTCCTAGGGGGATAGATTGGTAGGAAAAGACCATCGCTCGTCCCCGACCGCCACTCATAAGGAAGACAATCAATAAATAAATCAAGCTCCGACTTCATCATATAACGGTTCACCATACGTGCATGCTACGGGAATCACAAACTTTAACATGAGTATTTCTACCAATCCACAATTACTCACTAGCATGACTCTAATATCACCATCTTTATATCTCAAAACAATCATAAGGAATCAAACTTCTCATAGTATTCAACGCTCTTTTATATGGAAGTTTTTATTATATCCCTCTTGGATGCCAATCATATTAGGACTAAATTCATAACCTAAGCAAATTACCATGCTATTTAGAGACTCTCAAAATAATATAAGTGAAGCATGAGAATTCATCAATTTCTTCAAAATAAAATCACCGCCGTGCTCTAAAAAGATATAAATGAAGCACTAGAGCAACTACCTAGCTCAAAAGATATAAATGAAGCATATAGGGTATTCTAATAAATTCACGATTAATGTTTGTCCCTATCAAAAGGTGTGTCCAGCAAGGATGATTTTGGGCAAACTAAAAAACAAAGAATCATATCATACAAGACGCTCCAAGCAAAACACATATCATGTGGTGAATAAAAATATAGCCTCAAGTAAATTTACCGATGGATTGAAGACGAAAGAGGGGATGCCTTCCGGGGCATCCCCAAGCTTAGGCTCTTGGTTGTCCTTGAATATTACCTTGGAGTTCCTTGGGCATCCCCAAGCTTAGGCTCTTGCCACTCCTTATTCCATAGTCCATCAAATCTTTACCCAAAACTTGAAAACTTCACAACACAAAACTCAACAGAAAACTCGTAAGATCCGTTAGTATAATAAAACAAATCATTCACTTTGGTACTGTCAATACAAGATTCATAATTTTTCTCACATGATTCATACTGGACCCTATCATTTCTACAATTTATATTAAGCAATATAAGCCATAGAAACTAGAAAACAAGCAAACTATGCATCGAAAACAAAATCTATCAAAAACAGAACAGTCTATAAAGATCTGAATTGAAGTCATAATTATGTAACTCCAAAAATTCTGAACTATAGGAAAACGTAGAAAATTTGTATATCAATCCTGTGTAAAAAATTCAGAGTTTTTCCACGTTCCAGTAAAAGAAAGGAATTTCTGTACTGGACACAAAAGTTTCTGTTTTTGCACAGAATCGAATCAACTATCAACCACACTATCCCAAAGGCTTTACTTGGCACTTCATTCAAAAAAAAGCTATAAAACATGATTACTACAGTAGCTTAATCATGTTAACACACAAAAACAGTAGGGGTAAATGTTGGGTTGTCTCCCAACAAGCGCTTTTCTTTAATGCCTTTTTAGCTAGGCATGATGATTTCAATGATGCTCACATAAAAGATAAGAATTGAAACACAAAGAGAGCATCATGAAGCATATTAATAGCACATTTAAGCCTAACCCACTTCCTATGCATAGGGATTTTGTGATCAAACAATTTATTGGAACAAGAATCAACTAGCATAGGAAGGCAAAACAAGCAAAACTTCAAGATTTTCAACACATAGAGAGGAAACTTGATATTATTGCAATACCTACAAGCATATGTTCCCCCCTCATAGTAATTTTCAGTGCATCATGAATGAATACAACAATATAGCTATCACATAAATCATTCTTTTCATGACCCTCAAGCATAGAAATTGTATTACTCTCCACATAAGCAAAATTCTTCTCATTCATAGTAGTGGGAGGAGCAAATTCAACAAAATAGGTATCATGAGATACTTGATTAAAATCATGATGGCAAGTTTCATGGTTATCATTACTCTTTATAGCATACATGTCATCACAATAATCATCATAAATAGGAGGCATGCTTTCATCATAATAAATTTGCTCATCAAAACTTGGGGGACCAAAAATATCATCTTCATCAAACATAGCATTCCCAAGCTTGTGGCTTTGCATATCATTAGCATCATGGATATTCAAAGAATTCATACCAACAACATTGCAATCATGCTCATCATACAAATATTTTATGCCAAACATTTTATTGAATTCTTCTTCTATCAATTGAGCACAATTTTCCTTTCCATCATTTTCATGAAAGACATTAAAAAGATGAAGCATATGAGGCAACCTCAATTCCATTTTTTTGTAGTTTTCTTTTATAAACTAAACTAGTGATAAAACAAGAAACTAAAAGATTCAATTGCAAGATCTAAAGATAAACCTTCAAGCACTCACCTCCCCGGCAACGGCGCCAGAAAAGAGCTTGATATCTAATACGCAACCTTTCTCCTTGTAGACGTTGTTGGGCCTCCAAGTGCAGAGTTTTGTTGGACAGTAGAAATTTTCACCCAAGTGGATGACCTAAGATTTATCAATCCGTGGGAGGCATAGGATGAAGATGGTCTCTCTCAAACAACCCTGCAACCAAATAACAAAGAGTCTCTTGTGTCCCCAACACACCCAATACAATGGTAAACTATATAGGTGCACTAGTTCGGTGAAGAGATGGTGATACAAGTGTAATATGGATAGTAGATATAGGTTTTTGTAATCTGAAAATATGAAAACAGCAAGGTAACTAGTAACGAAAGTGAGCAAAAACGGTATTGCAATGCTTGGAAACAAGGCCTAGGGTTCATACTTTCACTAGTGCAAGTTCTCTCAACAATCATAACATAATTAGATCATATGGCAATCCCTCAACGTGCGACAAAAGTCACTCCAAAGTTCCTATCGCGGAGAACATAAGATGAAATTGCTCGTAGGGTACGAAACCACCTCAACGTTATTATTTCCGATCAATCCATTGAGCTATTCCTAAAAGTGTCACAAACAGCCCTAGAGTTCGCAAGAAAATAACACCATATGACACACATCAATCAACCCTAATGTCACCTAGCTAGATACTCCAATGTCACCACAAATATCCGTGGGTCAATTATACGATATGCATCAAACAACTTCAGATTCATAATATTCAATCCAACATAAAGAACCACAAAGAGTGCCCCAAGATTCCTACCGGAGAAACAAGGACGAAAACGTGCATCAACCCCTATGCATAGATTACCCCAATGTCACCTCAGGAATCCGCGAGTTGAGTGCCAAAACATACATCAAGTGAATCAATAGAACACCCCATTGTCACCACGGGTATCCCACGCAAGACATACATCTAGTGTTCTCAAATCCATAATAGTATTCAATCCGATAATAGTGAAACCTCAAAGGTAAAACTCAATTCATCACAAGAAGGTAGAGGGGGAGAAACACCATATGATCCAACTATAATAACAAAGCTCGCGGTACATCAAGATCATGTCAAATCAAGAACATGAGAGAGAGAGAGAGAGAGAGATCAAACACATAGCTACTGGTACATACCCTCAGCCCCGAGAGTGAACTACTCCCTCCTCATCATGGAGACCGCCGGGATGATGAAGATGGCCACCGGTGATGGTTCCCCCCTCCGACAGGGTGCCGGAACGGGCTCCCGATTGGTTTTTCGTGGCTACAGAGGCTTGCGGTAGCGGAACTCCCGATCTAGGTTTCTTTCTAGGGGTTTCATGATTTATAGGATTTTTTGGCGTCGGTCCCACGTCAGGGGGGTCCACGAGGTAGCGGCAAGACAGGGGGGCGCCCTCCACCCTTGTGGTTGCCTCGGGACTCTTCTAGCTCAACTCTTGTGCTTCGGGGGTCTCTTTTGGTCCATAAAAAATCACCGTAAATTTTCAGCCCATTCCAAGAACTTTTATTTCTGCACAAAAAACGACAGCACGGTAGTTCTGCTGAAAACAGCATCATTCTGGGTTAGTTCTAATAAGATCATACCAAAACCGTATAAAATTGTTGTAAACATGGCATGAATACTTCATAAATTATAGATACATTGGAGACGTATCACATAACACTAACACCGGCTCCCAAATCACATAAAGCAGTTTTAACATAGTTTCTTTTAATGGAGCATGGTATAGTTGGTATTCCTGGATCCCCTAGTTTCTTTGGTATTCCACCTTTAAATGTATAATTAGCAAGCAAGGTGGAAATTTCATCTTTCGGTATCTTTCTTTTATTTGTGAAAATATCTTTCATATACTTAGCATAAGGAGACATTTTCAGAATATCAGTCAAACGCATACGGAAAAAGACAGGTCTAAGCATTTCAACAAAGCGCTCAAAGTCCTCATCATCCTTTTTCTTGGATGGTTTAGGAGGAAAGGGCATGGGTTTCTGAACCCACGGTTCTCTTTCTTTACCATGTTTCCTAGCAATGAAGTCTCTCTTGTCATATCTGTTTTCTTAGGTTGTGGGTTATCAAGATCAACAACAGGTTCTATCTCCACATCATTATCATTACTAGGTTGAGCATCAACATGAACGTCATCATTAACATTATCACTAGGTTCATGTTTAGCACCTAATTGTGTCTCAGCATCAGAAATAGAGATATCATTTGGATTCTCAGGTGTGTCTACAACAGGTTCGCTGGAAGCATGCAAAGCCCTATCATCATTCTTTTTATTTCTAGAAGGACTAGGTGCATCAGTATTAATTCTCTGAGAATCTTGTTCAATTCTCTTAGGATGGCCCTCAGGATACAAAGGTTCCTGAGTCATTTTACCACCTCTAGTCATAACTCCAACAGCATGATCATTCATCTTACTATTCATCTCATTCAACAAATCATTTTGTGCCTTGAGAACTTGTTCTACTTGAGTATTTACCATGGAAGCATGTTTACTAATAATCTAGAGAACATTAACAGTTCTACACATATAGTCACCCAAGCAGTCAAGCATATAAGCATTACGTTTCAATTGTCTACTCACATATGCATTGAAGTTTTCTTGTTTAACAATAAAGTTATCAAATTCTTCCAAGCATTGACTAGTAGACTTATTATAAGGAACATCACCTTCATCAAATCTATAGAGAGAATTTACCTCTACTACCTGTGTCGGAGTATTAAGACCATGTATTTCTTCAATAGGTGGTAAATTCTTAACATCTTCAGCTTTAATACCTTTTTCTTTCATAGATTTCTTTGCCTCTTGCATATCTTCAGGACTGAGAAATAGAATACCTCTTTTCTTCGGAGTTGATTTAGGTGGTGGTTCCGGAAGAGTCCAATCATTATCATTACTCAATATATTATTCAATAGTTTGTTCCCTGAAAACACAACCAGCACAACTATCTAGGTGGTCCCTAGAAGCATCGGTTAGTCCATTATAAAAGATATCAAGTATTTCATTTTTCTTGAGAGGATGATCGGGTAAAGCATTAAGTAATTGGAGAAGCCTCCCCCAAGCTTGTGGGAGACTCTCTTCTTCAATTTGCACAAAGTTAAATATTTCCTATAAAGCAGCTTGTTTCTTATGAGCAGGAAAATATTTTTCAAAGAAGTAATATATCATATCCTAGGGACTACGCACACAACCAGGAGCAAAAGAATTAAACCATGTCTTAGCATCACCCTTTAACGAGAAAGGAAACAACTTAAGAATATAGTAGTAGCGAATTTTTTCCTCATGAGCAAATAGGGTGGCTATATCATTCAACTTAGTAAGATGTGCCACAACAGTTTCAGATTCATACCCATGGAAAGGATCAGATTCAACCAAAGTAATTAACTCAGGATCGACAGAGAATTCATAATCCTTATCAGTAACAAAGACAGGTGAAGTAGCAAACTTAGGATCATATTGCATTCTAGCATTCAAAGATTTTTCTTTCAACTTGACTAGTAATTTCTTAAGATCCTGTCTATCCTTACAAGCAAGAAAGTCCCTAGCTACCTCTCCATCCATAGCATAACCCTCAGGTATAACAGAAAATTCATATCTAGGAGAGCTAGGTCTAATGGGTGTTTCAAAGTTTTCAGTTTCAATAATTTCATCAGTTTCAGCATTCTCAATATCTTTAGCTCTAGCAAGTTGTTCATCAAGAAATTCACCCAGTGGCACAGTATTATCAAGCAAAGTAGTAGTATCATCATAAGCATCATGCATAGCAGAAGTAGCATCATCAATTACTTGCGACATATCAGAAATAATAGCAGGTGTAGGTGTCGCAAGCTTACTCAAAACAGAAGGTGAATCAAGTGCAGAGCTAGATGGCAGTTCCTTACCTCCCCTCGTAGTAGAGGGAAAAATCTTGGTTCTAGTATCTTTTAGATTCCTCATAGTGATCAACAGATATAAATCCCAAGTGGCTCAGAGAATAGAGCTATGCTCCCAGGCAACGGCACCAGAAAAGGGTCTTCATAACCCACAAGTATAGGGGGTCACAACAGTTTTCGAGGGTAGAGCATTCAACCCAAATTTATTGATTTGACACAAGGGCAGCCAAAGAATATTCACGAGTATTAGCAGCTGAGTTGTCAATTCAACCACACCTGAAAGACTTAATATCTGCAGCAAAATATTTAGTAGAAAAGTAATATGAAAGTAATGGTAACAGTGGCAAAAGTAACAGTAGCAGTTTTGTAGTGATTGTAACAGTAGCAACAGCAAAGTAACTTAGCAAAGATCAATATGTGAAAAGCTCGTAGGCATTGGATCGGGAATGATAGTTGTGTCGGATGATATTCATCATGTAGCAGTCATAACCTAGGGTGACACGGAACTAGCTCCAATTCATCAATATAATGTAGGCATGTATTCCGTATATAGTCATACGTGCTTATGGAAAAGAACTTGCTTGACATCTTTTGTCCTACCCTCCTGTGGCATCGGGGTCCTAATGGAAACTAAGGGATATTAAGGCCTCCTTTTAATAGAGAACCGGACCAAAGCATTAGCACTTAGTGAATACATGAACACCTCAAACTACGGTAATCACCGGAAAGAATCTCAATTATTGTCACCTTGGGGTATGCGGATCATAACTCGTAATAGGTGTCTACAACTTACAAGATAGGATCAAGACCACACATATATTCATGAAAACATAATAGGTTCAGATCTGAAATCATGGCACTCGGGCCCTAGTGACAAGCATTAAGCATAGCAAAGTCATAGCAACATCAATCTCAGAACATAGTGGCTACTAGGGATCAAACCCTAACAAAACTAACTCGATTACATGATAAATCTCATCCAACCCATCACCGTCCAGCAAGCCTACGATGGAATTACTAACTCCCGGCGGTGAGCATCATGAAATTGGTGATCGAGGAAGGTTGGTGACGATGATGGCGATGAATCCCCCTCTTTGGAGCCCCGAACGGACTCTAGGTCAGCCCTCCCGATGAAGAACAGGAGGCGGCGGCAGCTCCGTATCGTAAAACACGATGAATCCTTCTCTCTGATTTTTTTCTCCCCGAATAGGGTTATATAGAGTTGGAGTTAGGGTCGAAGGAGGTTCAGGGGGACCACAAGCCCTCTAGGCACACCCCGGGGGGGCGCGCCCCCCAGGCTAGTGGCCTCTGGGTGGACCCCCTCTAGTTAATTCTTGCGCCAGTATTTTTTATATATTCCACAAAAATTCTCCGTAAATTTTCAGGTCAATCTGAGAAATTTGATTTCTGCACAAAAATAACACCATGGCAATTCTGCTGAAAACAGCATCAGTCCGGGTTAGTTCCATTCAAATCATGCAAATTAGAGTCCAAAACAAGGGCAAAAGAGTTTGGAAAAGTAGATACGATGGAGACGTATCACAGGGCCCGCAGACACCGCGGCCCTAGCTGGCAGCAGCGGCGGCTGGGGATGGAGGAGCGGGGAGGGGCTGGTGGCGCGGGATCGGGGGGCCCTGGCACCGCCTGAGGGGAGGGGAGAAGATCGAGGAAGGGAGCAATGGAGAAGTTATATGCCTCTGGCAAGGCCCCTGCTGACGGAATTGAAGGAAATATGCCCTAGAGGCAATAATAAAGTTGTTATTTTATATTTCCTTATTCATGATAAAGGTTTATTATTCATGTTAGAATTGTATTGATCAGAAATTTAAATACATGTGTGAATACATAAACAAATACCATGTCCCTAGAAAGCCTCTACTAGACTAGCTCGTTGATCAAAGATGGTTAAGGTTTCCTAACCATAGACATGTGTTGTCATTTGATAACGGGATCACATCATTAGGAGAATGATGTGATGGACAAGACCCATCCGTTAGCTTAGCATATTGATCGTTCAGTTTATTGCTATTGCTTTCTTCATGTCAAATACATATTCCTTCGACTATGAGATTATGCAACTCCCGGATACCAGAGGAATACCTGGTGTGCTATCAAACATCACAACATAACTGGGTGATCATAAAGATGCTCTACAGGTATCTCCGAAGGTGTTTGTTGAGTTGGCATAGATCGAGATTAGGATTTGTCACTCCGAGTACCGGAGAGGTATCTCTGAGCCCTCTCGGTAATACACATCATAAGAAGCCTTGCAAGCAAAGTGACTAATGAGTTAGTTATAGGATGATGTATGACGGAACAAGTAAAGAGACTTGCCGGCAACGAGATTGAACTAGGTATGAAGATACCGACAATCGAATCTCGGGCAAGTAACATACCGATGGACAAAGGGAATTATGTATGTTGTCATAAGGTTCGACCGATAAAGATCTTCGTAGAATATGTAGGAGCCATTATGGGCATCCAGGTTCCGCTATTGGTTATTGACCGAAGAAGTGTCTCGGTCATGTCTACATAGTTCTCGAATCCGTAGGGTCCGCACGCTTAACATTCGTTGATGATATAGTATTATATGAGTTATGTATGTTGGTGACCGAATGTTGTTCGAAGTCCCGGATGAGATCACGGACAAGACGAGGAGCTCCGGAGGTAAAGATTGACATATGGGATAATAGTGTTTGGTCTCTGGAAGGGTTCCGGAATTCATCGGAAGGGGTTTCGGATGTTTCCCGAAATGTTTGGGTACGTGAACACTTTATTTGGGCCAAGGGGTAAAGCCCATGAGGCTTTTGGAAAGTGCAAAAGGGAGTTTTGTGGAGGCCAGGGGCCATACGCCAGGGTCCTTAGCGTCTGGGTCCAGACGCCGGGAACCCTGGCGTCTGGCCCTGGTGTCCGAGGACTCTTGCCTTTCGGGCAAAATCGACTTTGAGGAGGCTTTTACTCCAAGTTTCGACCCCAGGGCTCAACATATAAATAGAGGGGCAGGGCTAGCACCCAAGAGACATCAAGATTCACCAAGCCGTGTGCCGGCAACCCCGTCCCCTCTAGTTTATCCTCCGTCTAGTTTCTGTAGTGCTTGGCGAAGCCCTGCGGAGATTGTTCTTCATCACCAACCGTCACCACGCCATCGTGCTGCCGGGACTCATCTACTACTTCGCCTCTCTTGCTGGATCAAGAAGGAGAGGATGTCATCGAGTTGAACGTGTGTTGAACGCGGAGGTGCCGTACGTTCGGTACTTGATCGGGATGGATCGTGAAGGTGTACGACTACATCAACCGCATTGATAAACGCTTCCGCTTAGCGATCTTCAAGGGTATGAAGATGCTCTCCCCTCTCGTAGCTATGCATCTCCATGGATAGATCTTGCGTGTGCGTAGATTTTTTTTTTGTTTTCCATGCAACGTTTCCCAAAAGTGGCATCCGAGCCAGGTCTATGCGTAGATGATATGCACGAGTAGAACACAAAGAGTTGTGGGCGGTGATAGTCATACTTCTTACCACCAACGTCTTATTTTGATTCGGCGGTATTGTCGGATGAAGCGGCCCAGACCAAACTTACATGTCCACGCACATGAGACCGGTTCCGCCGATAGACATGCAACTAGTTTTGCATAAAGGTGGCTGGTGGGTGTCTATTTCTCCTACTTTAGTTGAATCGAATTTGACTACGGCCAGTCCTTGAAGAAGGTTAAAACAGCAAACTTGATTAATCACCATTGTGGTTTTTGCGTAGGTAAGAACGGTTCTTGCTAGAAGCCCGTAGCAGCCACATAAAACTTGCAACAACAAAGTAGAGGACGTCTAACTTGTTTTTGCAGGGCATGTTGTGATGTGATATGGTCAAGACATGATGTGATATACGTTATTGTATGAGATGATCATGTTTTGTAAATTATCGGCAACCGGCAGGAGCCTTATGGTTGTCTCTTTATTGTATGAAATGCAAACGCCATGTAATTGCTTTACTTTATCGCTATGCGTTAGCAATAGTTGTAGAAGCAATGGTTGGCGAGACGACCACGACACAAGGATGGAGATCAAGGTGTCGAGCCGGTGACGATGGAGATCATGACGATGCTTTGGGGATAGAGATCAAAAGCACAAGATGATGATGGCCATATCATGTCACATATTTTGATTGCATGTGATGTTTATCCTTTATGCATCTTATTTTGCTTAGAACGGCGATAGCATTATAAGATGATCCCTTCACTATATTTCAAGATAAAAGTGTTCTCCCCGAGTATGCACCATTGCCAAAGTTCGTTGTTTCGAAGCACCACGTGATGATCGGGTGTGATAGACTCTACGTTCACATACAACGGGTGTAAGACAGTTTTGCACATGCAGAATACTTGGGTTAAACTTGACGAGCCTAGCATGTACAGACATGGTCTCGGAACACTGGAGACCGAAAGGTCGAACGTGAGTCATATAGTAGATATGATCAACATAGAGATGCTCACCATTGATGACTACCCCATCTCACGTGATGATCGGACATGGGTTAGTTGATTTGGATCACGTATCATTTAGAAGACTTGAGGGATGTCTATTTAAGTGGGAGTTCATTAGTAATTTGATTAATTGAACTTAATTTATCATGAACTTAGTTTTATAGTTTTGCATATCTATGTTGTAGATCAATGGCCCGAGCTACCGTTCCCCTGAATTTTAATGCGTTCCTAGAGAAAGCTAAGTTGAAATATGATGGTAGCAACTACACGGACTAGGTCCGTAACTTGAGGATTATCCTCATTGCTGCACAAAAGAATTATGTCCTTGATGCACTGCTAGGTGAAAGGCCTGCTGCAGGAGCTGAAGCTGATGTTATGAACGTCTGGCAAGCTCGATCTGATGACTACTCAATAGTTCAGTGTGCCATGCTTTACGGCTTAGAACCGAGACTTCAAAGACATTTTGAACGTCATGGAGCATATGAGATGTTCCAGGAGTTGAAGTTAATATTTCAAGCAAATGCCCGGGTTGAGAGATATGAAGTCTCCAACAAGTTCTATAGCTGCAAGATGGAGGAGAACAGTTCTGTCCGTGAACACATACTCAAAATGTCTGGGTATTATAATCACTTAACTCAGCTGGGAGTTGATCTTCCAGTTGATTGTGTTATTGATAGAGTTCTTCAATCACTGCCACCAAGCTACAAAGGCTTCATGATGAACTATAATATGCAAGGGATGAATAAAACGATTCCTGAGCTCTTCGCAATGCTTAAGGCCGCAGAGGTAGAAATCAAGAAGGAGCATCAAGTGTCGATGGTTAACAAGACCACTAGTTTCAAGAAAAAGGGCAAGGGAAAGAAAGGGAACTTCAAGAAGAATGGCAAGCAAGTTGCCACTCCCAGGAAGAAGCCCAAAGCTGGACCCAAGCCTGAAACTGAGTGCTTCTACTGCAAAGGGACTGGTCACTGGAAGCGGAACTGCCCCAAATACTTGGCGGATAAGAAGGATGGCAAAGTGAACAAAGGTATATTTGATATACATGTTATTGATGTGTACCTTACTAATGCTCGTAGTAGCGCCTGGGTATTTGATACTGGTTCAGTTGCTCATATTTGTAACTCGAAACATGAGCTGTGGAATAAACGAAGATTGGCTAAGGACGAGGTGACGATGCGCGTCGGAAATCACTACTAGGGAAAACCCTATTAGTAGCCCTTGTTTTATAGCTATCAATAGCGCTTGTACAAGCGCTACCAATAAGGCGCTACAGCTAACTGGTAGCAGTAGCGCTGGTTTTCCAGCGCTACTGCTATACCTAGTTAGCTTGGTAAGGAAAAGCGCTGCTGATAATAGTAAGTAGCAGTAGCGTTTCTTCTGAAAAGTGCTACTGCTAAATTTTTCTGTATTTTTTAAAATGCAGCTTATTGTCGCTGTATTTGTATAGGTTTTATATACAGTACTTTCATCATATGATTTTATGACCATGATGAGTTATTATATATATCAGTGGGTGAAATGAACATGGATTAGATTCAAGTGGAGGCAACATGTGGTGCACATCGAAAGTACTAGTAATCCTAACATCTGTTCATTTCACCCACTGATATATATAATAACTCATCATGCTCATATAACAACTTAGCATCATGCATCATCATAATAATAAATAACTCATCATTGGTATCATAATAACAAGTCCTACTCATCATCATCATACAACATCTACTCGTTATCATAATAACAAGTCATACTCATCATCATCATAGTCATATAACCAACCCTACTTAATTGTTCTCAGCACATGATCATGAGTATTAGCTAGGACCTAACTACCCTCTCTAAGGTAAAATAGCATAAAACAAGATAGGCCCTGACTCTCCATTATGGAGAATGGAGATTATCCTGTCTCCAATTCTTGCGCTTCGCACAATGTTGCTTCCAAGTAGCTCCCTACGATTGTCCATACATTTTTTCCAATCTTTGATTGTCATGTCTTGATCGGTTTTAGAAATCTGGTATGAACAACAGTGAATCCTAGGATGACCTGGCCGTAAGCTCATAACATCAAGGCGACCTTTCAGAAACATTAGATCAGGCACACAATCCTTCGGGATTTTTTGTTAAAAAACATAATAATAACATCGTAGTTAGCAATGTAGTTTAGCTTTAGAAGAATATATGCAAAAGATGCACGGATGTCGTAATAGTAAAAAAATCTTACCATGCCATCTCCATAGATGTTACCGTAGGTCAGCACGTGCACTAGTGGCACGTATTGACAATAATGTGCAGGAGTTTGATAATTGATATTGTAATTCTCAACATCAATAATAAATGAGATAAGATGATCTTTCTCCTGATAAGTTAATTCTGCGCCATCCGTGTAGTAGGTTCTGTCTACCATCTTCCGTACTTTTTTTGAAGATGAAAATATGTTGTCAACGGAAATAAGCTATCAACTATTTTGAAATAAACAATATAAATTACTTAATAACTATGTTTGAGAAACTCACATAGCGGTAGAATTGGAAGCGTATCAACAAGGACCCAAATGTTCATATTCTCTTCGTCGATGCCAGGATCACCAAGATCCAAGGTGACAAGCATACCCTCAAGAAAATTGTACGTCCTGCAAAGTGCTTCCCAATTCGGGCAACCAAAATGGGATACGCCCTCAGAATTGTATAGATTTACAGCAAAATCATAACCATGATGGGTGCTTAGGTGAACTATCTTTGTTTCTATATTTTCATGATCTTCAAAATCCATCCTCTCCAAGACATAGCGTCTTGCATGGCATGGCATAAGCTAGTCGAATTGCAAAAGACAAAAATTACACGTTGAAGAAGCAGAAGTTGTGCTTAATTACGAAAAAACACTTGTCATCGTTGCGTACCGTTTCAACATCGAAGGTCTCCTGGAGCTTAATACTGAAGCGCCGACCTTCTACCAGGTGAGGCCTGTCGCATAGACCCCGGTCATCGCCGCACCAGTCGCACTCTAGGAGCCTATCGTCGTCGTCAGACATTTCCTATGTTCATAATTCAAAGATTAAACTTGTACAATTCAATATATGTACTACAAAAACTAAATTAGATCATTATTATTCATCACGGGTTGACTATCGGTCTGTCGAGTCTTTTCTTGAAAACTCTCAGCTCACGTGGTGTATATATTAGACCGTTGGTGATGGTCGGTCCTCCCTTCGTTCCCGAGTGCATTACACCAAAATGTCTAGCACACGGGAACGAAGGAGAAGCGACCCCCACGACAACAGTCGGGATTCTTCGTCCTCTCATATATGGTGGAGACTCTCCCTCACTGATTCCTCTCTGACATTTGCGACCGTCGGTGATGGTCGTTACTCCTCCTTCCCCTAGTGCATAACAAAGGTCTAGCACAAGAAGAAGAAGGAGAAACGACCCCCACGACAACAGTCGGGATTCTTCGTCCTCTCTCATATATGGTGGACACACTCCCTCACTGATTTTTCGACCGTCGGTGATGGTCGTTACTCCTCCTTCCCCTAGTGCATAACAAAGTTCTAGCACAAGGAGAAGAAGGAGAAACGACCCCCACGACAACAGTCAGGATTCTTCTTCTCTCATATATGGTGCAGACTTTCTTCCTCACTCATTTGTTGACTGTCATGTATGGAGCCTCGACAGACTTAAAGTCAACCCAAATGTCGTTTAATTATCTTTCTACAAAATTCGGGCGACTCGATATTTCCTACATATTCTAGCACAAATCATGCCAAAATTCACGAAAAAATCCGGCATGACCTTTGCCAAAAAGGACATATATCGAGTGCCTGAAATTTGCCAGAATGGAAATTAATCAACACTCCGGCAAAACATAGGCCACTGTGAGGTGTTCACTGCAAACATAGGCCACTCATGTAGCTACTACTCTACTACAACTATCAAAACATCTACATCATCATCGACATGGGGATTTGGCTGGTCTCACCTCGAGGTCGGAGGTGGTCGGTGGCAGGGACGACGGCGGGGATGATGCAGTGGCTCCTTGATTTCTGCAAAAACAAAATATAAACAAAAACATTATTATCCTCATCTTAGGCCATAGTGAAATCCTATGTCTAAAACATCCTACTTCTAGCCCTACCATTTACTAAAAATACCTTGTTCTGACCCTAAAAATTGAAAAGACCTATACATTTACTAAAAATACCCTAGTTCTAGCCCTAACATCTGTCCATCCATCCATCTATCTATATATCCTCATAAACCCTAGAAAAATGCCCTGGTTTTTTAACTACTGTCTAATTCTTGAATTATAGAAAAATGCCCTAATTGCACATAACTTAGAAAATTCCATTTCTATTCAAAAGACCTACATTTACTTATTTTTTTCAATTCTATTCAGAAAACCTACATTTACTAAAAAAATCTCATATAGCATAATACATTTCTGTACCTAAAAATTTCTATTACTAAATTCGTTTACGAAAAAATTCTATACCTAAATTATTATACAAAGAGAGGTGGGAGGAGGAGGAGGGAGGAGTGAGGGCTTTGGGCGGCTGGGGGAGGGAGGAGAGAGGAGGGCAGTGGGAGGAGGAAGGAGGGAGCAGGGCGGTCAGAGGAAGGAGGAGGGCCGCCGGAGAGAGGAGAGAGGAGGGCGGCGAGAGGAGGAGGGAGGGAGGCAGATACCTTGGGGCGCTGGTGGGTGACGGCGGCGACGGTGGGCGACGGCGGCGACGGCGCGCGGCGGAGTGAGCGAGTGAGAGTGTGAGGGGGAGAGTGAGGACGCGCGCGGGCCGGAGTGTGGATAAGGTGCCCGTAGTAGTAGCGCTGGTTCGTAACCACCGCTACTGCTAAGCTCCATAGCAGTAGCGCGTTAAGGGAATCAGCGCTACTGCTATGATCGTTAGCAGTAGCGGTTTTATAGAACAAGCGCTACTACTAGGGCTATGTAGGGTAACACAGCAGAAAACAAAAAATTTCTGACCTACGCACCAGCCCAGGACCACTACGGACACTGCATACAAGGTTTGATCATTTTCGTTACCGGCTCGTAGCGCAGCGGAAGTAGAGTCGGTGACGATCGGCGGTGCAGATCCCCGCAGCTAGGATTTACAACCTCCCAACCACGAGGATGTATACCCTCATCCGCCACTCGGACAGCCCTCCGGGAGGCGGTCGGACAGTCCCCCGGACGGTGTCGCGGACAGCCCTTCAGGAGGACCTTCGAAACTCGGACGGTCACTCGGACAGCCCTTCGGGAGGACTCACAGAACTCGGACCGTCACTTGGATAGCCCTTTGGGAGGCACTCTCGAACAGCCTCTCGGGCACTAAGATCGAAACTATGACCTCTCTACAGAGTTGCACACATACGGTGTCATCTATCCGGCAGGGCTTCGCCGTCCAGAACTAGTTCCCACCGGAACCCAGACAGCCTTTCGGCTATACGAAACTATTTCGCGGGGAGGGAGAGAGAAGCCAGATCATTGCATGGCATGTGTATGTGAGAAGGAGTGAGTGTGGAGGGCTGCCCCTCCACCTCTATTTATAGGAAATCCCAAGGGGTAGGGTGGTTTTACAAGAAAACCCAAAACCCACATGAAAATAAGTCCTTCCCAAAGACCAAAGAGTGAAACCAAGGGACAAGTGGGGGCTCCATGGAGGATCCCCCATGTGGCCGGCCACTCCTTGTAGGGCCCCTTCAAAAGGGGCCTTATCCTTCCATGTCATCCCCCAAAAATATCTTGGGACAAAGCCCAAAAATAATGGCTTTCCAAAAAGTAACCCAAAAAGCACTTTCACTATTCACGACAACATTTTTCAGCGTCCGTTCGAACTGAAAATATTTATGTGGGCTTAGAACATTTCCAGTACCCACTAAATAATTTTCAACGCATTCTGGAACAATTCCAGATTAGTGATTTTCATCTGCGAAAAGCATCTGAAGCGGTTCCGGCAGCTCCGGAACATTTCCGTTTTTTCTTCCAAAAAATTCCCAAAAGTTTCCAGAATGATTCTGGCACCCTTCAAGAATTATCGGGCATGTGCCGAAACCAATTTGACTTTATGGTATCCTCTGAAACAACTTTTCAGTTTCACCGAAACTCATCCGGTGTCCTCTTTGCGGAACTTTTCCGCTGTCCGAAACTTTTTCGGTGCCCGAAACTTTTTCGGTGATTTTCTCTCAGACTCCCTGTCTAGTATTCAGCAGATAGATGACCCTTAAGCGTGTGACCCTATAGGTTCGGTGAAGTATAGACATGACACGGAACCCCTTCCGATCAATGATCAACATCGGAGCCGTGGACACCCATATTGACCCCTATACCCACACGAATGAATATTCGAGTGAACCTCTAGTTGCCCTGTGCTATTCCTGTTGCTTCGCGATATGTTACAAATACCCGAGGTGAGACATGTTGGCTTTCCCGTGGATCAACAACATGTCCACTATGCTAGTTACCTCGTTACCGGTATTGTTCTCTTTTCTCGTTACCGTGTTCCGGCATCCCCGTGATCAAATCACAAAGTGTCTGGCCAGACGATGATGGATACCGTGACACCGAGAGGGCCCAGAGATATCTCTCCATCGTCGGAGGAGCAAATCCCAATCTTGAGCTATCAAATTACTTGACATACTTTTCCATGAACCCGTAAGCCGCCGTAATAGCCACCCATTTACGGATGACCTTTAACAAACCCCAAAGTTCATGAAGCAAGCATGAAGAAACTCGATACTCTCATGGTCTAAGGAATCATGCAAACGTTAACCATCTCTGTGTTATTAACCATTAACTTGTGAAGAATGTAACTCATAGCATAACATCAATCGGGTCGATTCAACACAAATGTTCTTCTAACATTGTGCCCTCAAAGCTG
Organism: Thinopyrum elongatum; assembly: GCA_011799875.1. Lineage (NCBI taxonomy): Eukaryota > Viridiplantae > Streptophyta > Magnoliopsida > Poales > Poaceae > Thinopyrum > Thinopyrum elongatum. Next base: position 21,758,337 of record CM022299.1, on the reverse strand, counting down.
CTGGCATAGACATGCCCATGATTGGGAAAACATAATCATCATGCAACACTTGAGCTAGTCTTATAGGCATGACTAGGAATACATTTTACGGTTTATTATTCCACACGTGCACATGGGTTTTCCCCAGAGCCTTTATGGATATACGGGCTCGGGAACCACAGCAGTTATAGCATGGAACATAAACATAATAATGAGCATGGAGATAAATAATAACATTTATTATTGCCTCTAGGGCATATCTCCTACAGACTCCCACTTGCACTAGAGTCAATAATCTAGTTAATGCTAATGCACTTTACACCTGTGGCACACCGGTGTAAATATGCTTCGCATGTGGTATAGCCTGATGTCCAACGGATCTGACGACTTCAGCTCCGTGTGTATCTTTTCATATCCTCGCGTTTTCACGCTTTCACAAAATTCATATTTTGTGTGGACTTGGTTTTGTATGTATGTGAATCACAGGTCGAACCTGGATTCCTCAGACTGAGTTATGGAGCAACTACCTGCAGCAGTGTCCCATTGACAAAAGCCATCTTGGAACCATACTAAGTTCATGAATGAACTATATGATTCAACATCTTCGTTGTCGCTTTTAAAAGCGGCAACATACTTTGCCTCTGTTATAGAATTCGCCACAGTAACTTGTTTGGAACAATTTCCAACTACCGTGGCACCATATTATGTATTGCACAAAACCCTTAACTTAAATCGAAAATCGCTTGGAGCATGGATGAAGACTGTATCAATGTAACCTTTTACAACGAACTCTTCATGATCTCCGCTTGCGAGAAAACATGTCATCAGTGCTACTATAGTACTCAATGACCCTTTTTCACTGTTGTCCCATGATCAGTACTTTTGATCACTTTGGTATCTATACTCGCAACAACTTTGGGAGTATTGGACATATCTGGTTTGTTTTTACATACCATGGAATACATTATTAATCCAAACACAAGAGTGTGTGGAATCTCCATCATGTATTTTGCTCATCAGTGTTTTGGGACACCGAGTCTTGCAAAAACTCTTTCCATGTGACTTCGACAAGAATCACTCCTTGACGTTTTTAATGCTAAAAGGTTTTAGCATCTTGTCAATATGTATCTTTGCTCAGCCCCATTAGGTAAATCTATCTCCATAGATCATCATGCCTAATATAAAGGCTATTTAGCCCAAGCACTTCATCGAAAACTATTTTCAAATGAAGTCCTAATTCGTGTCAAGAAATTTATTTCCAATTAACAATGTGTCAAGCACACGACGGTTTTTAGAAATTTAATTATGCTCCCACTTACTTTCTTGAATCATAAGCATCTTCGTTACCCATTGATGAAGTCAAACCCCTTTGACTATTTCATCAAAACACGAAGATTCCAACTCCATTTTGCTCTCTTCTGTCCATTGCTGGAACTCTGAAGTTTGCATACTTACTAGCATCCTCTGGATTGACAAAATACCTTGGACTGTAACACATGCAAGTCCTTGGTTTCATTTCCATCAGATGGAAATCCTATTGTCATCCATGTTTCATATCTCATGATTGAAATATGTATTAATTGCTAGTTCAACCCGAACCGACTTTAAGCATCGCTACGATGAAACAACCTCATCGTAGTCAACTCCTTGAACTTGTTATTGCAACAAGTCGAGCTTTATGGATAAAACATTTTTATCCGTATTAGTTTTAAGTTCCATAAATATTCGTTAGACTCTAAGTCTTCCGAAAGGTGTATCAAGGTTTTAATCTTGAATCACTTATATGGAAACTAACTCGGGTTGTATTGGCATTTAGCCAATTCCGGAGTCAGGGCCCATCAACGCTTCCTTGTGTATTGTAGGTATATTGTTGTCTAACAACAATATCTCGTTTGCGCACCTGAGAGGTTTGCACGAGCTTTTCCCTACGTGGTTCAGCCGCAAGTTCGACCGAAGTCCATACATTTTATTGTAGAGACTTCCGTATCAGTCGCAGTAGGAAAACCTGGAATTACTTCCAAGGTCTCTTTCCTTTGATCTGATGATGAAGATACTATTTATCTCGTCGAGTTGCACTATTCTCCCACTCACCTTTTTGAAAGAACCATTTTCTTCAAAAAGCATACCGTTCTTAGTGGCAAACCTATTTGCCTCGGCATAGTGAGGGAGGAATACCCAACATTTTGGGATAACCTACAAAGTAGCACTTGTCTGATTTGGAATAGGTTTGTAACCTTTTACACAAGCCCCATATTCCAAATGTTAAGAAAAGATATAATATGGTTGGGCGTACCATACCATGGTGTCATTTCAACAGACCCGATGGAGCCCTTTTCAGTGTAAAAGCCGCAGTCTCTAAAGCATCACCTTTTAAAAGGGATAATGGCAAATTATTTATGTCATCTTTGATCTTACCATGTCATAAATGGTTCGATTACATCTTCACGGACTTTCCACTTGCAGTGGTGTTCCGGGAGGTGCAAGTTATGAAACCCCTTTCACAACTCATCAGACATTCGCTAAACTTGTAACTCAAATATTCCTTTCTGCAATCGAATTGTAGAAACATAATTTTCTTGTTACAATAACTTCTACTTCATATTTGAAAACCTTTTGAATGATATCAAAAGATCCAGACTTACGTCTCATCAAGTAAATATCCACATATCTACTTGAGTCATTTCTGAAGATAGATAAATCCACTACTTGCAATAACATTTATTGAACTACATACATCAAAATGTATGATCACCAATAAGTTCTTTGTTCGTTCCTTATGGCCTGTGAACGGTATATCAGTCACTTCTCTTTTCGGAGGAAATTTGCAAGTGCCAGATGATTCAAAATCAAACGACTTCAAAATCCATCATAATGGAATTTATCCATGCGGGTTTCTCCAATGTGACTAAATGTAGTGCCACACTTATGTGGTATTCTCTTAGTCTTACGACATTTAGCGTCAGTGTTATGGATGTATCATATTACCATCAATATTCATAACATACATCCCATCGAGAATGGAAGCACGACCCTTCATGTTATTCATAATACTGAACAACAATTGTTCTTTTATGAACAACCCTTTTGCAACAAACATTTTGCAATGGGCTAGAGTGTATGAAACTCTAAAATGAATTATGAAAGTAAATCCAGAGGTAATATATTAATATCATTATTCATAACATACATCTCATTCTCAATGAAAGTATGGCCCTTATGTTATTCATAACTTCGAACATAAAAAGTTCTCTTATGAACAACCTTCTTGCAAGATACCTTATGCAATGAGCTAGTGTTTGTAAAACTCTAAATGAATTATGAAAATAAATACAGACAGTAATACACCGATGGAAGGTATAGTAACATTTACTATGTTCCCTGTGTATACCTAAACCTCATCCCTGGCTAGTCTTTCAGGCCATAGTAGTTCTTACATCGAGTTGCAAAAGAATGCAATCGAGCGGGTATCTTTGTGATTAACTCACAATACCCAAGAATCAGTGATTAACAATTTAATCATAATTCCCAAGAACTATATCTTTGACCAGCTTTCTATACATCAAAAACTTGTATGACATTCATACATGAGCTGGATATTCCAGCCTTCTTTCTTATTGCCATTATACTTCTAATAGTTTAACTTTTAGTATTTCCCCTACTCTCAGAAGAAGCATCCAACTCAAGAGTGGCGTTAGCCCCGGACTTCCTAGGCGTGAAAGTTTCACTAACACCCTTCGGACACTTCCTTTCTCTTTAAGTTGTTTGTTTTATTCACCTTTCATCATATGACAGGCATTCTTCTGGATCCCTCTCTTATCAGTCTAATGCATAGTAAACTCCTTTACTAATAGTTTGCAAACAAACATTGCTTTGGATATCTCATATCTTTAAGCCTTTATCTGTCTCTGAAAATAATTTTCAGATTCCGTGAATATCACATAACTATCCAAACTTTCAAAGTTCGGGTCTCATGGAAGCAAATGTATTGCACTTGAATAAAAAACGGAATTCTAGCTTTTGGATCGAAGGACGACAGTCACATGATCCACAGCATAAGCGAGAGAATACCGAAAGTATGCGATAGGACCAAGTCCTTCTCGGCACTCTTGAGGACAATCCTCACATTACGTTACCAACCGTAAAGTTTTAACCATATATTTAACAGCTATTCAATATTAACAGGGAAGGTGGAAACGCGAGCCATTCTTCTATAACTATTATGCAAATCACACTTAGACAATGTTCACAATTAATTGCACCGAGAATTAAACAGGTTAATTCAACAGTGCGTTCCCACTCAAATCAATATCTCTCATAATTGATTTTGAGTGATACAAGATCCAGACTTCAATTCATCGTCATAGAATCATCATCTCATGACGGGAATTTTAATTGGTAGGCCAACATGCCGATCACATCTCTATGTGATTCTTGTTCATCTTTCGATGCGTGTGTTTCGAGCTCCGGACGATCCTTCCATGAACGTCAAGACAACCAAGTGATCTTGCTGCGAGGTCTGACCTCACCCGCCTCACACATCCCTAATCGTTCGTACCCATGCAACCATGGCGCACCCCAAAAAGTTAGGTGCCGTGACGGTGCTACACTTGGGAGAACACTAACTACTTGATATTTTTGTGAGAGATCACCCTAATAAAAAGCGACTACTGCGCAATCAAGAAGGGTGCAACATAAGGGATAAACATCTCAGGCAATTCGTAATTAGCATGATATGGTATAGCCCTTTCTGACGGAGAAGTCTTTCATTTCTTCGTCTTCGGCATTCGCGTCGGTGTTCACCTTTGCGAAGATTGCCACCACCTTGTCGATGCACCAGATAATATTGCTATCTCCATAGCAGATAAAATAAATGCATTACTTAAGGTTGACACACAGGTCATTAAAGTGCAATCATATGGCTCCAGCCATCATGCCGAATCATGACACGCAGGTCATGTTAATTAATTTACATCATATAGTCATCTCATACATAATCAAATTATTATGAGCACTGCTATACCACATCATATGCACATGCAAACCCTCCTGCAAAACCAAGTTAGACGTCTCTAATCGGTTCAAGCAAAAACTTGTTTTACGTGGCTTCTAAGGTTTCGAAACAAACCGAAGCTACCAACGTCCATCATCAAGTATGATAATCCAAGTCGCTAGATTAACATCGCGGGGTGTATGAGACACGAGATAATAAAATCTTGAGCCCCATATTGAACTTCGTCATACGCATGACCCCCGTGCAGATCATATCTGCATTGCCCTTTCATCTGCGAAATTTCATCTTTCTTTTTAACTACGATGGAATTCAATGAACTGTTAGCACTTCATTGATCAATCAAGATCGCGGAATTGCCAGAACATTGAAACTCCACCATGCTGTTATCAAGATCAGAAATATGCAAATTCCAGCGAAGCAACAAGAATATCGGGTAACAGATTTCATCTGCTACCCGCACAAATAATTTTCAGTAATAGAACTAATCTACTACCTAATTATATTGTGCAACACCCATACATCTCATGTATTCTAGATCGTAACCTGCATCTACGCATAGCACGGCTCATGATGCCACTGTAGGGTAACGCAGCAGAAAACAAAAAAATTCCGACCTACGCACCAGCCCAGGACCTCTACGGAGACTGCATACAAGGTTTGATCATTTTCGTTACCGGCTCGTAGCGCAGCGGAAGTAGAGTCGGTGACGATCGGCGGTGCAGATCCCCGCAGCTAGGATTTACAACCTCCCAACCGCGAGGATGTATACCCTCATCCGCCACTCGGACAACCCTCCGGGAGGCTGTCGGACAGTCCCCCGGACGGTGTCGCGGACAGCCCTTCGGGAGGACCTTCGAAACTCGGACGGTCACTCAGACAGCCCTTCGGGAGGACTCACAGAACTCGGACCGTCACTTGGACAGCCCTTTGGGAGGCACTCTCGAACAGCCTCTCGGGCACTAAGATCGAAACTACGACCTCTCTACAGAGTTGCACACATACGGTGTCATCTATCCGGCAGGGCTTCGCCGTCCAGAACTAGTTCCCACCGGAACCCAGACAGCCTTTCGGCTCTACGAAACTATTTCGCGGGGAGGGAGAGAGAAGCCAGATCATTGCATGGCATGTGTATGTGAGAAGGAGTGAGTGTGGAGGGCTGCCCCTCCACCTCTATTTATAGGAAATCCCAAGGGGTAGGGCGGTTTTACAAGAAAACCCAAAACCCACATGAAAAGAAGTCCTTCCCAAGGACCAAAGAGTGAAACCAAGGGACAAGTGGGGACTCCATGGAGGAGCCCCCATGTGGCCGGCCACTCCTTGTAGGGCCCCTTCAAAAGGGGCCTTATCCTTCCATGTCATCCCCCAAAAATATCTTGGGACAAAGCCCAAAAATAATGGCTTTCCAAAAAGTAACCCAAAAAGCACTTTCACTATTCATGATGACATTTTTCAGCGTCCGTTCGAACTAAAAATATTTATGTGGGCTTAGAACATTTCCAGTACCCACTAAAATAATTTTCAACGCATTCTGGAACAATTCCAGATTAGTGATTTTCATCTGCGAAAAGCATCTGAAGCGGTTCCGGCAGCTCCGGAACATTTCCGTTTTTTCTTCCAGAAAATTCCCAAAAGTTTCCAGAATGATTCTGGCACCCTTCAAGAATTATCGGGCATGTGCCGAAACCAATTTGACTTTATGGTATCCTCTGAAACAACTTTTCAGTTTCACCGAAACTCATCCGGTGTCCTCTCTGCGGAACTTTTCCGCTGTCCGAAACTTTTTCGGTGATTTTCTCTCAGACTCCCTGTCTAGTATTCAGTAGATAGATGACCCTTAAGCGTGTGACCCTATAGGTTCGGTGAAGTATAGACATGACACGGAACCCCTTCCGATCAATGATCAACATCGAAGCCGTGGACACCCATATTGACCCCTATACCCACACGAATGAATATTCGAGTGAACCTCCAGTTGCCGTGTGCTATTCCTGTTGCTTCGCGATATGTTACAAATACCCGAGGTGAGACATGTTGGCATTCCCGTGGATCAACAACTTGTCCACTATGCTAGTTACCTCGTTACCGGTATTGTTATCTTTTCTCGTTACCGTGTTCCGGCATCCCCGTGATCAAATCACAAAGTGTCTGGCCAGACGATGATGGATACCGTAACACCGAGAGGGCCCAGAGATATCTCTCCATCGTCGGAGGAGCAAATCTCAATCTTGAGCTATCAAGTTACTTGACATACTTTTCCATGAACCCGTAAGCCGCCGTAATAGCCACCCATTTACGGATGACGTTTAACAAACCCCAAAGTTCATGAAGCAAGCATGAAGAAACTCGATACTCTCATGGTCTAAGGAATCGTGCAAACGTTAACCATCTCTGTGTTATTAACCATTAACTTGTGACGAATGTAACTCATAGCATAACATCAATCGGGTCGATTCAACACAAATGTTCTTCTAACATTGTGCCCTCAAAGCTGCTGGCATAGACATGCCCATGATTGGGAAAACATAATCATCATGCAACACTTGAGCTAGTCTTAGAGGCATGACTAGGAATACATTTTACCGTTTATTATTCCACACGTGCACATGGGTTTTCCCCAGAGCCTTTATGGATATACGGGCTCGGGAACCACAGCAGTTATAGCATGGAACATAAACATAATAATGAGCATGGAGATAAATAATAACATTTATTATTGCCTCTAGGGCATATCTCCTACAGGCTAAGCATGTAAAAAAAGGCATCGAATTAAAAAAAAGCATTGGTCATCAATGATATTTTTGTGTAGAATCTAAATTGTCAGTATGATTCTTCGCCGGTTTAGGAACCGGCGAAGATTCATATTGCCATAGATCCTACACATAGAGTACAATGAAGACCAAGTGGTTGTGATAGTTTGAGAAGCACCATATTTAAGGTGGTAAACATTCTGTTCGCGGAGCGAGGTGGGACTAAACTTTGGTCATAGGAAGGGACTGAATTTAGCAGTAGCGCTGGTTGGAGGAAAGCGCTATTGCTAAGTACAATAGCAGTAGCGCTTTTTACATATGAGCGCTACTAGTATGCCTAGCCTGCCGGCAACGGTCTGGCAATTATTGTAGTAGCGTGTTTTATAACTACAGCGCCACTGCTACGTGCATAGTAGCAGTGCTCTTTCTGCCCACGCGCTACTGCTAAATAGTAGCAGCGCTAAGCGCTACTAGTAAGCTCCTGTGTATAAGGTTTTCCTTAGTATTGAATGGTTCCAAGGTCGATGTGTTCGTCGTCGGCACGCTACCTCTACATCTACCTTCGGGATTAGTTTTAGACCTGAATAATTGTTATTTGGTGTCCGTGTTGAGCATGAACATTATATCTGGATCTTGTTTATTGCGAGACGGTTATTCATTTAAATCGGAGAATAATGGTTGTTCTATTTATATGAGTAATATCTTTTATGGTCATGCACCCTTGAAGAGTGGTCTATTCTTGTTGAATCTCGATAGTAGTGATACACATATTCATAATATTGATGCCAAAAGATGCAAAGTTGATAATGATAGTGCAACATACTTGTGGCACTGCCGTTTAAGTCATATTGGTGTAAAGCGCATGAAGAAACTCCCTGCAAATGGACTTTTGGAATCACTTGATTATGAATTATTTAATACTTGCGAACCATGCCTCATGGACAAGATGACTAACACTCCGTTCTCCGGAACAATGGAGCGAGCTAATGACTTATTGGAAATAATACATACTGATGTATGCGGTCCGATGAGTGTTGAGGCACGCGGCGGGTATCGTTATTTTCTGACCTTCTTAGATGATTTGAGTAGGTATGGGTATATCTACTTAATGAAACACAAGTCTGAAACATTTGAAAAGTTCAAAGAATTTAAGAGTGAAGTTGAGAATCATCGTAACAAGAAAATAAAGTTCCTATGATCTGATCGCGGAGGCGAATATTTGAGTTACGAGTTTGGCCTTCATTTAAAACAATGTGGAATTGTTTCATAACTCACGCCACCTGGAATACCACAGCGTAATGGTCTGTCTGAACATCGTAACCATACTTTATTAGATATGGTGCGATCTATGATGTCTATTACCGATTTACCACTATCATTTTGGGGTTATGCATTAGAGACAGCCGCATTCACGTTAAATAGGGCACCATCTAAATCCGTTGAGACGACACCGTATGAACTGTGGTTTGGCAAGAAACCTAAGTTGTCGTTTCTTAAAGTTTGGGGTTGTGACACTTATGTCAAAAGGCTTCACACTGATAAGCTCGAACCCAAATCGGAGAAGTGCATCTTCATAGGATACCCTAAGGAAACAATTGGGTACACCTTCTACCACAGATCCGAAGGCAAGATCTTTATTGCCAAGAATGGAACCTTTCTAGAGGAGTTTCTCTCGAAAGAAGTGAGTGGGAGGAAAGTAGAACTTGAAGAGGTAATTGTACCTTCTCTCGAATTGGAAAGTAGCACATCACAGAAAACCGTTCCCGTGATGCCTACACCAACTAGAGAGGAAGCAAATGATAATGATCATGAAGCTTCAGATCAAGTTGCTACAGAACCTCGTAGGTCGACCAGAGCACGATCCGCACCAGAGTTGTACGATAATCCTGTCCTGAAAGTCATGTTATTCGACCAAGGCGAACCTACGAACTATGAAGAAGCTATGATGAGCCCAGATTCCGATAAATGGCTTGAGGCCATGAAATCTGAGATAGGATCCATGTATGCGAACAAAGTGTGGAATTTGGTTGACTTGCCCGATGATCGGCAAGCCATTGAGAATAAATGGATTTGCAGGAAAAAGACTGACGCTGATGGTAATGTTACTGTCTACAAAGCTCGATTTGTCGCGAAAGGTTTTCGACAAGTTCAAGGAGTTGACTACGATGATACTTTCTCACCCGTAGCGATGCTCAAGTCTCTCCGAATCATGTTAGCAATTGCCGCATTTTATAATTATGAAATCTGGCAAATGGACATCAAAACTGCATTCCTTAATGGATTTCTTAAAGAAGAGTTGTATATGATGCAACCGGAAGGTTTTATCGATCCTAAAGGTGCTAACAAAGTGTGCAAGCTCCAGCGATCCATCTATGGACTGGTGCAAGCATCTCGTAGTTGGAATATACGCTTTGATGAGGTGATCAAAGCATATAGTTTTATACAGACTTACGGTGAAGCCTGTATTTACAAAAAAGTGAGTGGGAGCTCTGTAGCATTTCTGATATTATATGTGGATGACATATTGTTGATCCGAAATGATATAGAATTTTTGGATAGCATAAAAGGATACTTGAATAAGAATTTTTCAATGAAAGACCTCGGTGAAGCTGCTTATATATTGGGCATCGAGATCTATAGAGATAGATCGAGACGCTTAATAGGACTTTCACAAAGTACATACCTTGATAAAGTTTTGAAGAAGTTCAAAATGGATAAGTCAAAGAAAGGGTTCTTGCCTGTGTTACAAGGTGTGAAGTTGAGTCAGACTCAAAGCCCGACCACTGCAGAAGATAGAGAGAAAATGAAAGTCATTCCCTATGCCTCAACCATAGGTTCTATCATATATACTATGCTGTGTACCAGACCTGATGTGTGCCTTGCCATAAGTCTGGCAGGGAGGTACCAAAGTAATCCAGGAGTCGATCACTGGGCAGCGGTCAAGAACATCCTGAAGTACCTGAAAAGGACCATGGATATGTTTCTCGTTTATGGAGGTGACGAAGAGCTCGTCGTAAATGGTTACGTCGATGCTAGCTTCGACACTGATCCGGATGACTCTAAGTCACAAACCGGATACGTGTTTATATTGAATGGTGGAGCTGTCAGTTGGTGCAGTTCCAAGCAGAGCGTCGTGGCGGGATCTACGTGTGAAGCGGAGTACATAGCTGCTTCGGAACCAGCACATGAAGGAGTTCATATCCGATCTAGGTGTAATACCTAGTGCATCGGGTCCAATGAAAATCTTTTGTGACAATACTGGAGCAATTACCTTGGCGAAGGAATCCAGGTATCACAAGAGAACCAAACACATCAAGAGACGCTTCAACTCCATTCGTGAAAAGGTTAAGGATGGAGACATAGAGATTTGCAAAATACATACGGATCTGAATGTGGCAGACCCGTTGACTAAGCCTCTTCCGCGAGCAAAACATGATCAGCACCAAGACTCCATGGGTGTTAGATTCATTACTATGTAATCTAGATTATTGACTCTAGTGCAAGTGGGAGACTGAAGGAAATATACCCTAGAGGCAATAATAAAGTTGTTATTTTATATTTCCTTATTCATGATAAAGGTTTATTATTCATGCTAGAATTGTATTGATCGGAAACTTAAATACATGTGTGAATACATAAACAAATACCGTGTCCCTAGTAAGCCTCTACTAGACTAGCTCGTTGATCAAAGATGGTTAAGACTTCGTAACCATAGACATGTGTTGTTATTTGATAAAGGGATCACATCATTAAGAAAATGATGTGATGGACAAGACCCATCCGTTAGCTTAGCATATTGATCGTTCAGTTTATTGCTATTGCTTTCTTCATGTCAAATACATATTCCTTTGACTATGAGATTATGCAACTCCCGGATACCGGAGGAATACCTTGTGTGCTATCAAACGTCACAACATAACTGGGTGATCATAAATATGCTCTGCAGGTATCTCCGAAGGTGTTTGTTGAGTTGGCATATATCGAGATTAGGATTTGTCACTCCGAGTATCGGAGAGGTATCTCTGGGCCCTCTCGGTAATACACATCATAAGAAGCCTTGCAAGCAAAGTGACTAATGAGTTAGTTACAGGATGATGTATTATGGAACGAGTAAAGAGACTTGACGGTAATGAGAATGAACTAGGTATGAAGATACCGACGATCGAATCTCGGGCAAGTAACATACCGATGGACAAAGGGAATTACGTATGTTGTCATAAGATTCAACCGATAAAGATCTTCGTAGAATATGTAGGAGCCAATATGGGCATCCAGGTTCCGCTATTGGTTATTGACCGGAGAAGTGTCTCGCTCATGTCTACACAGTTCTCGAACCCGTAGGGTCCGCACGCTTAACGTTCGTTGATAATATATATAGTATTATATGAGTTATGTATGTTGGTGACCGAATATTGTTCGGAGTCCCGGATGAGATCACGGACATGACGAGGAGCTCCGAAATGGTCCGGAGGTAAAGATTGATATATGGGATAATAGTGTTTGGCCTCCGGAAGGGTTCCGGAATTCATCGGAAAGGGGTTTCGAATGTTTCCCGAAATGTTTGGGTACGAGAACACTTTATTTGGGCCAAGGGGTAAAGCCCACGAGGCTTTTGGAAAGTGCAAAAGGGAGTTTTGCGGAGGCCAGGGGCCAGACGCTAGGGACCCTGGCGTCTGGGTCCAGACGCCGGGGTTCCCGGCGTCTGGCCCTTGAGTCCGAGAAGGACTCTTGCCTTTCGGGCAAAACCGACTTCGAGGAGGCTTTTACTCCAAGTTTTGACCCCAGAGCTCAACATATAAATAGAGGGGCAGGGCTAGCACCCAAGAGACATCAAGATTCACCAAGCCGTGTGCCGGCAACCCCGTCCCCTCTAGTTTATCCTCCGTCTAGTTTCTGTAGTGCTTGGCGAAGCCCTGCGGAGATTGTTCTTCATCACCAACCGTCACCACGCCGTCGTGCTTCCGGAACTCATCTACTACTTCGTCTCTCTTGCTGGATCGAGAAGGCGAGGACGTCATCGAGCTGAACGTGTGCTGAACGCGGAGGTGCCGTACGTTCGGTAATTGATCGGGATGAATCGTGAAGGTGTACGACTACATCAACCGCGTTGATAAACACTTCTACTTAGCGATCTTCAAGGGTATGAAGATGCTCTCCCCTCTCATAACTATGCATCTTTATGGATAGATCTTGCGTGTGCGTAGAAAAAAAAATTATTTTCCATGCAACGTTTCCCAAAAGGAATTCATGCAACTTATTAGGCTATGCGGGACGGTTAGAGAATGCGTCTGAGCAGGTCGGCGCCCGACGATGGAGAGGCGACAGAAGCGTGGTGATGCAGCGAGTGCAGGGAACGGAAGGGATCAGACGAGAGGGCGAGCTGGTAGCGCGTCAGACGGCGGCGTGTCGCCGGAGGCTTGGTGATGAAGCGCCAGTGAGCCAGTGGTGGCTGGTGAATGTGCCACTGCCGTTGCTTGCATGCGATGGCACGTGTCTAGTATGCGTCTACGCAAGGCCAGGTTCCAGCAGGCCGTTAGTGAGGCCAGGAATATGCAGTGAGATTGCTGCAGTTGGTTTAGTCTGGTTGTAGGTTTGTGTGATTGTTTCGCATGGTGGCACACACATGTGTAGTACATTTGTCCCGAGGCTTCCGCTGTAAAAAGAATCCCCACATGTTGCAGAAAGTGGTTTTTCGCACTATGAGCCTTACAAGCTGGAGCTTGACGGGCATGCCATATTGAAAAACTATGGGCCAGATCTTGGCTTCAAGGCAAATGGGACGGGCGCATCCATCCACATGAAGCAGTTCAAAGATGACAAGCTTTACCCAGGAGGTGCTCCCCGCTGGCGGTGTTTGATGAACCCGAGTTTTCGGGTGAATACTGATGAGTCTAATTTACGTGATGTTTTTCCTTTATATTTTGTCCTAACAAGGTGGGCTTTGTGGAATTTTACCGCGTTCGTGCACTTCTTTTTGTTGATGATCCTTCAGGTGACGTCTTTTGGAGCAATATTCATTTAATGGAGAAATCACCCAAAAATGACAGTGGAATCATGTATTAAAGATGATAAACACATTCCATAGAAAGATCAAGTAAGAAGGCCAAAGAAACAGCCGCCGTCGCACTTCCTGAGTGAACGACGGCGTTCCATGCGACCACGCGCCCTCGCATGAGCAGTCGTTTGGCGCGCCGCCGCCTTCAGGGGATTAGCTATTTTCACCCTATCAAAACGGATCATAGAGCGGACGAACAGAGACTCCAGAAACTCATCCAGAAGGCAAAACCCTAGCTTTTGGAGCCCATCCAGATGGAGGATCGACCAGGAGAAGAGGGGGATTCCTCTCACCGCACGAGGAACGGCATCATCGTCAACATCTACATCATCATCATCTTCCATATCCTTATCATTTGCAACATCAAGAACCCTAGTTGATCCTTCGGTGTATCGGTTGAATCATTCCCCCATGTATTCCATTACCATCTCCATGATGATTGTTGTTCTTATATGTGAGTATTCCCCCATGTATGTGTAGGATCTGAAACGTTTATTGTGGATATGAGATCACCTGTTGAATGCTTAGTTTAATAACTTCATGAATGTTGTGAAGGGGCCCCACTCAACATTTGTGCCTTTATTGGCCACGAAGTATATCACTGTCTTTGCATAGGTTTAGGATGTGGAGGTAATTCGAGGTGACAGTAAAAGTCTACTGCTCCTAACCTTTACAAGTGGCTGGGGATAACGGAGAACCCTTAGTGAGGCTGCGTCCACGGGGAACCCTTAATTATCATGAGTTGCAACCCTCAGGGGGATACTATGATGGTGGCGTATGTGGCACGAAGTCTACCACGAGTAGAACGTGTTATGTACCTGGCTTCGCCCAGCATAATCGTCAACAGTGGCTCAAGTATCCGCTCCATGCTATGTGTATGCATAGTAGTACTAGAAACATAACAATGGGGATTCCAGACTCCGTGAAAACGACTTTTTAATTATGTTGTTTCACCGTTATTTATCATCATTGCCTTTAATTTACTTTCATGCTATTTAGTTACACGTCACCATTTCACTCAATCCTTATTTAAATCCGCCCTCACTCTGCTTCAAGTATACAATTATCTGCAGGCACGAAGCTACATAATTCTGTATAAGGGGCAAAAGCCTAATTCATGTGCTCCATGTGGGATCGATACTCTTACTTCGAAAAGGCTACGACTAAACCATGTGCACTTGCAGGCTATCGAGCTTTTTCTGGCGCCATTGTTGCGGAGCTGAGCGCTTTTGGGCCTTGCCTTGAGTTTTGAATTATTTTGTAATCTAACGGTTTTTGCAGACAAAGAGCAGCCATGGTCTTTCAAGAACAAGTTTATCAGGTAGGTGCTGCGTGAGTAGCAGGACCGGCTCGAGGAGAGAACTTTATAACAAATGGTCCTGACCTACCTGGTAAAGTATATGAGATAAACCCTCAGTTAATTGCCATGAAAAAATAAAATATATTCTGAGGTGATGCAACTGAATGTCCTTATGAGCATATTAACAATTTTGATCTTGCATGCGGAACTCTTCAGTTGCAGGAGTTAACCAATGACGAGCTCAAAACAAAAGTATTTCCCTATTCTCTCTAGGGAGCAGCTAAAAGATGGCTAAGATGTCAACATATAAGTACCCTGAGTAGCTGGCCAAAATTATTGGCTGCTTTTTCCTCTTACTCTTTTCCTCAAGGGAAGCTATATACAATCAGCAGGAAGATAAGCAGTTTTGGATAGCCGGAAGGTGAGAAGCTAGTGGAAGCATATATAAGGTCTCATGAAATACTTCTCGCATGCCCTTAACATCATTATCATGACTTTTTAATAGTCAACTTCTTTTATGGTGGGCTTAATCCACAAAGTAAACAAGCTTTAGATCTTGCCTCTAAAGGTTCCGTTTTGGGAACCGAGATATCAGATGCTTGGAACTTACTTGATAGGATGAGGTACAATGCTGAGAATTGGTACCTTTTTTCGAAGAAAAAGAGTAAAGTTGATCATGTTTATGATAGCATTAAATCTTTCCTTAGAACTTCGAAAGTAAAAGATTTACGTGATGAGCTAAATATTGGAATTGATCCATGTTGCATGTTTTGAAAGATTTTTCTAAGTTCTTGAATTTTCCAGAGAAGAAGTACTTAAAATTCTGTAGGGAGTCTAAGGCTATTCGCATGGTGGAAGCTATAAAGAAAAAGACTACTCCACCTGAGTGGCCGAAAGAAGCCTATTGCAAGCCCAATGTTAAAAAGCTAGAAGGAACACCCTCAAAAAAGGGAGAGAAGAATGTCAAGATGGAACAATGTGGGATTCCGCCCTATGTCAATATAATAAAAGAACTTGCTACACCCATACCGGTGGTGAATAAAGAAGTCTATTTGGATAGGGATACCACTTCTTATCTCAAAGGGTGTATCGAAGATAAAAATGCAGGTAAGCAAATTTTATCATGTTCCTTTGGATGTAAAGCATATTTCAGGCTATGTGACCCCGGTTCACCAGTTAACATTATTCCATATAGTCTATATGCTAAAAAATTTATGATGAGATTGCTCCTTGCATCCTTGAGCCTACTGACGTTATTAGCAAGCTTGCAGACAAGATCGAAAGGAAACCCTGTGGCATCCTTAAAGATGTCAACATAATAATAGGCTGTCTTATTTATCCCATTGATATTTGTGTACTAATGATCTCTGAGGATAAAGATTGTCCTATTGTTTTTGGAACCTCCTTTTTGAATGTTGCAAGGGCCTACATAAATAAGAAATCCATCTCCATGAAGTGGGGAGATGAAATGATAAAGTTCACATTTTCCTCCCTATTAAGTAAGCCATATGAAGAGGAGACTCGGGATAATGAAGAGCAGGAATTAAATCAACTAGCTGAAATCCATCTCCAAACACCAGAGGATGAAGTTGAACGGGTATTGGTAAGTCTAGGATTCTTATATGAAGATGAAGAGAAAGAGGAGATCCAGATGATAATGGATGCTACACAAACTTTAAGATCGCGGGCTAATCCATTCCGCGGCTGGCTCATGCAAACGCTACAGCCGCTATAGCCGGAGATAGCGGTCGCTAACCCAGTTCGCGGAAACAGTAACATGTGCATGTACACGTGCATATTTATCTCAAAAACAGGAGATTTTCAGCAGAAAACAGAGGATTTTCTGAAGCAGAGGAAGCAAAGAGCAGAAGTTGATGGTCAGAGCTAGCTCTTGTTCTTGATCTTCATCTTCAGCTTGTTCTTCATCAACATTTGGCACCACCTGAACCTGAACCTACAACCTGAACCGATATACCTGAACCTACAAGTTTGCAATGCAATCCCAAGAGCCTGTCGTGCTGCTCTTGTTGAATCAACAAATGAACAAATGATAGATGGAATCGGAGGCCCCTTGTCGCCGGCTGCCTTGCCGTGGTTGTTGCCTTGCTGCCTTGCCGTGGTCGCCGAGTCATCGTCGTGCAGAGGCCCCTCGTCGCCGGCTGCCTTGTCGTGGTCGCAGCCTCGCTACCTCGCTGCCTTGCCGCCTCTCCCGTCACCGGATCCGGTTTCCAGCGAAGCAGCAGCCGGCCTGCCGACCGCAGCAAGGAAGAACGGCGCAGCCGCCGCAACCTTTTCGGTGGGAGGGAGGGAAGGAATGGAGAGACGAGGCTAGGTTTCTCGTGGGGGAAGTGCTACAGATTTGGGCTGACCTCTACTTGGGCCTCTCTTTCAGAGCCCATCCCAGCGAAACTGAAGCGAACCCAAAGACAAATCGCGCCCTTTCGCGGGCGATCGCGCGATTAGCGGCAGTTAGCGTTTTTTTAGGCATTTCGTCGCGGGGAGGCCTCCAGGCCGCGATTGCGCCGCGATCGCTCACTTTTCGCCAATATTATGCCCGCACATTAATAAAGTTTATGAAGCACTCGAGAGAAAGGGAGATGAGGATTTACCTCCTCCGACTTTAAAACCACTACCCAAGGGGTTGAGGTACGAGCTTATGAATAATACAGAAAGATTTCCTATTATTGTTAATAATGCTGACCTTTCAGGTAAACAAAAAGAAAAACCCTTAGCAGCACTGAGTAAGCATCGAAAGGCTTTGGGCTATTCAATTCGAGAAGTAAAAGGGATACAACCTTCTATATATTCTCGAGAGAAAGGGAGATGAGGATTTACCTCCCCCAATTAGGCAAATGATGAAGAAGCATGCCCGGACAAGCAAGCTTATTCTGCACAGCCTATGCCGATGTCTTCGTGAATTCTTTCTGGACTAGCATTTTCCTACTTTCTCATGGACTTACAAATACAACACTGCGATACATCCCAGCTGCAGCAGGTATTCCCTAGTGTTTGTGTTCTGGATTCCATTTCCGTGCTCAGCGGGCAGTTTTCTAGTACTGATCAACAACACAAATTGAAACATAGTGCTGACAGTGGGTTTTATGTGCTCCACTATATGCAAGAGTTCGATGGTGTCATGCTCAAGAATCCTCCTCTCAACACCTGTAACTGTAAGTACCACATCTAGCCCTTGGAACCAGTGTCGGAGCAAATAAAAGCACAGTTTCTTACTTGTTGAGAAAAAACAAAAGCAAAATTACATGGTATTTGAACATATCTTGCTCCTTCCATCCTTTGGCAGCTTGGCTCATCGACGGATCGTCTTGGCAGTTGCGCGCAACAGCATGAGACATTCCGTGTAGATGCATTAGCAAACTGCCGGTGAATCCATCTAATGCAGCCGGCGAACCCATCTAATGCGGCCGCAAGCAAGGCATTCCGTGCATATGCAGCAGCAAGCAGGAAGCTGCTCGTACTACAACCAATCAAAAGTTGCATGGATGGAATAGCTAGCTAGCTCTACACACACGAATAAGTGTATCCCGTCCCAGTACCTGTGTATAGTCCTGGCCATGGGCAGCCCGGCCCGGTCGGCCCGACCCGGCCCGGTCAGAAAAAGCCCGACCCGGCCCGGCTCGACCTTGCCCACGGGCCGGGCCTGGGCCTGAGATCTAGGCCCAATGGCCGGGCCCGGGTCCGTCATTTTTGTGATTTGCTGAA
Source organism: Thinopyrum elongatum (assembly GCA_011799875.1). Classification (NCBI taxonomy): domain Eukaryota; kingdom Viridiplantae; phylum Streptophyta; class Magnoliopsida; order Poales; family Poaceae; genus Thinopyrum; species Thinopyrum elongatum. Next base: position 21,739,525 of record CM022299.1, on the reverse strand, counting down.
GAGGCCCGGCCCGAGGCCCAAGGCCCGGCGGGCTTTTTTGGTGATGGGCCGGGCTTGGGCCTGGATTCTAGGCCCGACGGCCGGGCCAGGCCGGGCCCGGGCCTAGCTTTTCTGCGCCGGGCTTGGTCAGGCCCGGCCCGAGGCCCGGCCCGGCCCGAGTTTTGGCCAGGTATACCTGTGTATGTGCAAAAATCCTACGCTTACGGAAAACTACTACAGGCTGGTTCTACGGACGGATTTGTCCTTCTCTCCACCGTAGATTCTTCTCCTCGTGATTTTAACTGACCCCACTTCCTGATTTTAATTGGGCCAACGTCAACCCGTAACCTCCTTTCTGTAGTAATTCTCCCGTAGATGTAGCAAAGCTCGTGTATGTGTGTCTCATTCGCATGGCAACACTATTATCCTGATATATGTCACGGACATCGAGTCTAATCTAGCAAGAACTATTATTAAAGTTTGTTTGATTGTGCCAAAGGAAAAACAAAGGATTTCTTCCAAAAGGTTGGAGTGAATGTTAGAATTCCTATGAAATGTAGTACAAATGAATCCTTAGGAAAAATTCCGATATAATTCAATCCTACGAATCAAACAATCAACATAGGAAAATTTCCTAAGGATTCTAATCCTTTAAAAATCATATGAAAATCCTTTGAATCAAAGAGGCCCTTACTTATATTTCCCAGCTACGCATGCCTGCTTCACCGAGCAGCGGGGTGGCCAATAAAATGAGCGGTCTCGGTGTGCCCCAATCGCGCACAGGTCGGCGCGTTATGTACCATGTGGCTGCCTCCAGCAAACAGCTGTCCGCTATGCACGTGGGTCCGCCACAACCCATACTGCCGACAATAGCTGATGTAGCCCATATCCCGAAAGAAACGAGCACCTAGCAATTCCAGGAGTATGCGAGCTCATCCGGGCTTGAGGATTTTCGAACCCCACTCCCCGTGTGTTCCTCATTCGTCCAGACCTTGACGCCATCGGAATGGCTGGTCACCGCTGCTAAAACGCATGTCTCCTTACCTAGATCCATGTCATTTAGGAGGGCAATGGACTTGCCCACCCACATGTCACACGCCTCTATCCCCAAATCCACGCCAATGAGGAGGTTGCCAGAATGGCTAGCCGCCGCAACAACGTGAACCTCCTTTCACAGGTCCACGCCACCAAGGAGGGTGACACGCTCGCCCACCCACGTGGCATGTGCCTCCATCCCTAGATCCACGCTAGTGAGGACGATGTCGGAACAACCGGCCATCGCAGCACCTCGCCAGAGGTAGGTCCCTACAGGACAACGATGATATGCTCACGAAGATCCTCCGCTGCCAGCCCTTGGACATATACTCACTATCCCACTCCTCTACCATATGCAAGTGCTGGTGAGGCCTCCACATCGGCCCCCAATTCCACCTCCGTTTCTATGCAAACCACCGCAAAGCCGCCCCTCCTCGGCATCTATGAGAAGAGCATCAAGTATGGTATTGCGCTTGCCCCCATTCTGGCCCTTGTTCCCGACCGCTTCCCTCTAGAGCGCGCGCTTCTCCCTAGAACACCCCTAGTATTACCTATGTGCTCGATTGCCTCCACAGTCGCGCCCTCGTCGAATACCTGGAGCAGAAAACCTCATTGTGCTACCCCATCACCAATGTGAAGTGTCGCATGGCTCTTCGTGCAAGTTTCAAGATGAGTCTCGTTGGAGCGGTGCTCTACATAGCCGGCTACAAGGTACACTCGAGCCCCTTTAATGTGGGCTTGGTGTCCCAGGAATGGAGTGGATAATCAACTCCTCGCCTACGTTTACTTCTCGAAGACTGACACATGGCACAATCAAATCACAGCCAAGGATCCAGAAAATACTTATTTGCACTAGTAGAAAAAGGCCCATTTGTCCCGATTCCAGAGGCCCATTTGTCCCGGTTCTGGAACCGGGACTAAAGGGTCGGGACTAAAGCCCAACACCTTTAGTCCCGGTTCGCTTACGAACCGAGACAGATGTGGCTCCACGTGGCCACTGCGGCGAGCCCAGGCAGGAGGGCCTTTAGTCCCGGTTGGTAACACCAACCGGGACCAAAGATCATCCACGTGTCAGCAGCTCAGGAGCTGGGGTTTTTATTATTTTTTTAAAGGGGGGGAGGGGGGGGTTTGGGGGTTTTAGGGGTTTTGTAGGGTTAATTTAGGGGTTTCATATATTGTGTTAGCTAGCTAATAGTTAGAGAGAAGTGTCCTCTCTTATCTCCGTGCTTGGTCGACGCTACATACTATACGTATAGAGAGGACTCGACACGCTAGCTAGTAAGCAAATGAAGGAAACCATTAATTACACAAGATCGTCATGAGCATATACAGAGAGAAGTGATCGACCTCCTCCTTCTTCGAGAGATTGGTCGAACAACAAGTTTTCGTATATCTATCCGACGCTACTAGCTACATATATACAATATAAGATCTCTTACAATCCCTAACATCTGATGTCAAGTTCCACATGGTATTCTCCAGCTGGATTGATGACGTGGTCAAGGAAGAATCCCGCCAATTCCTCTTGAATTGCTTTTATGCGATCTTGTGGTAGGAGTTCATCCCGCATCTGCCAAATCTAATTTGAAGAAGGGGGTCAATACATATATATGAATGAAACTCAACACAAATGATGGTAATAAAATAAAATTGTGAATATTATTGCTTACGCACTTCATATTGTTTTTCAGAGTAGCCCCGCTTAGAGGTCGTCGCGTTGTAGATGTATTCGCAAACGTAGTATCCACAAAAATTATTCCCGCCTTCCTGCCACAACCACTTTATGAGAAATAGAGGTCAATCAAACTGATATTCAAGCATTATAAATGGTATTGATGAAACTAGCTAGAATCAATGGGAGATGCGCGGAACTAGCTAGTAGTACTTACTTTCGGGTGTGTAAATCGCAGCTCCCCCGGCAGTCTCGGAGCTTCTGTGGTGAACACTTTCCAAACCCTGCGAGACAAAGAAAATAATTACTTGATATCAGGAAATGAACAAAGTTGCCGATATGGTGCGACAATGATCGATTGAACTTACTTCTGGAGCATTTCAGTCATGGCCGCATACTCCTTGGGATCTTTTCGTCTTGAGTCTAAGACGGTTACTAGTCCCTGCTCAAGCTTAATCTCTAGGAGAATAAAGTGGAAGCTGCGCACGCATGCATAACTCATCAATTACATTACTATAACCTCGAGTAATAAGGGAAACCGAATATGCAGAAGACAGTAACACTCACTTGAAGTTGTAAGGAAAGAGTATTTTATCTTTGTTTTGATTTTTAAGCAATGATTGTAGCAAGTTGGCCTCGGTTTCTTTCGCATTATATGTAACCGTCCATTCATCTATGAGATTTGTGTTAATGAACCCAATATCATAGATTTGTGCATTTCTGCATTCGACGATCTTCAATTTCCATAATATAGTGAGGATAATTATATATACATGCAATGAAAGAGCTGAACTATATATAGAGACTTAATTACAGAAGTTTAGTACTTACAGACAGTAGCAAGTGATGATTATTTTATCGAGGTCATTTTGATTGAAAAACTGGAAGAACTCCTCAAATGGAACAGACAACAGATCAATTCCAACGAGGTCATGCTCCTCTTTAACTCTCAGCGTCAAAATATCCTTCCCAGACTTGCAGGTGTCCATGTACCACTTATGGAATCTTCGCATCATCGTTGTTAGAGGAGGATCACCAGGTCTGATGAGAGGCTTCCCGTACTGGTATTTGTGTTCGTCCACCTCCATTGTATCAAAATGTGCATCGTTGGGCAGGTAATCACCAGGATTGGTACCGGGCACCATCCCCGGCAGATTTGCGACGATATCGCTAGACACCTTGAGCGGGGGGCACGATTGGTTTGCCTGTTTGCCGAGCTGGGGAATTTTGTTCCCACTTCTTCGTTCTTGTAACCTTTTGTCACTTGAAGTAGTTCACGACCGGCGTGCTCCTTCCACTGCCTTTTTAAGAGCGCGGACATGGTTGTCATCCGGCGGAGGCGGTGGTGGTCGCTTCAGGTTCTTCAAAGTGCGCTTCAATTTTACCGGATCTATCTTCTCCTCCGGAGGTGGATTTTTCTTTGCAAAAAAGTCCTTCACTTGGGCTTGACAGATCTCCGCGTTTTTCTCCTCGGTCATCTCGTATGGTAACTTCTCTAGAGGCTTGAGAGATGGACCGAATATGTATTGCCTCCCGCCTCTGGCTGTACTGCTAGACGCCGGAGCAGCCGGAGCGGCTGCGGCTGTCTTCCTTTGTTGCTTACGAGGCGGAGAAAGAGGCGGAGTGCTATGACACGCCGGAGTAGCCGGAGCGGAGGCGGCTGTCTTCCGCTGTTGCTGACGAGGCGGAGAAGGAGGCGGGCTGCTCGGACGCGCCGGCGCAGGTGGAGAAGGAGGCGGAGTGCCGCCACGCCCCGGAGCAGCCGGAGAAGGACGCGGACTGCCCTGATCACTCGCCGGAGGAGGAGGTGGAGGAGGAGGCGGAGTGCCCTGACTCGCCGTAGGAGGAGGAGGAGGCGTCCAGTTCGGAAGGTTGATGAGCTCCTTCCACCATAGACATGGAGTCTTCAGAGCAAGACCCAGCTGAGTCTCCCCTTCACCGGTAGGGTGGTCAAGCTCGAGCTCCTCAAATCCCTCCGTTATTTCATCGACCATCACAACAGTATAGCCTTGTGGAATCGGAAGGCAGTGAAAAGTTGCGCCAGGTTGAGGAGGTGCAACAGAGCTGACAGCCGCCTTGACTTTGAGGTGCTGCCATTGCGTCATAAGGTGGCAATCTTGAGCCTCCGTGATAGCATCCACGGGGTAGCTGGGAGCCGTGAAGTCAGGCTGCTGAAGGAGCTCGGTGGAAGCCACGCTGCTTTTCCGCTGAGATGGTGGGGTAGCTTCTGGGGTAGCTCCGGCAGGTCGCTGGCTCTGAACAAGTAGTGCTTGTTCCTCTGGCGCTCGTACCCTTGCATTCAGCTTCTGCAGTTCGGTCTCCTCCACTTTCCTCCTCCTCTCTCGGGTTTTGTAACCGCCTGCGCTGGGAAACCCAACCTTCCACGCAACGGAGCCTGTCGTGCCTCGTGTTCGTCCTGGGTGCTCAGGATTCCCGAGGGCCTGTGTGAGCTCGTCGTTCTCTCTGTCGGGAACGAACGTCCCTTCCTGCGCTGCGGCGATATACTTCTGAAGCTTCTTGATGGGTATTTCAAGTTGCTCCTTCGTCCAACGGCACTTCCCTGTTTCAGGGTCCAAGGTTCCCCCAACCCCGAAGAACCAAGTCCTTGAACGGTCTGGCCAGTTCAATGTCTCTGGTTCGACCCCTTTATCAAGCAGGTCCTTCTCAGCCTTGTCCCACAACGGCCGGGCTTTGAGGTAGCCACCTGACCCCGTGCGATGGTGATGCTCCCTCTTTGCAGTATTTAACTTGTTTGTCGCTGACATCTTCTTACTCTTCTCCGATGTCTTGTGGGCCACAAATGCGGGCCAGTGATCTCTTATCTTCTCAAATCGGCCGGTGAATTCTGGAGTCTTCCCTTTGTCGACAAACGTTGATTTCAACTCATTCTTCCACCTCCTGAATAGATCTGCCATCTTCTTAAGAGCATGAGCCTTGACCAATGGCTCTATAACTGGCTTATCCGGATCCTCCTCTGGCGGTAGGGTGAAATTTGCCTTCAGCGCGGTCCAAAGATCATCTTTCTGTCTATCGTTGACAAAAGACACTTGAGGGTCTTCGCTCTTAGGCTTATTCCATTGGTGGATGCTGATCGGGATCATGTCCCTAACAAGAACCCTGCACTGAGCAGAAAATGCTTCCTTGGTCCGGCTGGGTTCAATCGGTTGGCCATTGCCCTTGATTGCTGTGATCGTGAACCTTTCATCCTGGCGCAACCTTTTCTTCGGGCCTCGTCTCGTTACCGAAGTTTGGCTCGATCCGGAGGGCTAGAAAAGAAGAAAGAAGAGAGTTAATATGTGTAGTTACCAAAACAATTAATGCATCAATTAGCTAGTCAGCACAGGCTTAATTAATATATATACCTCGCCGGACTTTGCAACATCTCCTTCCTCCTTTCGCTCACCGGAGCAGTCATCACGGTCTCCTTCTTCCACCGGCATTCCGTCACCGGAGCCATCATAATCATGTCCTTCCACCTCCATTGTTCAATCACCGGAGCCTGCTTCACCCTCTCCTTCCAGACCATCGGTGTCATTGAGAAACGACAAGACATCACCTCCGCCGAGGATTATGTCCCCCAACAACTGTTCTGCTTCGATGTCTCGGTGCTCCATAGTTTCTGCAAATATTACAACATGGCAATTAATATACAAACATGACAGATGGATATATTATTGCAAACGTAGACCTAGCTAGCTCGACGCTTCTATGGTTTGGGGTGGCCTCGACAATGCTTCTAGCGTTTGGGGTGGCCTAGGCAACACTTCTAGGGATTGGGGTGGCATCGACAACGCTTCTAGGGTTTGGGTCGGACCGCCTCTCTCATGAATGTCCGACGTCCGGACCGACAAGGGATTTAACAAAATGACGCCATTCTGGATGTGCAGAAAATGGTCCATATTTTTCCTGATCTCATCTACCCTTCTATATGTCACGTTGTCTAGTGTCAAAGAATTCAAGAAAACCATGACTTCATCATTAGCCGGAAATGACAGGCGTATAATGGTACGAAGCTCTTCAAAGTTGTTTTGGAACGGAGTTCCCGATAGAATAATTCGCTTTTTGGTACAAAGTTCAGTAAGAGCCTTCCGAATATCGCTATTTGGAAGGCCTTTGCTGAAATTCGTACCAAAAAGCGAATTATTCTATCCGGAACTCCGTTCCAAAACAACTTTGAAGAGCTTCGTAGCATCATACGCCTGTTACTTCTGGCTAATGATGAAGCCATGGATTTCTTCAATACTTTGACTGACAACGTGACATATAGAAGAATATATATATAGATGAGATCAGAAAAAAATTGGATCAACTTGTGCACATCCATAATGGGGGCATTCTTGATAAATCTATATATGTCAAAATTCAAACTTTGACATATGATCAAATGTTGCATATGTCAAAATTCAAACTTTGACATATGATCAAACTTTGATATATGATCAAATGTTGCATATGTCAAAATTCAAACTTTGACATATGATCAAACTTTGATATATGTCCACCGCGATATAAAATGATACATAGACTTGTTCGGGCGAGAGGGGGTTGATCCACGTCCCCCCTCATGTCGAAGTTACCGGAGTTAGCTTCTAGCGGTTTGGGTGGCCTCGAGAGTTTGTCGGGTAGGGGCGGGAGGGGGTAGGAGATCGACAACGCTTTTTTTCTAGGGTTTGAGTGGCCTCGAGAGTTGGTCGCCCGGTATATCGAGAGGGGGGTGAACATTTTACCTTAGTAACTTAGAAAAAAAATGTTATCGGGGAGGGGGTATATCGACCCCCCCCCCCCCCCCTCCATGTCGAAGTTATCGGGGAGGGGCTATATGACAACACATACATATAGAAAAAACTCTATGAACATCCATATATACATACATATAGCCACATACATATATATGGCTATGAAAAATGCTATGAAAAAAAAATTCATCATATTAAAAAAATGCTATGAACAAAACAATTAATACATATATGAACAAAACAATTTTATGAACATCCATACATACATAGCCACATACATATATATATACATTATATATGAACAAAACAATTTTCATCATATAAAAAATATCAACATATATACATTATATGTGAACTCCACCATTTCTCTAAAAAAAATCTCTATGCAAATTTCTCTAAAAAACTGACTTTGATCATGAATATCTCTAACTGTGCAAATATCTCTAACTATGTAAATATTTTTCTTATATTTAATAAATTCCAAAGTTGGAATTTCAATTATTCATATTTCCTTTGATTTGCAAAGGAGCTATATTCTCCCCAATTCTTTTGCACACACAAAAATTACTCCATCTATTTGACAGTACCCACAACCCATTCCGCCAAAAACATTTGGTTCTATAGTTCAAAATTTTCAAATATCATTCAGTTCAAATTTGGACCAGATTCAAACTCCATGGTCAAAGCGCAATTTAAATTGGAAAAAAATTCTCAAACTTTGCCAGACTCTCTTTTGTGCATCAACACCTCGCCACAAAAATTCTCAAAAATTCTTAAAATTCCTAGAGCCCTTTTGCATTTCATCATACACTTGATGTGCACTGTTTAGCACTGTCAAAAAATTCAGAAAATTCAGAAAAATTTGGACAGAGGGGGGAATCGATGCCATGCACTCCTCATCTTCCTCTATCCCACACGGTGTCGCCACACTGGACCCCCTTGGTCAGTGGCTCGCCGCCGATGGCAGCGTGGTCGGCGGCAGGGCGCGGCGACGGCGGCCAGTACAGGGAGGAATAGGAGGAGGAGGAGGGGATCGGGGCGGCGCTCACAGCGAGGACGCGTCGGCAACGAGGAGCGGGCTCGGTGGCGGCGATGACAAGGACGGGCTCGGGGCAGGGCGCGGCGACGGGCAGGGCGCAGCAACAGTGTCGGTGCAGGGCACGGCGACGGCGACGAGGAGGCAGGGCCGGCGATGGCGACGGCGACGAGGAGCGGGCGGCGACGGGGCAGGGCGCAGCGACGGCGATAGCTACGAGAAGCAGGGCGTCGGCGTCGGGGCGCTGGGCGGCGGGGTCGGGGAGAATGTGAGAACTTGCTGAAAAATTCCTAAGTGCCACTTATATAGGAAAGCCTTTGGTCCCGGTTCGTGGCATCAACTGGACCAATGCCTCCTTTAGTCCCGGTTCGTGCCACCAACCGGGACCAAAGGTCTGTTTTGGCTAGGCGAAAGGGCGGGAAGCACAACCCTTTGGTCCCGGTTGGTGGCACGAACTGGAACCAAAGGGTGGCATTGGTCCCGGTTTGTGCCACGAACCGGTACCAATGCACCCCTTTAGTCCCGGTTTGGTGTCACCAACCGGGACCAAAGGCTTTGTGCTGCCCGCGGCCAAAAGTTTAGTCCCACCTCGCTAGTTGAGAGGGGCGCGGAGTGGTTTATAAACCCCACTGCCGCTGCCCTCTCGAGCTCCTCTCAAATGCAGGCTTACGGGCCTAACCTAACTCTTCTCTGCCTGTGGGCCTACTGGGCCTTCTGCGGGCCTGAATCCTGGCCCGTGGTTGGATTTCTAGTCGTATTCACACAGTGGTGGCCTAGTAGGTGGCATTTTTTTCTATTTTTTTCCAGTTTTTCTGTTTTGTTTTTTGCTTTATTTATTTTCTTTTATTTTTTAATTCTTTTTGCTTTTAGGTAATAAATATTATAAACTTTCTGTTAGTGCCATTAGTTTTCCAATTCGAATAGTTTAAATTTGAATTCTTTGAAATTTGTATGAATCACTAGTTTGTGATTAACTTTACTATAAAAATAGATTTTTGAGGTGATTCTTTTTACTGCTATTTAATATTACTGTGTTTTATCATTATATTCAAAAACAGTTTTGTTATTTTAGTTTCTAACAAAAAAATCTTTTGATTTTGTTATTTTTGAGTGATTCACACAAAAAAAATCTATTTTTTCCAGTTTTTAGTTTTTTTCTTTATTTATTTCTTTTCATTTTTTTGCTTTATTTTTTAATTTCTTTGCTTTTAGGTAATAAATATTTAAACTTTCTGTTAGTGCCATTACTTTTCCAATTCGAATAGTTTAAATTTGAATTCTTGAGAATTTGTGTGAATCACTAGTTTGTGATTAACTTTACTATAAAAATAGATTTTTGAGTGATTCTTTTTACTGCTATTTAATATTACTGTGTTTTATCATTATATTCAAAAACAGTTTTTGTTATTTTAGTGCTAACAAAAAAATCTTTATGATAATTCTTTTTGCTATTAAAGTTTCTAACAAAAAAAGTTCTTTTGAAAATTCTTTGCTTTTATGTTTGCACAGAAAATACTTTGCTAATTTTAGTTGCATAAATTTTAGTTGATTCCTTTTGCTATTAGAGTTTCATTAAAGTTTTCTAGTTCATTCTTTTTTCTATTAGAGTTTCATTAAAGTTTTCTAGTTCATTCTTTTAGTTTATTATTTTTTCTATTAGAGTTTCATAAAAGTTGAGAGGTTTACGGCAAAAACCGGATGCACTTCGTGTACAAAATGGACAATCTCTTTCGAAGTATCAGGGCTTCGGACCAAAACTCATCTGTTACAAAGGGATTTCATTTTTGTGAACTTATTTGAACTCCACACTTTTTGTGTGCTCAAAATGAACCATTCAAAGCAACATCATCAATTTTCAACCCTTTCTGAGTTCATCTGTTTTTTTCATGCATTTACTGATTTTTTTTTAGCTAAATGACCCTGAAATTGAAAAGCACTTCAAATGAACTCTGAAGAGGTTGAAAATTGGCATGATATCATCATTTCACCCACATAGCATGTGCAAAAAAGTTGAGAGGGTTACGGCAAAAACTGGATGCACTTCGTGTACAAAATGGACAATCTCTTTCGAAGTATCAGGGTTTTGGACGAAAACACATCTGTTACAAAGGGATTTCATTTTTTTGAACTTATTTGAACTCCACACTTTTTCTGTGCTCAAAATGAACCATTCAAAGCAACATCATCAATTTTCAACCCTTTCTGAGTTCATCTGTTATTTTTCATGCATTTACTGATTTTTTTGAGCTAAATGACCCTGATATTGAAAAGCACTTCAAATGAACTCTGAAGAGGTTGAAAATTGGCATGATATCATCATTTCACCCACATAGCATGTGCTAAAAAGTTGAGAGGGTTACGGCAAAAACTGGATGCACTTCGTGTACAAAATGGACAATCTCTTTCGAAGTATCAGGGTTTTGGACAAAAACTCATCTGTTACAAACGATTTCATTTTTTTGAACTTATTTGAACCCTAGACTTTTTGTGTGCTCAAAATGAACCATTCAAAGCCACATCATCAATTTTCAACCCTTTCTGACTTCATCTGTCTTCACTTTTTCTTCGCTTGTGTCCTTTGCTTATTGCGCCGTAACCATGAATATTCTTCATCGCTTAACAGGGTGCTTGGGTCAGCCTTGACTTTGAAGGGAGGAATTTCATGAAACTTTTCATAATCTTCAGACATGTCTGTCTTACCCTCCACTCCCACGATGTCTCTTTTCCCAGAAAGAACTATGTGGCGCTTTGGCTCATCGTATGATGTATTCGCTTCCTTATCTTTTCTTTTTCTCGGTTTGGTAGACTTGTCCTTCACATAGAAAACATGCGCCACATCATTGGCTAGGACGAATGGTTCGTCTGTGTACCCAAGATTGTTCAGATCCACTGTTGTCATTCTGTAATGTGGCTCTACCTGTACCCCGCCTCCTGACAGATTAACCCATTTGCACTTAAACAAAGGGACCTTAAAATCATGTCCATAGTCAAGTTCCCATATGTCCACTATGTAACCATAATATGTGTCCTTTCCCCTCTTGGTTGCTGCATCAAAGCGGACACCGCTGTTTTGGTTGGTGCTCTTTTGATCTTGGGCAACCGTGTAAAATGTATTCCCATTTATCTCGTATCCTTTGTAAGTCAATACAGTCGAAGATGGTCCCCTGGACAACGAGTAAAACTCATCAGAAACAGTGTTGTCACCTCTGAGATGTGTTTCCAACCAACTGCCGAAAGTCCTGATGTGTTCACATGTAATCCAGTCGTCACACTGCTCCGGGTGTTTGGAGCGCAGAATGTTCTTGTGTTTATCGACATACGGGGTCACCAAGGTAGAGTTCTGTAGAACTGTGTAGTGTGCTTGAGACCAAGAATGCCCTTCCCTGCATATTATTGAGTCCCCTCCTAGCGTGCCTTTTCCAGTCAGTCTCCCCTCATACCGCGATTGAGGGAGACCAATCTTCTTAAGGTCAGGAATGAAGTCAACACAAAACCCAATGACATCCTCTGTTTGATGGCCCATGGAGATGCTTCCTTCTGGCCTAGCGCGGTTACGGACATATTTCTTTAGGACTCCCATGAACCTCTCAAAGGGGAACATATTGTGTAGAAATACGGGGCCCAGAACGACAATCTCGTCGACTAGATGAACTAGGACGTGCGTCATGATATTGAAGAAGGATGGTGGGAACACCAGCTCGAAACAGACAAGACATTGCGCCACATCACTCCTTAGCCTTGGTATGATTTCTGGATCGATCACCTTCTGAGAGATTGCATTGAGGAATGCACATAGCTTCACAATGGCTAATCGAACGTTTTCCGGTAGAAGCCCCCTCAATGCAACCGGAAGCAGTTGCGTCATAATCACGTGGCAGTCATGAGACTTTAGGTTCTGGAACTTTTTCTCTGCCATATTTATTATTCCCTTTATATTCGACGAGAAGCCAGACGGGACCTTCATACTGAGCAGGCATTCAAAGAAGATTTCCTTCTCTTCTTTGGTAAGAGCGTAGCTGGCAGGACCTTCATACTGCTTTGGAGGCATGCCGTCTTTTTCGTGCCAACGTTGCAGGTCCTCCCGTGCCTCCGGTGTATCTTTTGTCTTTTCATACACGCCCAAGAAGCCTAGCAGGTTCACGCAAAGGTTCTTTGTCACGTGCATCACGTCGATTGAAGAGCGGACCTCTAGGTCTTTCCAGTAGGGTAGGTCCCAAAATATAGATTTCTTCTTCCACATGGGAGCGCATCCCTCAGCGTCATTCGGAACAGATAGTCCGCCGGGACCCTTTCCAAAGATTACGTGTAAATCATTGACCATAGCAAGTACGTGATCACCGGTACGCATGGTGGGCTTCTTCCGGTGATCTGCCTCGCCTTTGAAATGCTTGCCTTTCTTTCGACATTGATGGTTGGTCGGAAGAAATCGACGATGCCCCAGGTACACATTCTTCCTGCATTTGTCCAGGTATATACTTTCGGTGTCAGCTAAACAGTGCGTGCATGCGTGGTATCCCTTGTTTGTCTGTCCTGAAAGGTTACTGAGAGCAGGCCAATCATTGATGGTTACAAACAGCAACGCATGCAGGTCAAATTCCTCCTGTCTGTGCTCATCCCACACACGTACACTGTTTCCATTCCACAGCTGTAAAAGTTCTTCAACTAATGGCCTTAGGTACACATCAATGTCGTTGCCGGGTTGCTTAGGGCCTTGGACGAGTACTGGCATCATAATGAACCTCCGCTTCATGCACAGCCAAAGAGGAAGGTTATAGATACATAGAGTCACGGGCCTGGTGCTGTGATTGCTACTCTGCTCCCCGAAAGGATTAATGCCATCCGCGCTTAAACCAAACCATACGTTCCTTGGGTCACCTACAAACTCAGCCCGGTACTTTCTCTCGATTTTTCTCCACTGCGACCCGTCAGCGGGTGCTCTCAACTTCCCGTCTTTCTTACGGTCCTCTCTGTGCCATCGCATCAACTTGGCATGCTCTTTGTTTCTGAACAGACGTTTCAACCGTGGTATTATAGGAGCATACCACATCACCTTGGCAGGAACCCTCTTCCTGGGGGGCTCACCGTCAACATCACCAGGGTCATCTCATCTGATCTTATACCGCAATGCACCGCATACCGGGCATCCGTTCAAATCCTCGTACGCACCGCGGTACAGGATGCAGTCATTAGGGCATGCATGTATCTTCTGCACCTCCAATCCTAGAGGGCATACGACCTTCTTTGCTGCGTACGTACTGTCGGGCAATTCGTTATCCTTTGGAAGCTTCTTCTTCAATATTTTCAGTAGCTTCTCAAATCCTTTGTCAGGCACAGCATTCTCTGCCTTCCACTGCAGCAATTCCAGTACGGTACCGAGCTTTGTGTTGCCATCTTCGCAATTGGGGTACAACCCTTTTTGGTGATCCTCTAACATGCGATCGAATTTCAGCTTCTCCTTTTCACTTTCGCACTGTCTCCTTGCATCAACAATGACCCGGCGGATATCATCATCGGGCACATCGTCTAGTTCCTCTTGATCTTCAGCTTCCCCCGTTGCAGCATCACCGTATTCAGGGGGCACATAGTTGTCATCGTCCTCTTCTTCTTCGCTGTCTTCCATCATAACCCCTATTTCTCCGTGCCTGGTCCAAACATTATAGTGTGGCATGAAACCCTTCTCAAGCAGGTGGGTGTGAAGGATTTTCCGGTCAGAGTAAGACTTCGTATTCCCACATATAGGGCATGGACAACACATAAAACCATTCTGCTTGTTTGCCTCAGCCACTTCGAGAAAATTATGCACGCCCTTAATGTACTCGGAGGTGCGTCTGTCACCATACATCCATTGCCGGTTCATCTGCGTGCATTATATATAATTAAGTGTGTAAAAAACCATTACAAAACATCATGAATAGATAAATGACCAAATTAATAGAAGTTCATCATCACATTAAAACCAAAGTACATACATAGTTCTCATTGAACAACATATAGCTCTCCAGAGCATCTAATTAAACCATACATTGAAACTATGTAAAACATTTCAATGCAACAACAAATGCGATCATAATCGCAACCAAGGTAACAATTGGTCCAACGGCATAATGATACCAAGCCTCGGTATGAATGACATATTTTCTATACTTTCTAATCTTGAAGCGCATTGCATCCATCTTGATCTTGTGATCATCGACGACATCCGCAACATGCAACTCCAATATCATGTTCTCCTCCTCAATTTTTTTCAATTTTTCCTTCAAGTAATTGTTTTCTTCTTCAACTAAATTTAACCTCTCGACAATAGGGTCGGTTGGAATTTCCGGTTCACATACCTCCTAGATAAAAAAATCTATGTCACGTTGGTCGGCATAATTGTCATAAACAATAAATGAACCAAATAGTTATAAAATATAATATATACCACATCTGAATCATAGACAGGACGAGGGTCGACGGGGGCGGATACCAAAACCATCGCACTATATAATAACAAACAATAATAAAAGTAAGAAAATTAGACAAGTATCTATCTAAATCATACAAGTAAGAATTTTTTTTTCTTTTAGAAAGAAGATAAGAACAAGAGGCTCACCACGGTTATGCCGGCGACGAGATCGGCGCGGGCGATCGACGGCGGTGAAGACGGGGACGGGACGTGACGGACCGCTAAACCTAGACAAATCTTGAGGAAAATGGAGCTTGAAGGTCGAGTTTGGAGAGGAGAAAGCTTAAGTAGTGTTGCTCGGGCATTTCATCGAACACCTCATGTGCATAGGAGGTGAGCTAGAGCACCACAAACCCCTCCCCTCGCCGGCCAGAAAAAAACAGAGCAGTGGAGTGCTCTGCTCGCGGGCGAGGGGTATATATAGGCACAACATTGGTCCCGGTTCGTGGTTGGAACCGGGACTAAAGGCCACCCTTTGGTCCCGGTTCCAGCCACGAACCGGGACCAATGGATGTGGGCCAGGAGCGAGGCCCATTGGTCCCGGTTCGTGTCTGGAACCGGGACCAAAGGGTCCAGACGAACCGGGACAAATGCCCCACGAGCCCCGGCCGGCCCCCTGCGCGCACGAACCGGGACGTATGCCCCCATGTGTCCCGGTTCCTGACTGAACCGGGACTAATGGGCTGGGCTGGCCTGGACCAAAGCCCTGTTTTCTACTAGTGTTGGGTTCCCTACTTATTTTGGTGGTTTTCCTAGCACTCTTGTTGGCAATGTTCTTTACTACTCATTTATGATTGGGAGAGGCGCCATACTTGAGTTTGATTTGGACAACCTACGTTTTAATAATTTAAATATGCATATTTTCAAATTATTTTACTTAAAATTTTAAAAAGTTTCATTGCACATTTAAAAAAAATGTAAATGCAGTGTAAAACAATATTGACGCTACTTATATAAAATTTTAATAGCTCAAAAAGTGTTTGTGACATTTGAAAAATGTTCGCCTGTATCAAAGAAATGTCTGTGACATTTTAAAAAATGTTTACACAATGAAAAAGAAGTGTTCTTTTAATCTTTTTTAAAAGTGTTTCATACCATTAAAAAAATTCCTGAAATTTTAAAAAAAGGTTATACAATGTATAAAATTGTTTGCATAAGTTAAAAAAAATGTGCGATGAAAACCAAAATTCCTTATTTGACACTGTCTAAATATTGCCCTTCCTATTTGACACTGGAAAACTGTTTTCTCCTATCTAACACCAGAGCTAAATTTCATTCTCAATATAACACTACCGTCAATTTTTCTAGCTAACAAAGTTAAATGACACATTAACGTATGTCAAACAGGGAAGAAAGCATGAAATAGGGAAGCAATTTTTTGGTAGTGTCCAATAAGTAATTCTCTCACGAAACAAACCCCACCCCACTCCCCGTGTGTTCCTCATTCCTCTAGATCTTGGCACCACCGGAATGGCTGGCTGCCACTGCTTAATGCACGTCTCCTTACCCGGATCCATGCCATTTAGGAGGGCAATGGACTTGCCCACCCACATGCCACACGCCTCTGTCCCCAGAACCACGCCAATGAGAAGGTTGGCAGAATGGCTAGCGGCCACAACAACATGAGCCTCCTTTTACAGATCCACGCCACCGAGAAGGGTGACGGACTCACCTACCCATGTGTCATGTGCCTCCGTCCCTAGATCGACGCTAGTGAGGAGGATGTTGGAACAATCCGTCGTCGCAGCACCTCGCGAGAGGCACCTACCTCCCTACAGGACGACGATGATATGCTCAGGGAGATCCTCCTCTGCCACCCCTTGGACATATACTCACTATCCCGCTCCTCTACCTTATGCAAGTGCTGGTGAGGCCTCCACATCGACCCCCCAAGTCCACCTCCCTTTCAATGCAAATCACCGCAAAGCCGCCCCTCCTCGGCATCTTTGAGAATAGCATCATGTATGATATTGTGTTTGCCCCCATTCTGGCCCTTGTTCCGGCAGCATCTCTCTAGAGCGTCCATTGAACGCCCCTAGTATTACCTATGTGCTCGATTGCCTCCACGGTCGCGTCTTCGTCGAAGACCTGGAGCAGAAAACCACATTGTGTCACCCCATCACCAATGTGAGTGTCGCATGGCTCTTCGTGCAAGTTTCAAGATGAGCCTCGTCGGAGCGGTGCTCTACACAGCCGGCTACAAGGTACACTCCAGCCCCTTTAAGGTGGGCTTGCTGTCGTAGGAATGGAGTGGATAATCAACTCCTCGCCTAGGTTTACTTCTCGGAGACTGACACATGGCGCAATCAAATCACAACTCAGGCTCCAGAAAATACTTATTTGGGTTCCCTACTTATTTTGGTGGTTGTCCTAGCACTCTTGTTGGAAAATGTCCTTTACTAGTCATTTATGATTGGGAGAGGTGCCATACTTGAGTTTGATTTGGACAACCTACCATTTAAAAATTTAAATATACATATTTCCAAATTACTTTACTTAAATTTTTTAAAGTTTACATCACACATTTAAAAAATGTAAATGAAGTGTAAAACAATATTGCGGTACTTGTATAAAATTCTAATATCTTAAAAAGTGTTCATGACATTTGAAAGATGTTCACCTGTATCAAAGAAATGCCTGTGACATTTAAAAAATGTTTACACAATGTAAAAGAAGTGTTCTTTTAATCTTTTATAAAGGTGTTTAATACCATTAAAAAAAATCTTGACATTAAAAAAATAGGTTATACGATCTATAAAATTGTTTGTGCAAGCATAAAAAAATGTGCGATGAAAACCAAAATTCCTTATTAGACACTGTCTAAATATTGCCCTTCCTATTTGACACTGGAAAACTGTTTCCTCCTATCTAATACCGGACCTAAATTTCATTCTCAATATAACACTACCGTAAATTTTTCCGGCTAACAAAGTTAAATGACACATTAAAGTACACTTATTTTGACAGTGTGTCAGATAGGGAAGAAAACGTCAAATAGGGAAGCAAATATTTTGGTAGTGTCCAATAAGTAATTCTCTCACGAAACGAACCCCACCCCACTCCCCTTGTGTTCCTCATTCCCCTAGATCTTGGCGCCACCAGAATGGCTGGCCGCCGCTGCTAAAATGCACATCTCCTTACCCAGATCCATGCCATTTAGGAGGGCAATGGACTAGCCCACCCACATGCCACACGCCTCTCCCCCCAGATCCACGCCAATGAGGATGTTTCCAAAATGGCTAGCCGGCGCAACAACGTGAGCCTCCTTTGAATGATCCACGTCACCGAGGAGGGTGACGGACTCGCCCACCCACGTGTCATGTGCCTCTGTCCCCAGATCCACACTAGTCAAGAGGATGTTGGAACAACCCGCTATTGCAGTACCTCGCCAGAGGCATCTACTTCCCTATAGGACGACGATGATATGCTCAGGGAGATCCTGCTCTGCCACCCCTTGGACCTATATATACTCACTCTCCCGCTCCTCTACCATATGCAAGCATTGGTGATGCCTCCTCATCAAGCCCCAATTCCACTTCCTTTTCTATGCAAACCACCGCAGAGCCACCCCCTCGTCATCTTTGAGAATAGCATCAAGTACGGTATTGTGTTCCCCCCATTCCGCCCTTGTTCCTGACCGCATCCCTCCAGATTGCTTCTCCCTTGAACGCCGCTAGGATTACCTATGTGCTCGATTGCCTCCACGGTCGCGTCCTCGTCGAAGATCTGGAGCAGAAAACCTCATTGTGCGACCCCATCACCAATGAGAAGTGTCGCATGGCTCTTCATGCAAGTTTCAAGATGAGCCTCGCTGGAGCGGTGCTCTACACAGCCGGCTACAAGGTACACTCCAGCCCCTTTAAGGCGAGCCTGCTGTCCCAGGAATGGATTGGATAATCAACTCCTCGCCTACGTTTATTTCTCGGAGACTGACACATGGCGCAATCAAATCACAGCTTAGGCTCCAGAAAATACTTATTTGGGTTCCCTACTTATTCTGGTGGTTGTCCTGGCACTCTTGTTAGAAATGTCCTTTACTAGTCGTTTATGATTGGGAGTGGTCCCATGCCATTTAAAAGTTTAAATATACATATTTCCAAATTACTTTACTTAATTTTTTTAAAGTTTACATCAAACATTTAAAAAATGTAAATGAAGTGTAAAACAATATTGTGCTACTTATATAAAATTTTAATAGCTTAAAAAGTGTTCGTGACATTTGAAAAATGTTCACCTATATCAAAGAAATGTCTGTGACATTTAAAAAATGTTTACACAATGTAAAAAAAGTTTTCTTTTAATCTTTTTTAAAGTTGTTTCATACCATTAAAAATATTCCTGACATTTTGAAAAGAGGTAATACGATCTATAAAATTGTTCGCACAAGTTTAAAAAAATATGTGCGATGAAAACCAAAATTCCTTATTTGACACTGTCTAAATATTGCCCTTCCTATTTGACACTGGAAAACTGTTTCCTCCTATCTAACACCGAATCTAAATTTCATTCTCAATATAACACTACCGTCAATTTTTCCACCTAACAAAGTTACATGACACATTAAAGTACACTTATTTTGGCAGTGTGTTAGATAGGGAAGAAAGCGTCAAATAGAGAAGTAAATATTTTGGTAGTGTCCAATAAGTAATTCTCTCATGAAACAAACCCCACCCCACTCCCTCTATGTTCCTCATTCCTCTAGATCTTGGCGCCACCGGAATGGCTGGCCGCCGCTGCTAAAACGCTATAACATCTTTGTGATAGGAGCTCAGTTGCTGGGAAGTACCTGATGTACTAGTGTAGCCACCCTTCCTACCTTGTTTGTCAGAGAAGAGGAAAAACAAGCTGCCCGAACAATTTGGAACAGTAAAAGAAAGGAGTTTCGCCAACCGCTATGGAGTTGTCCAAATTCGCAATGGGTCTGTTTAGTTACACCGAAGCATCTCTTGGGAGCTTATTTATGCACCTCTGGAGCTTCAGATGGAAGCATTTGTGCCTTGGTAGATTGTCGCATTGTCTGTCACCTCGATCGCTATTCAAAGCCATCGAGTAGACTAGAATTGTCCTTACGCACCAACCAGCAACTGGAAATGCAATTGAGTTTTTACAAACCATTTTCTTTTTTCCTTTTTTGAGATAATCTTTTCTTTTTTTAGATAGCTTTTCCTTTTTCCTTTTTTTTGAGGTAAAATATTTCCTTTTTCCCTAGTCATTGTTCACTGACTCGAGCAGGACGAGGGCCGGTCGGGCAGGGCCCAACCCAACCCAGTCCAAATGCTACGACTCAACAGAGCACGCAGCAGCTGACCCCAGTTTTTTGTCTCAAAAAAATAAAAAAGCTGACCCCAGTTTCTCACTCGTCTTGTCCAGCAGCTGGTCTTGTCGGCGCCGCCATGAGCCACCTCTACACCGGCCGCCGCCGTCACAGCCCGCGCCTCAGTTCCCAAATCCACTCGAGCGACGAGGGATTCGAACTGCCCCGCCCACCCACCACGCGCCTCCATCCCCAAATCGACGCCAATGAGGACGGCGCCCGAGTGGCCAGCCACCGCCGCAGCAGTAAGCGCCGGAGCACCCAGATCCAGGCGAGCGAGTGGGGCGACCGAGTGACCCGCCGCTGCCGCGGTAAGCGCCTCCGCCCCCAGACTCACGCGAGCGAGGTGGGCGACGGCACCTCGCCGGAGCCGCCCGCCTCCCCGCTTCAAGTCGACGACCTCGTGAGGGAGATCCTGCTCCGCCTCCCCCTGGACCTACACTCACTCTCCCGCTCATCCGCCGTCTGCAAGCCGTGGCGAGGCGTCGTCGTCGACCCCAAGTTCCTCCGCCGGTTCTATGCATGCCATTGCAAGCCGCCCCTCCTCGGCTTCTTCCAGCGCGGCGACCAGCAGCTCATGTTCACCCCCGTCATGGCCCCTGCCCCGACTGTGTCCTACCTGGGAGCTTCGACCTTGGACAACGCTACAGCCACGTGCTTGATTCCCGCCACGGCCGTGTCCTTGTCAATGCCTGGCCCCAGATCGTCATGTATGATCCTATCACCAGCAAGCAGCATCGCATGTCCATTCCGCCGTGGTTCATGGACCGCCACTTCAGCGCGGCAGTGCTCTGCTCTGCCAACGACCGGGGTCATGTGCACCGCGGCTGCCACTCCTACCCCTTCAAGGTGGTCTCGGTGTCCATATACAGAGAGGGGCAACCCATTGCCTGCGTTTACTCCTCAGAGACTGCCACATGGGGCGGTCTCATCTCTACCGAGGCTCGACATGTTGGGTCTTCTCTTGATGGTGGTGGCACCCTTGTTGGTAGTGTCCTTTACTGGCCATTACATAGACATGGCGACACCATACTTGAGTTTGATTTGGACACGCAGAATCTTACCGTGATTAAGGGACCTCCTAATATGAATATGATTGGTTTGCGTAACCTTCATATCATTGAGGCAGAGGATGGCGCTGTTGGTCTTGCTGTGGTGTCTCGCCTTAAGCTTCTAATGTGGCAGAGGAAGATCAATTGTCAGGGTATTCCCGTATGGTTGTTGCAGAAGACCGTTACATGGCGTAAACTTCTTAAAATCACCAAGACAAATCCATGGCTCAAACTTGTGGGGGATGTTGAGGACAATAACGTAATCTTGTTAGCTAGGTATGGCGATGATGTCTATATGGTTCAGCCCAAGTCAATGCAAGCCAAAAAACTTAATGGATCCCGCTTTAGGGATCATTGCTATACTTTCACGAGTTTCTATCCACCAGGTGATTTCTCATCCTTGGTCTTTATATCTTAAGAGTTAGGACTAGCCCAATCTAGTTATGTTCTGTACATGTTACCTTTGTTAGATTTTTTTGAACAACAAAAGGGTCTCGAAGGACCCATTAGATAGGCATTGCAGTACATAATACAACAGGACCTAACAGGAAAAGGAAATTACATAAAAGTCCCTGACTTTTGCAAAGAGGACCCTGAATAGAAATTGGAAAAAGCAATCGGGTCCAACGCAGATTCCGATCGGCACCAACCACGACAACACCGGGGACGAAACCACTTGGGTCGCCGTGATCTCCACCGCATCGCCTCCGGCAGGCATGCTCACCGGAAGAGGAGGCTATTGACTCCGAGCAGAACCTGACATGCCTCCCTTTTGGCATCCAGGCCAGGAGGAATAAGTATGGCCGCCCTTCGGCCAGAAGAGTCGATGGCATGGCAATGAAGGCCGGCAGCTGACCGCCGTCGCGTGCGCCGTTGCCTCGCCGAGAGAACCATCGAGGATGAGCTCCAACCCAGCTTGCAGCTTGCAACTTCTTGCTTCTCCTCCTCTCCTTATCCACCCCCACGGTGTCCTTCGGAGCCGAAGATGAGCACAAGATCCACCTGCAGATCAGGGAACAACGGCTTTCCCTAGCCTCGCACCAAGGAGAGACCATGGAGAAGGTCTCAGATCCTCATAGCCCACCCTCTCCGGTGGCCACTGCTTCAGCCCCCATGGCCGCAGCAAAGACTAGAAGAAGGAGAAGCCAGCCAAGATCTGGTTTATTCCTAGACGAAACTAACCTACAGAACAGGAAACAAGAACCGGGTCCTCCTCCCTCTCCCATCCAGCTGCCGGAGCTGCCGGAGGAGGGAGGGAGAGAGGCCGGAATCAGGAACGGAGGAGGGGGCTTGAGGGGAGAGGATTTGGATTATGATTTGGGGAGAGGAAGAGGCGAGACGAAGAAAGGGGAAAGAGCTAGAACGGCATAACGCCAGTCCACAAAGTCCCTGTATTACCTTTGTTAGATGGACAAATTTATTGCCGTAATACTTTATTATATGTTATGTTTTCAATGTGCTTGTCTTTTGTATTGGAAGGTACCAAATCAAATGCCAAATGATTAACTTAGTTCGCTAGTTTCAGCGCCCTAGCTGCTAGTTTATCTATTATTATTATCTCTGTTGAATTCATACTTTCTTTGAATAATTTTGATTTCTCATTTGTTCATGACCCCTTCTGTAGGTGATTGCTATGTTTGTAGCACATAGAAATAACTTGCATTTCTTGTCTTGGGATCCATTCATTTAAAACAGAATAGCCAATGACATTTTTGTTTCTACAGTTTGTTTTGGCATAATTTTGTCTAGTTGACACTATGAGGAATGAGTTCACTTGAGAAAATTTACAGGTCATGTTTTTTCCCTTCAAGCTAAATTCTTAATTATGAGGTAGCTAAGTATGCTGCTTGTATGAATGTTCCTTGCATTTTACAACAGATGATTGCTAGTGTCAAGCGTGACTTAGAGCACATCACTAGAAATAAGTTATATAGGTGAATTAGTTTGCTCAAGTCAAATTTCTCAGCTCATCTTTCTAACAGTCTCATGTTGCCTTCTCTTATCCATTTGTCCTTATTGTGGACTGTTGTTAATTGCTAGAGCTCTTATGCTTTTAGGCACAACCATTGCTGGTGGAACTGATGGAGCTAAAATGTTAGGATAACTCTGGTTTGATGTGCTAATGTGCTGAAACGGTTTAACGGGTAAGATCTTTTGAATATAATTTGTGAGATTTGGACTGTTTAATTTTTTTTCTTTCGAAGATATGTGGTGGCCAATGTGGGTAGCATGCACCCTCAAACTACTGTCCATTTAGATGTACTGCTGTAGGGATTTGCACATGCTAATAACACAGAGAAACAACTAAAATGGTGGTGAGGCTAAGTAAAAAACGACTCATGTTGGATTATAAATGATATGTAGATGATCCAAATGTCGTATGCCTAGAGTTCTCCCTTGGTTTAACTTTTTCATAATCCATAAGTTTAAAGGAACTTATTAGTAGCCCATTTTGCTATTAGCCTATTACAGACATCAGTGATCAGTCACTTCATTCAACTTCATCACCTAAAAAGTCATGTGAAAAGGCTAAAGGATTTATGATTTTGTCATATATATAGCCAGTAATATGATATTACTCTTTCTTTTTTGAAGGGGATATGATATGGCTCTACTTTATGTTGCTGATCTGATCATGAGTCTGTACGCATGGCTTGTTCATACAATGTTACATACTCCTAGCTACTACTATTAGTTTCTGTTGTATTAGGCTACTAATAAGATTGATGATTTTGTTTTCTCCAGGTGAAGAAAGGGCTGCTGCGGTTGTTAGTTGTCACTTGGTTTGTCGCGTCGCATCTGTGTGGTCGGCAGTGTTTATATGTTACCTAAAAGGCTACAACAACCTGCTGTGCCTTAATCTAGCCAAGTCTCTAATGTATGAAGATGCTTTTGAATACCTAATCCAGGGAATTTGAACTTACCCTAGTATTATATGAAGTTGGATTCCGTCGTCTCTTGTTTTTGCTACGTGCTTGTGCTTGGCAGCTCTTCTGTTGAGCAATGCTTACCCTAGTATTATCACCTAAACTTGTATGTTTGTGTGTGCTTCTTAGACGCGTGGTTTGAAAAGCATGCCATCCCTAGAATTTTTACAAATTATCATTGCAGGGTGGGCAAAGTTGATGTGTTCATGTTGGCAGGACCGAAGGAAGATGTAGTTCAGTTGAAACGTGGTTTGCACGGCCGAAAATCAGATCAGATAAAATAAAATAAAATCTGCATCCATGGATAAAAAAGAACCTTGGTAAGCACTGTTTCGGTCTGGGTTTACAAGTCATTTCGTCGTTTTCATGACTGAAATGGATGCTGTAGAAATTTGGACGTGACTTTCTTTGCCCTGAGACTGAGGTTTGCTGCTGCTGTCCAGTTATTTGTAGTTGTCCATATGAGCTAGAGGACTCATTGTTCTTGCAACGGCTGTTTACCGCTAAAGATGCAGGATTGAACGGCAGCAAGTCTACAGTTTTACTCCAAATTGCAGGAACACGTATGGCTGTAATTCTCTGCTGGGTTTCCAAGTCATCTCAAGCGTGTTTTATACGATTTGCATGAACACATATGGCTGGAGGTTGCATTCTTGGCTTGTAGTTTTATGCTGGACTTGCAAATCATTTGAATGTTATGTGTACGGCTGAAAATAACACAGATTATATCGGAATGATGTGGCAATTTGTTCTCGGTCTATAAGTCATTCGAAGTTTACATGTCTGAAATTATTGCTGTAGAAATTCGGATGACAAAGACTGGACTTTCCTTGCCCTGAGAGCAAGGTGCCCCGGGAACAAGGTTGCTGCTGCTGTCTAGTTATTTGTAGTGGTTCATATGAGCCAGAGGACTCATCGTCCTCGTAGCGGCTGATTAATGCTGAAGATGCCAGACTGGACGACAGCAAGTCTACAATCGCCCTCGTAATCGCAGGAACATGTACGGCAGGAGTTTGCATTCTTGGCTTGTACAGTTTCTGCTGCACTTTGAGGCCATTTGAATGTTTTCTATACTGCTGAAATTACGTCGATTAAATCGGAATGCATGTGACAACAAGAAATCAGCTTAATTTTTCTTACCCTGAGCTGACAGTGAGGTTGCTGCTGCGGTCCACTACTTTGGTCCATATGCGACACTGGACTGCAGGTACACACTCACATTCATCGTTACAAGAACTTAGCAAAAATAGATAAAAGTGTGAACATGGCCGTCGACACGAATTCCTCTGCAATCATTATCGTCTCCATGCACTGAGACTAAGCTTTTAATCAATCACAAGGGTTCATACTTCATACAAGACAGGCTGGGTCTGTTCATAATAGCATCATCAGCAGCTGAAGAAAACATAGTACTCTGCATTTTTTACATCATGTTTTTTGTGTGTCCACCTGAAGTTTAATACATTCCTTCAACCCTGTATTCATGCTAACAATATTTTAATACCAAGTGCTAATGTACTGATATACTCGAATAGTATGTGTCTTCCAGGAAGATAATTACGTTTCAATTAACAGTTGGAGATGAACATCCTCTAACTGCTAAATATTATTACATCTTTCCACATAAAACTTCACATGACTTGGAAAAACATAATAGTATGATATTTTGTAAGACTTGAGACATTAAATCACACACACACATATATGCTACTCATCCTCCTCCGAGATTTCAGTCAGCTCAGATAACAAAGGGTAAGAATCCGGGACAGGGGTGTGCTCGTCGTCGCAGAAGAATGGCCTGGAAGGCATCTGCAGGCCATCAAAGCCACCTTCCAACATATCTATGACCTCGCTCATTGTTGGCCTGTCATGTGACTTCATCTGAATGCACCATAATTCAACGATGCACAGCTTCCTCTCCAATTCATGCATGCCAGCAGCAGCTGGAGATATCGCATCCACCACTGGAGCAGTTAGTTTGTCATACACCCATGATGGGTAGTAAGACTGGCTTGAGTTCGCCGCATTTGGATCAGCGTTCCTTCTTCCTCCGGCCATCTCCAACAACAGCATCCCGAAGCTGTAAACATCGGACTTGCTTGATATGGCACCAAAGCTCCGAGATATCATCTCAGGAGCTATGTACCCAACAGTCCCACGTAAGGCATTAGATGGCACAAAACTATTGTTCCTTGGGTAAAGTTTGGCAAGTCCAAAATCAGCAACTTTTGGGACAAAATTGCTGTCAAGAAGGATATTATGTGGCTTGATGTCGAAGTGCAGAATCTGCATCTCACACCCCTGATGCAGGTAGTTGATCCCTCGGGCAATGCCCAAAGCAATCTCATTGAGTTTGTCCCAAGAAATACTCTTCTCGGATGAAAAGATGTACTTGTCAAGAGAACCTCTAGGCATGTATTCGTAAACAAGAGCCCTTCTCATTTCCTCTGAGCAGAACCCCATGAGACGGACCACATTGACATGGTGAATCTTGCCAATGGTGGAGACCTCACTGATGAAGTCTTCTCCGTTGCAGTTGGAGCTGCCCTCAAGCATCTTGACAGCAATATTGACATTACCTGGGAGTAGCACGCCCTTGATGACGGAGCCATAACCACCTTGGCCCAGCTTGTCTCTGAAGTGGCTTGTCACTGCAATGATGTCTGTGTAGGCGTACCTCGTCGGCCCGATCATTTGTTGCATCCGGAGGAACTTTTCAACCGCATCAATTGTGATCCTTGTTTTCCAGTACTTGTGGGCAAGGAAGATCAATACCATTAGGGGCGCTAGCACAAACCTGCAAAGTACTGCATACAAAGAAGTTTACATATGGAATTGGCTGTGGTGAGATTAATACACCACTTGTTGTAGGCTAGAAGAAAATAATTTATGTGATTTTGAAGTACCAGCAATCCACTTCGCAATAACCAGAGCAAATACTGCAGGTAAAATTTGAAGAACAGATTGACCACCATGAATCATGGCCCTCATGTAAAGAAGTATCTTGTTATCATATAAATTTAAACCAAATATGCATGCCCAGAAACTGAAGTCTATAAGAAGGATGTCCACGGTCCAACCCTTGATGTTGTTGCCTGTATCACGATATCTATCGCTGCAAGAGCATTGCATGCATGGTACATAAAAGATATTAAAGGGGGGAGATAGGGTTAGGTTTATACATGGGAGAAACGGAATAGGAAGTCCAAAAACTCACCGAAACGACCAGTCGAGGCAGCTGTTGATTTTCCCAATAATGCTCAATGGAGGATCCAGCAGAGGGTATCCAACAGAGAATCCAAGCCTCAGGTGTTCTACAAAATCTGCATAATGGCTGAAATTGTAGTAGTTGCCACAACCCGGATCACTCAAAAGAAACATGTACAGGTACCCGCAAGAAGGCGCTAAGTTTTCAATAGGCACAATGCCAGTCACTACATAAACAAAAGATTGGCTGTTGCTCAGGCAAGGGACCAGTGTGCAAGAAAATTCATTTGTTACTGGCACCGTCTGCGAGCAATTTACAAAGCTACCCACTGTGTCTGTATACATAGGGAGCAATTCCCAGCTCTTGTCTTTGTCTGACCTTTGGATCCCATTGTAATAAGGAAGCTGATCCCAGCGAGGAAGAGAGCAGCTGCTGTTCATGTCCAAGTTGGCATCAACGACCCGGAAAGACGAATCTGTGTAGTTGATCTCAGTGACAAAATATGTCGCTGTGTTGATCTGAATTTTGGGCTTGTTGTCAGTGCAAACCAGCTCATATGATTGAACACCGCACCTATGTGGATCACCTTGCCGGCGGAAAGGATGTGATATATTATGGAGGTGTCCACAGGAGAAAGTGTGACACTGCTGTCGCCCATGAACATCTCCAAAGAGTACTGCAAGCACAGCAAAGATTAATAAGGCTTGCAGGGTAGTAGAAAGATGAAGTAAACTACAAATCGCCATGGCTTGCTCTGATAATGGTGTAAGAACCAAAATGAACCCCACTGAGCCCACTTACATAAACTTCATAACCCCCACTCAGTCCAACACACAATTGCTTCCTCATTTTCACACTTACCTGTCGCTGATAAGACATGAGTAGGACATGAGTGGACTGTTGAAAGTCTATAGTCACACTCAGACCACTAGAGCAGAGATGATTTATGGTGGCCAATTATTTCTTCATTCGGGTAGGTATGTGTCGCAGCTGAATCACTGTCTGACCACTAGAACACGGCAGGAGGTTGCATTCACAACAGGGATTCTTCTTAGGTATGACTATTAATACAGTACCATTGGCGCTGCTACTTGCAATAAGAATGGATTATCTCTTCATATATACAAACTTCCAGAGTTGTTATGTCTTCCTAGGCTCCATCTTCCTTCCATTCATGTTCATCACCATTACAGTAGACAAAGATGAGTAGAACACTTCCTATAGCCATCCTCCTACTCTGTCTTCTGAGTCATGCAACTGATATGGCCACGGCTTCGGCTTGGGATGACAAGGATTTCTTCAAACACTGTCCACCGTCCTGGTGCAGCAAAGATGGACCTCAAATCCGGTTCCCCCTCCGGCTTGAATCTAGCAATTCATCATCATCATGTGGTGCAACATGCGCGAAGATAACATGCTCTGGCCAAGACACCATCCTGCTTCACCCACTTCTTGGCCCATGCAAAGTGACCGCCATAGATTACAGCCGTGCTGCCTTCAGCATCGTCCCACTGGTAGACTCCTGCCCGCTTCATAAGCTCATCTCCATAAATCTACCAACCATAGCTGATGTCGATCGCTGTGCATTATATGAGTCCACGCCTGGGAAATTAGTACATTGTTCAAGTGTGTTTACACCAAGTGGCACTGCTGAATTTGCAGATGACATGAATCCCAAGAATACTGCCGATAATATTGTCGGCCCAATCTCTTGCTTTAGCAACAAAAGTCAGTTTGCGTATTTGGTGATGCCTCGCCTATACATGTATGTGCTTCCCTTGGACTGCAAGGTCATCTCACATGGCAACATTCCGATACCCAACCCATCGACATCCGTGCATGACCCTACGTTCAAGCAATTGGTGGAAAATATAATCAATTTTGCTGAAACAACTGCTACTTGGGCGAATACTAATTGGGATAACTATGGAAGCATTCCCAGCAGTTGCACACGATGTGAACTTCATGGGCGACGCTGCGCATTCAGTTCAAAAAGGCACCAAGTGTTCTGCATGGATAAGAGACCTCACGGTATGGCTTTTTCTTTTATATTTACGGTTCACTAGCCAAACCATAGATGACTGTAGAACACTTTTATTATCTAATGTTCTTTAATTTTAGTACTTCGAAGCTCTGTAATTTTACATGTATACACACTACTACTTTCGGTTCTTTGAAACTTCCATGAGATTTTCCATCAAATTATTTTTAGTGCAGTAGTAACTATTTGGGCACACTTAGCTTCAGGCTTCATCCTACACCAAGCCATTTCTCCCGAGTTCAATACAAAATCCAATAAACAATAGTAAACTCAAAAGGAAAATGTATTTGTTAATACAGTAGAGCTCAGTAACTGTGATTATTTAATTTGGTGCTTTTCATAGTCTAACACTTAGATAGACATCCACAGATACAACACTGGTAAGATTGCCAAGATCAGACACCTAGATAGGATAATTTTCATGTGGGTAGGATTGGAATGAACAGATAGCATTACATCGTACCTCAGCCACAAAACTTATTTTATAATTAGTTGATTACAACCCCAAATAGGATCTGAATCTTAAGGTTGTAACTGTGATATATGGGTAACAATCCTCAGAACCATGGTTACGGGAACTGACTTCTGATCAGTCAGTTCCCTCACAAACTCAAACTATACCGGTACCGTATCCCACCAAAGCCACAAATTTCCCTCCTTGAAATGATTTTTTCTGCTACTGTTTGATGTTTGAAAAAGAACCAAGTATTGCAGGCACCTCTTATAGCTATGACTTCCCCTGTTTTTCATGAAGTGAAATTCAGTTTTACTTACCAAACCATCAACTGAATATTATTTTCTTTTTTGGTATTTGCAGGCTCACGTGTCAAAGTCATTGCAGGTACTGCTTCAATCAACACAGTCACACCTTTCATTTCATTCCAATAAAACTAAAA
Source organism: Thinopyrum elongatum (assembly GCA_011799875.1). Taxonomy (NCBI): domain Eukaryota; kingdom Viridiplantae; phylum Streptophyta; class Magnoliopsida; order Poales; family Poaceae; genus Thinopyrum; species Thinopyrum elongatum. The sequence goes on along the minus strand of CM022299.1, from coordinate 21,709,184 downwards.
AAACATCCACTGCACGCACTAATTTCGTACTAATGGCTACCCTGACTCTCATTTCTCTAATCCTCATCACGATCAGCCAATCACTAAGAGATGGCTTTCTAGCCTGCAGTGTGATGATTTCCTATTTCTGTTTATGCAGCTACATCATCTGTAGCCGCATTTATAGTTCTTTCGGTGATGGTGGCCACCATGATCTATCTGTCCTTGAAATCAAGGTACAATGAAGAGATAAATATGAAGGTCGAAATGTTTCTGAAGGCATATGGCACATCGAAACCCACAAGATACACTTTCCCTGAAGTTAAGAAGATAGCAAGACGGTTCAAGGATAAACTCGGTCAGGGCGGATTTGGAAGCGTATACAAAGGTGAGCTACCAAACAGAGTTCCTGTGGCAGTCAAGATGCTAGAGAGCTCTACCAGAGAGGGAGAGGAGTTCATTGTAGGAATTTTTGGTGTCTTCCAAAACATTATATACTACATTTATTTGGTTGATGAATGAAATCATACGGAATTGGTGTATGAATGATTGGTACAAATATTTGCAATTGAACTTGAGGAAATTTACTCAAGGAAGCTGGGTACAAACTATACTGGAATACAGTCTATATATATGTGCTGAAATTATTTGCCTGGGCACAGTATATGTTTGGAATTTGCTAGGCTATTTACAGGTTCGGCTCTGTAGATTGATAAGTCTACACGTTTAAATAGGAACCATATACTATTTAAACGTGGCATATATCTCACATATATGTGCTTAGGGATAAGAAGGAATTTGACTCAGAAAATAATCGGTTATGATCGTGGTTGGTTAATTCGATTAGGAGTCTAACTGAATTCTATCTGGATACAGATTTGAACATTCAGGAATATGAGTATAAATATGTCCCTACCCTCTAGCCTCATATACGCATTGTGAGCTGCACCACGAACTTGGCGGAGGAATTAGAGGGTAGACAAATATACTCGTGCTATGTTATTTTCGCAACATTGGCATCGGAGCAGATTGCAACGAGTTTTGACGGCCGTACAATATCTCTTTATTTGAGATAGGAAAAACGACGTCATACTCTTGCTAATTTCCTGGAAACAAACTTCCGCTGCGTACTGGTACTCTTGCCATAGCCGGAACCAAGCTACAAAAATCGATCTCGTCCACATCGCTCACCCAAATCTCGCGACGCCCAACCTCGCCGCCTCCTGCGACTCGTCGCGGCCGCCGTCTCGCCGTCCTCACCGCGGCCACCGTCTCGCCGTCCCCGCCCGCGGCCGTGGTCTCCGCCATAACCGCCGGCTCGTCGTCAACCAGCCGGTACCTCCGACCTGCTGGAATCGCCGCTGCTCCAAGTCCTCTTCCCAGAGAAGTCACCAAGCCACACGAGCTGCTGTTGGGTACTCGGAACCTGCAGGATACGGCCTTATTTGTTCCTGCTGCTGCTACAGATTGATTTCTGGAATTTTGCTACGGTAATCACCCTTCCCAATGGCTTCCAACAGTGTGTTTGCTGAGTTACTTAGATCTTGTAAATTGGATGGATCAAATTTTACCGTCTGGAAAAGAAAGATTATGTTTCTCCTCACCGCTGAGAATATTGATTATATCATAACTCAGTCTAAGCCGACCCAACCATCCGCTGAAGCTGAGGATGAGGAGAAGGAAAGCTATCGTGAGGAAATTACTCAGTGGACTAAGGACAACAAAAAGGCTAGAGTATTTATGCTCGGATCTATGTCCGATTCTCTAGCTGGAGAATATGAACCAGAGGAATCAGCTCGCAAAATAATGAGGAGATTGGAAAAGGACTTTGGGGAAGTTTCACTTATCAAAGTGCTTAGCTTGGTGAATCAATTTTTGACTGCGAAGATGACAGAAACAACTACTGTTAGTGCACATCTGAATAAATTATGTGTGTTATAGAGGAACTAAAGAATGCAGGTTACCCTTTCCCTGAAGAAGTTCAAGTCATGGTTGCTCTTAACTCTTTGCCAAACTCTTGGGAACAATTTAAAATATCCTTTCGTCATACTGAGCGTGTGCTTAACATGAGGACGCTTAGGCATCATCTACTCATGGAAGAAGACAGGAAGTCCACACAATGGAAAGAGAAAAGATCTCAACTTGATGAACTACACCTTGGTGAGGACAAGTCTTCAAGCAAGAGAAATTGGCAAAAGAGGAAATATGGGACAGATTTGAGAAATAAAATAAATCAGAAGCGTGATAGGAATGATTACAATGGAAGAAACTCAAATCAGAAGATTGACAAGAGGAAATTTAATTGCCATAATTGTGGTGAACAAGGACACTTCAGATCTGAGTGCACTAAGAAGAGGAAGCCAGATGATAAGAAGTATAACAATAACCAGTCCAAGCATCAGGATAATAGAAGGGGAAATTCTTCACCTGATGGTATGTCACATGTTTTTGTATGTTCAGAATCTCTATTTACAACTTCCTTGTCAAATAGTTGGGTGGTTGATTCTGGCTCCACCTCACACATTGCAAGAGATAGGAATTCTTTCTGTTCATTTAAACCAATCCAAAAGGGAACTAGATTTATTTATCTAGGAACAACATCAAAGGCAGATATACTAGGAATTGGGGACTATAATCTAAAACTTCCAAGTGGAGGAATATTACTCCTTAAGAATACTGTGTTTGCTCCAGACATGAGGAAAAATCTCATATCGGTATCTAGACTAGAATCTGCAGGCTTTGATGTTAACTTTGGCAATGGGAAGGTTAAAATATTGCTAAAAGGAAAATTAATGCAATCAGGGAACCGTGTAGAAGGCCTCTATTATATTGAAGATATTTCCGATATTGATGCTATGGACAGTTTAGTTGCTGAAAACCACTCCATTGTGAGGAATATAGCCGGAAATGACAATTGTTCCGAATCCTACCTATGGCATTTAAGGCTAGGACATATATCAAAGAACAGGATTAAAAGATTGATTAGTTCTGGAATTCTGAATTTTAAATGGGATGATTATGGAATTTGTGAAGCCTGCATCATGGGAAAAATGACTAAAGCTCCCTTTCCTAAAGCTGAAAGATCTAGTGAGCCCTTAGCCATAATTCATTCAGATATTTGTGGGGAAATGACAACACCCACGATAGGACAGAAGGTGTATTTTATCACATTCATTGATGACTTCTCCCGATATGGTTATGTCTACCTCCTTAAACACAAGTCTGAGGGTTTTGACATGTTCAAAACTTTCAAGGCTGAAGTGGAAAACCAATTAAATGGGAAAATTAAAGTCCTTAGGACCGATAGAGGAGGAGAGTACACATCCGGAATTTTGGATGAATTCTGTAAAGAACATGGCATAGTACACCACTACACATTACCCTACACACCCCAACAAAATGGTGTAGCGGAAAGAAGGAATAGGACGTTGATGGATATGGTTCGATCCATGATGGCTTACTCGGATTTACCTTTAAGTTTTTGGGGGGAAGCACTACATACTGTAGTTTATTTGTTAAATCATTCACCCTCAAAATCAGTAAAAGTCACTCCCTATGAGCTTTGGAAAGGGAGGAAACCAACACTAAGGCACATGGCTGTTTGGGGTTGCAATGCTCAAATTAAAATCCCTAGCCAGAACCGAACCAAACTGCAACCTAAGACCACTCCAGGAATCTTTGTTGGATATTCTACTGGTTCCAATGGTTATAGGTTTTATGATCCCAACAATAAGAAGTTATTGGAAAGCAGAGATGCTATGTTTTTAGATCAAGACACTCCTCGTCGTGCTAAGAGAGCTAGAGTGGAATTGATAGAAGAAGAATCCGAGGAAGTAGTAAATGACTCTACTGGTAATCTTTCAAGCCAAATCCCTGACATAAATATGGAAGAAACTCCTTCAACTAGTATGCCTAGAAGAAGTGGGAGGAACACACAAACACCATCTTATCTAGATGATTATTTTGTGTTTTTAGGGGAAGTACACTCTAAAGTGTCTTTAGAGGAAGAACCTAAAACTTACAAACAGGCCATTGATTGTGAGGAATCTGGACTATGGTTGGAAGCTATGCGGGAAGAACTAAACTCCATGGAAAGAAATGGTGTTTGGGAACTTGTTGATTTACCCCAAAACCGCCAGGCCATAGGATCTAAATGGATATTCAAAAGGAAACTCAATGCTTCAGGAGGTGTGAAAAAATATAAAGCTCGATTAGTTGCTAAGGGATATACACAAAAGGAAGGAGTAGACTTTGTGGAAACATTTTCTCCTGTTGCAAAGTTCACTTCTATTCGCATCTTATGTGCCTTAACTGCTTATTTTGATCTTGATCTCCATCAAATGGATGTCAAGTCTGCTTTTCTAAATGGTTATTTAAAAGAGGAAATCTATATGACACAACCAGATGGTTTTGTGGAAAAAGGAAATCAGAATAAAGTATGTAAGTTAAAAGATCAATCTATGGTTTGAGGCAGGCTTCTAGGCAATGGAATACCTTATTTGATGCTGCAATCACATTATATGGTTTCTCTATGATGGAAGGAGACCACTGTATTTATTTCAAAATAGTGGGAGGAAACTTTGCATTATTATCTTTGTATGTCGATGACATTTTAATTGCTTCAAACCATGAGGGAACCTTAATGGAAGTGAAATCTTGGTTATCATCCACTTTTGATATGAAAGATTTGGGGGAAGCCTCTTATGTTTTGGGGGTGGAAATACATAGGGATCGGAAAAGGAAAGTTTTGGGGCTGTCTCAAAAAGCTTATCTCAAAACTGTTTTGAAAAGATTTTCTATGGAAGATTGCAAACCTACAAATGTACCAATGATAAAAGGAACTAAACTTAGTGAGGAACAATGTCATAAAACTCCTAAGGAAATAAGGGAAATGAAAAATATACCTTATGCTTCTGCTCTGGGGTCTCTTATGTATGCAATGTTATTTACCAGACCAGATTTGTGTCACACTGTTCGAATGTTGAGCAGATTTCAGAAAAATCCTGGGGAAGCTCATTGGAAGCAAATGAAATATGCTATGCGATATATAAAAGGAACGATGGACTTTTCTCTTTGCTTTAATGGTGATAATCTTCAGCTGCAGGGATATACTGATGCTAACTGGCAGGGAGACCTTGATGAAAGGAAGTCGACGTCAGGTTGTCTATTTACTTTGGCTGGAGGTGCTATCTCTTGGAAGAGCAAGAAACAAACTTCTGTGGCGCAGTCTTCTATGGAAGCAGAGTACATTGCTGCGAATGAAGCTGTAAAAGATGGCGTTTGGTTGAGGAACTTTCTGGTTTCTCTAGAGATAGTTGAAAATGCATCAGATCCGGTCACTGTTTATTATGATAATCAAGCGGCGATTAAACTTTCCAGGGATCCCAAGTTTCATAGCAGGGCTAGACATATTGACGGAAAATACCATTATATTAGAGATGTAATAAATAGGCTAAAAACTGTTCGGCTTGAGTTTTTGCCTGGTACTGATATGTTGGCAGATCCACTGACTAAACCTCTTAGTCAGGAATTGTTTTGCAAACATGTCACGAATATGGGCCTTAGGATTTTTGATTGAATGTTTTTCAGACAAGTGGGAGATGTAGGAATTTTTGGTGTCTTCCAAAACATTATATACTACATTTATTTGGTTGATGAATGAAATCATACGGAATTGGTGTATGAATGATTGGTACAAATATTTGCAATTGAACTTGAGGAAATTTACTCAAGGAAGCTGGGTACAAACTATACTGGAATACAGTCTATATATATGTGCTGGAATTATTTGCCTGGGCACAGTATATGTTTGGAATTTGCTAGGCTATTTACAGGTTCGGCTCTGTAGATTGATAAGTCTACACGTTTAAATAGGAACCATATACTATTTAAACGTGGCATATATCTCACATATATGTGCTTAGGGATAAGAAGGAATTTGACTCGGAAAATAATCGGTTATGATCGTGGTTGGTTAATTCGATTAGGAGTCTAACTGAATTCTATCTGGATACAGATTTGAACATTCAGGAATATGAGTATAAATATGTCCCTACCCTCTAGCCTCATATACGCATTGTGAGCTGCACCACGGACTTCGCGGAGGAATTAGAGGGTAGACAAATATACTCGTGCTATGTTATTTTCGCAACATTCATCAATGAAGTTGCAACCATTGGACTAATCCACCATGCAAATATCATCCGTCTCTTGGGCTTTTGCTCCGAAGGAATGAGACGGGCTCTTATTTATGAATTCATGCCTAACGAGTCACTGGAGAAATACATATTCCCACATGTTACCAATATTTCTCAACAACTCCTAGCACCAAACAAAATGCTAGATATTGCTTTAGGCATCACCCAAGGGATGAAATACCTGCATCAAGGGTGCAACCAGCGCATTCTCCACTTTGATATCAAGCCACATAACATCCTGCTGGACTACAACTTCAATCCGAAGATCTCAGACTTTGGCCTTGCAAAGCTGTGTGCAAGGGACCAAAGCATCGTTACCTTGACTGCAACAAGAGGCACCATGGGATACATCGCACCAGAGCTATACTCTCGGAACTTTGGAGGGGTGTCATACAAGTCAGATGTGTAAAGTTTCGGCATGCTGGTGTTGGAAATGGTCAGTGGAAGGAGGAACTCAGACCCAAGTGTTGAGAACCAGGACGAAGTTTATCTCCCGGAGTGGATCTATGAGAAAGTAATCACTGAGCAGGAATTGGGGCTTAGTTTGGAAATGGCGGCAGAAGACAAAGAAAAGATGAGGCAGCTGACTATTTGTGACCCTGTGGTGTATCCAATGGAACCCAAAGAGTCGGCCTTCAATGACAAAGGTAGTAAACATGTTAACAGGGAGGTTGCAGAACCTGCAGATTCCCCCCAAGCCCTTTGTGTCGTCTGACAATCGCCCTATGCCACAAAACACGACGAACACATGAATACGCACTGTGTTTTTGTGTATTATTATTACATGTTAACTCGCATCTGCGTTGCAAACCGTAGTGCCTTGCACTTTTATGTCGAATGTTAGTTTGATTACATACTGAGCTGAACTACATGGGTCACCTAATCTGTACCTTATCATGTTGTAATGCTATTAATTAGAAACATACGACACTGGATTTGTCAACTTTGAATAATGAGAACTTGTAAAATTATAGTATCCTGTCATTGCTGTGATTTTATCCCCTTTCCCTCAGAAACTTTGGCCATTTCCCTGTCAGAATCACAAGACGACCCTGTAAGCTCTTTCTAACACAGTGACGAGCAGATGGACTCAGCTAATCATGCCACCGCCCCAGCTACTACTAGAAACGCATCATTTCTGTTCTGAAATCAAAAGGAGAGCAAAGGGATTACTCAGCGTCGCAGATAGCGGCGAGACGCGAGGGAGGCGGGGCACTCGCCCAGCCGAAGGACAATGTGAGCAGTGCGAGTGGGACGGCCTCCGGCGGGCAGGCACGGCTTGACTGCGTCGCCTGAGTAAGCACTCGCCGGCGGCCTGCCGGCTAGGGTAGAAACCCGTTGCAGAAGCTGTGGAGGTTTTTTTTTTTTTTTTGAGACAAAGAAGCTGTGGAGGTGCCTTTCCCCCCTTTGGGGATAAGCCCTAGTTGGGTCGGGCTGCCCATGTAGAAATGGGCAATGAGAAGAGTACGAATTCATTGTTGGGCCGGTCCGCGGTCTGGGCCGTGGAACGGCGGAGAGCTCATATTGGGCAGCCAGCCACTGGTACGTTTTTTTTTTTTACGTTTTCCCTATATAAAATAAACCGATCCTTTTTTTTTCGGGGATAAAATAAACCAAGTCACTGGTACGTTATTACCTAACTAGCACGATGCCTATGCTTTGGCACAGAACCATTGGCTTAGAGGCGGTGAAATAACCTTTTTTTACGGAAATAATTCCTGTATTACTCAAGGTGATCTTGCTGCTTGGTAAGGGTTGTCGATACATGGCCTCTGTTTATTCCTTAGAAACTGGTCTGTGGGGTGATTTCATCGCAATGGAAGGCTAATTTGGGCCATGTTCCCAGCACCCTCATTGGTCATGTCCTTTACTGGCGGTCCGAGGATCATGGATGCGATATACTTGTGTTTGATTTGGACACACACAACTTTACCATGATCAATGTGCCTCGAGGCATAAATATGTACAGCGACTTTCAGATTATCAATGCAGAGGATGGCACTTTTGTTCTAGCCGCGTTATACTCCCTCCGTCCACAAATACTTGTCGAAGAAATGAATAAAAATGAATGTATCTAGAACTAAAATACATCTACATACATTCATTCTTCCGACAAGTATTTCGGGACGGAGGGAGTATTATGGACCTGATAGTGAATCCCCTATGTGGCAGAGGAAGATCAACTGTCATGGTGCTTCTACATGGTTGCTGCAGAAGACCATTGAAACGTGTACGGTTCTTGGGCTCTCTCCTCATCAGAATCATAAAAGTTCGATGTATATACTGGCCTATGATGAGGATAATGGTGTACTTTTTTGTTAATGCAATCCAGCAAATCTGATTTATGCACTTTTGCTGAGAACCGTCATCCATTACAAGTTTCTATGCACCAGGTGATTGCTCATTCTTAGTCTTTGTATTGTGGTAGTCACCAAATCCATTAATTTTCTATACATGCTTACCAAATGCTCATAACTGCCTAAACTTTCTTAGAAGTCTACACCTTCTGAAACAATAACTTATTGGTCACTTGTTAAAGACCCTGCTGCAAGTGACTGCTACATTTGTAGCACACAAAAAAAAAGTTGAGTTTCTTGTCTCCAACATGCTAGATTTATCTGAAGCTTAACACCAAAATCACCATGTTGCTAGAATTTAGTAGTTTGGGCTTGTTTTTTTTATCTGCTTGTTATGTGGGATAAATTCTAAGCAGTATTTTTTCTCTTATCAGCTAAAACTTCAATTACGAGGTAGCTAAATATTATTGGTTTTTCCATAATGGCCTTTGCATTAGCATAAAAAATGGGTTGCAATACATCTATAAAGTTATCTTTCTGAACTTTTTTTTTAAAAGGAGGATGTACCCCCGGCCTCTGCATCTGGAGATGCATGCAGCCATATTATTAATTATTCACAAAGACCATACAACGTGATACATCAATAAGCCTGAGGCCACCATCTTGGCAACGCTGTTGCTACTCCTATCCCCTTGATGAAGGTGTGCCGAATGTCCGGGTCTAATACCAAACAGACATCGCACCAAAACCTAACATCTAAAGCCGGGTGTCCCATCCAAGCCACTACCTGGATTGGGTCCCACACCAGTCCGGCACACTCTCAGTGAGCACTGCACGCTGCAAGGGCCGTCACCTCCATCTTCCATCGGTCCATCCTCAAAGCAGACCTGATGCACCGACCTTGCCAGACCTCTCTGCCATCAACGCCACCATGACGCCAGACAGCTTCCTCCTCCTGCGCGAGTCCATCTCCGCGCATCAGACGCCGAGTCTCCACTGCGCCATGCCGCCGAGACCCACTGTCGACGATACGGTTAATGCCACACCGCTCCACCTACATGCCATCTCGCGTTGACTCCGAACTACCAGCAACTCCACCACCCTGAGCAGTCCCCGGCCGACGCCTTCAGGAAGGAATACGACACCGAAGTGCCATCGTCGTCCAAACAGAGGAACGGAGGCTTTCGCCTGCGCTCATGGCAGAGGTGGGGGCGTAGGATCCACACCGAAGCCTCCAAGAAGGGAATCAACGCCGAGGGCGTCGACTTTGGTGCGGCCGCCACGCCGGCCTGGAGTTTCCCCCCGGATCCATGCCCACCCGCCAGATCCGCCCAGGTAGTATTGGTGTCGAGCGTAGTCGCTACCGTAGCCAGCACGAACCGGAGTAGTTCGAGTCGGAGACGATGCCTCCCATGGAACTCCGGTCGGCCATCGAGGAGCCGCCGTAGCGCCGCCGCCTCCACGTCGCCCACGCAGCCGTGGAAGGCCCCCCATCTACACCCGCGGGTGCCGACCGCCAGGCAGGCCGCACCGCGCGCCACCGATCGAGGCAGATCCCCACACCTGCGTCCGCGCACTGCACGCGCTCCCGAGCGCCGTACACATTCGCCGTGCAGCCCCAGCGCAAGCTCACCACGGAGACCATGCGCTCCCATGACGGACGCCCCGCAACGCCCGAGCACCGTGAGAGGGAGAACCGGAGTGCCCCGCCGCCGCCGACGCTGCGCGGGCTTTGCCCGGCGGCGCCTGCTGGCGGCGGCGAGGGAAGGGAGATCTGACGAGGAGGGAGCTCGCCCGGCTGCTAGGGTTCCGCCCGTGGGCGACCCGGGGGACGGGGTCCATCTTTCTGAACTTATGACTTTGTCTTAACCATATATCTTTTTCTTGTATCTTTTTACTATTGTCTGACTTGTGCTTCTTGGCGTAGCTATTCCTCGTGGATGCAATGGAGCTAAATGTTGCACGACACATTAAAAACCAGGGGCGGATCTGGGCCCTAGGGCCCCAGGACCCAGGCCTGGGGCGTGGCCTTTTTTTTAGGCTATTACCTAGCCATATTTTTGAATGGGCCCGGTGCTTAGTCAACACACAGCCAGGGCCCCAGGCCCAGGCCAGCCTCTCAAATCCTCCATCTTCGCAGCTCGCAGGCCGTCCTCGTCCCGAGCCAGACTGAGCAGGAGACCTAACCAGTCCCTGGACCTAACCACGCACGAGCCGCAGCGCCTCCTCGCAGTGCGCCGAGCCGCCGCCGCCAGCCGGTGACTCCCCTCCAGTCCGGCGCTCCCCGGCTGTCTCCTCTCCCAGCCCCCCCCCCCCCCCCCCCCCCCGCGCCAGCGGCCCCGCTGCTCGCCTGGTCGGCTGCTCGCCTGCTCCAGCCGGGCGCCGCGCGCCGCTCTGCTCCGGCCTCCGGCTCTCCCGGTCCCCCCGCCCCAAGCCGCCAGTCTACTTCGACTCCCCGACCGCCTGCCAGTGCGGAGGTAATTTCAAGTTTTGAGTGCTGCTGGCTGTTGCCAAGTGCTAATGAATGGGATATTGGATAGAATAGATTGAATAGATTTTTGATATGCTAATGTCTGGATGTGCTACTGGTAATGGCTGCTGCAGTGCTGCTGTTGTTAAAATTTTATGTCTGCATATGCTAATGAATCATGAATGGAATAGATGTGTATGATGTGTGGATGTGTGGATGTGTATGCTGTCAAAAAATCATTTGCTACTACAGTAATGCTAATGGTTGCTGCTGCTGTCAAAAAATCGCTTTCAATCCTATAGATCTCGCAAAGGGATTTTACCTCGTCGTAGTAGTAAGTTTTCAGCTTTGTATCAATGTTAATTGTTTCACTTGATGTTTATGTCTTCTCATGAATTTTTGCTTTTGATTTATTTAAGGTGTTGGCTCTTCTTCCACCGTTGATCAGGTTATGGAAGACACTGATGAAGCAAACCATTGATTTGGTACTTTTTTTTTATCACGTATTGTTCGTAGTTTTTATCATGTGTTTATCTATTTTGTTGTATTTTTATAAGCATTGAGTTTAAATTCTAAATTTTAGCTATAGCATGATGGACGTTAATTTCTTCTTTCGCGACGCAAAAAATTTTTTTGGGCCCGGGGCTTGCTCCAATCCTGGCTCCGCCACTGTTAAAAACAAAAACGAAAACTGCTGCATCGTGAGCAGCCGAGAAAGGATCGAACTTCACGCGCTTGCTCATGTTCCTAGCGCTGAAGGCGCCCTATAAGAGCACCCCGCCAGCGGGGCAACACGGGTCTAAACGGGGGTCATCTTATGCAGCAATCAAGGCCAGCTCCTATTCGGCGCTCGTAGCACCAGTTACAGCGCTTTCGTACACGACGAACATCCCCCCTGCTGCGAACCAACCTGTGGTTGGATGATTAGAGGGACAGTGGTATCCCCAGCCCATCAGGGTTCAAATCCTAGTGCTCGCATTATTCCTGGATTTATTTCAGGATTTTTGGCGATGCGCTTTCAGTGGGAGGAGACGTTCCCATCGACGACGAGGCGCCTACGGTGACTTCGTAAATCTCAAGATGATATGCCGGCTCAGTCTCTCGGAGGTGCTCATAGGGGTAGGGTGTGCGTGTGTGCATTCATAGAGATGAGTGTATGCGCGTATGTATGAGCGCTTGCGTCTGTACTTATGTTAAAAAAAAGAACATCCCCCCTGCTTCGATGGATATTATGTGGGCCGGTCCATTAATTGGTATTCGAGCCAAGTTTTGGTCGCTGGTCTTAGGAAGCTTCCCGGCAGGTTTTTGCATTTTAGTTTCTTGGATGATTTTTATTTGGTTTTTTCTTTTCTTTTAACTTTTTCAATTTTCCTTTTATTTTTTATTTCATTTTTGTTCTTTGTACTTTTATTTTTCAAATTTTTGAACCTTTTTTTAAAACATGTGATTTTTTATTCAAATGCATGAACTTTTTTGAATCCACTAACTTTTTTCAAATGCATGATTATATTCAATTCCACATATCTTTTCCAAATTTATGAATTTTTGTTTCTGAATCTGTGAACGTTTTTTCAATTAGTGAACACTTTTTCTAAATCAGTGAATTTTTTTTCAAATCCATGAGTTTTTTCAATCCCGCGACTTTGCTTTGATCCCTTGACGTTTTTTCAACTGTGTGAACTTTTTCAAATCCGTGAACTTTTTTTGAATCCTGTGGATTTTTTTAACCCTTTAACTTTTTTTTAGTTCGTGAACTTTTTCAAATCCAAGACTTTTTCTGAACTCTTGAACTTTTTTGAGTTCGTGAACCTTTTTTGAACCATGGTTTTTTTTTAATTCTTGAGTTTTTTAAAGAAAATGCCAGATTCTAAAAAAAACACTTTCTTCCAAAAAGTTAACGGGTTAACGGTAGACTGGTTGACCGTGACCAGCGAACTGGGAGAATGCGCCCCAAGCGAGCGCTGCCTCCTTCGCATGGGCCGGTCCACCAGGGGGTTCAAGTAAGCATTGACTGCCCTCTCTGGCGCTCAAGACGCTGGGAAGTTCTTGCAATCAAGGTCGTGGTGTTGTAATTTGGGCGCCTTGTGAGACAGAAGCTATAGGTTGGCTAAAATAGAATGGATCACTGACGACGTAACAGTAGCAGTGAACAGCGCCGGGCCGCATGGATATTCTCGGGCCGGGCCACAATGGAATTCGAATTCGAGCATGCACCCACGCTCTCACCATTCCTCAAAAAAAAAAAAAAAACCACGCTCTCACCAACCCCTAAAGAAACCACTCGCTTGCCTTGCCGAAGAAAATTTCCGACTAAACAAATCCACTAACTGGTTGTCTGCTTTTGCTTTCTTTCTTTTTCTTCTCTTTCCAAGTCAAAATTCTCATCAATTATTCACAAATTGACCGAATCTTTCCCTTTCTACTAATGATGACGACCACGTCCATTTATTATTTGTATGTGCAAGTCACGCTCAGCCGGAATCACCAAACATACGGCAAGATGTCGCATTCAGCTTTAGGAATTCCTCCACAGTAATTAAGGAAGTGGCTCTTGCGCAGCTACCACGTCATTCTTACCAACTGCTAACCCACGAATAATAATTCTTTGGAAGTTCAAAAATGCCACAAAAAAGAATCATACAATTCCAAAAGAAAAAATAAACACATGCGCATGCGGTGCCCGCTTGTCCTGTGTATTTGGAGCACGTCAATGAGAAAAATAAACACATGCGCATGCAGTGCCCGCTTTCCTGTGGTATAGTATTAGATAAAGAGAATAGCAAACACAACCTTATAATTGGGTAACTAAACTCACATATGCAGAAATGACCATAAACAAATAAAATTACCAACATACTAGGGGCCTCAAATTATGCGAAAATCACGAGCAGACTTGTTGCTGCTGCTACTGCTGCTGCGACATGGTAGCTCTAGCCAGTGGTGGAAAACATCGAGAAAATTAGGCACCTACAAAAGACATATGAAGATATTTTAATTCAGCCACTTAAGAGCATGGTTAATACTATAGCCAGCTGATTGAACTAGATGTTGTTGGTAGACATACACTTGTACTCCCTCTGTATTATATTTCTTTAGAGAGGGAGTACTATTTTACAATTTGCAGTTTCAAAGCCAGTTTCTTTCAGCATCTCTACGAGCAAGACTGAAGCCGGAGACTGGGGGTCTTTCTCTTCCCAACCAATGACGATGACTTCCATTTTCTTCACAATAGTGCGGTCCAGAACGACCCACATTCAGAATTGGAATTCTTCCACGATAGTGCACACACACACGTCCATTTCAGAATCTCTTCTATGACTAAAGACTGAAGTTGTCATGTAGTGCGATCCAGCTCTGACCACTAAACCTACAGGCATAAAGGAATAGGTTGCCATCTCTTCTCTTTTATTTCATATATGTGAGAAATACACACAAAAAAAGGACAATTTGTGGATTTATAGTAACTATATAGGCCCACAATTTTGTATGCTTAATGTAACACACAAACGGAAACCTTTCTCCATAAAGTTTTACAGACAGATAGTTTGCATCTATATATACATGTAACTAGATATGTTTAAAAAAAATGAACATTCAAAATGGGGTTTTCGATCAAGCTCAACAAGTCCAGGATCCATTTGGGGTTTCCGAGCTGACGTTATCCATCTTCCCAACATCTGCCTAGTACCTGAAAAAACATGATTGCTTCCGCCAAATTTGATTAAACATTTCGTACAAAATTAATTAGTGATTGGCTTCAGGAATATTTAGTGCTGATGGCCCAGATTTTTCATCAAAGCCACATCAGTAGTTCATACAAAATTTTGAGCATCGCAGAAAATACAGGTCTGATCAGCAGCCGCTCAAGCAAAATATCATATACAACATGGCCTGAACATACTAGTAGGAATACGCAACACTCAGGAAACACAGCAGATTATTTCATACTTGATACAACCACAACCATAATTTCGTTTCCTCGTGAGCTAAGTGCATCACTTCATCATACATTACATCACACACCAATATTTACACTCATATCCTCAGAGATTTCAGTCAGCTCGGACGACAAATGGTAAGTATCCTCGGTATGGATGTGCCCTTCGTCACAGAAGAATGGCCTGGAAGGCATTTGCAAGGTATCGACGCCGCCTTCCAGCATCTCTATCACCTCGCTCATCATTGGGCGGTCATGGGACTTCATCTGGATGCAACATAGTCCAACGATGCACAACTTCTTCTCCAACTCATGCATGTCGTCAACGGGAGATATCTCACGCACGTCTTGTTCAATTAGTCTGTCATACACCCATGACGGGTAGTAAGACTGGCTTGAATTCGCCGCATTTGGGTCAGCGTTCCTTCTTCCACCGGCCATCTCCAGCAGCAGCATCCCAAAGCTGTAAACATCAGACTTGCTCGATATCACACCAAAGCTCCGAGATATCATCTCAGGAGCTATGTACCCAATAGTTCCCCGTAGGGGTCTTGATGGCACAAAGCTATTGTCCCTTGGGTATAGTTTGGCGAGACCAAAATCAGCAACTTTTGGGATGAAATTGCTGTCAAGAAGGATGTTATGCGGCTTGATGTCAAAGTGGAGAATCTGCATGTCACAACCCTGATGCAGGTAGTCGATCCCCCTGGCAATGCCCAAAGCGATCTCAGCAATCTTGTCCCAGGAAAAACTCTTCTCAGCTGAGAAGATGTACTTGTCCAGAGAACCTCGAGGCATGTATTCGTAGACGAGCGCTTGTCTCATTTACTCCGGGCAGAACCCCACTAAACGCACCACATTAACATGGTGGATCCTGCCAATGGTTGAAACTTCACTGATAAAATCTTCTCCATTACAGTTGGAGTTACCGTCTAGCATTTTGACCGCGACATGAACATTGCCTGGCAATAGCACACCCTTAAACACGGAGCCGTAGCCTCCCTGACCCAGCTTATGTCTGAAATGGCTTGTGACTGCAGTGATGTCGGTGTAGGCATATCTTGTCGGGCCAAGCATTTGTTGCATTTGGAGGAACTTCTCGACTGCATCAATTTTGATCCTTGTTTTCCAGTACTTGTAGGCAAGAAAGATCAACACAGCCAGGGGTGCCAACACGAACCTGCATAGATCTACATAAGCAAGGTTGCATAGGGTTTAGTGGCTACATTAAATAAAGAGCTGTGATGATGAAGAAATTAAATTATAACACAAAATTCTGAAGTACCGGCAGTCAATGTCAGCTTCTGCATAGTAATTAGTATGACCTTCCGCTGTATCCCAGCATAATAAGGAAGTCCAATCTCATAAAATACGCAGTCTGCAAAATCTGCCCCGATCAGAAGAATTATCACAATCCAATCATTGATGCTCGTGCTAGACACTGCTGGGCCACGAAAGTTGCTGCAATACCAAGATGGCACGAAAAATATAATTAAAGAGAGCCCTAGCAGTTTTGGCACAAGATAGCCAAGTATACACAGGCAACAAATAAAACCACAACCTTTCAATAAAAAAAGTGTGCATACGTAAAGACCTGTAACTCACCTAATTTCACGCAATAGGCATGTCTTAATGCTCCGCTCTTTCATCCCTCCATAATATCTGAAGGGAAATCGAACAGCAAATCCGCTCCTCATGGACTTCACAATTTCTGCATAACTTGCATCCTCTAGCACCCAATTACGCAAAGGAGCCATAGCCAAGTACCGACAAGAAGGCTCAAGGTAATTCATCCAAGGAGTGCCTTGGCAAGTTACCATGTAAACAAAAGAATCATTGGTGTTCAGGCAAGCGATAGGCTTGTACATACCACTGTTGTACATATCACTGTTCTTTAGTTTCTGAGAACATTTAACGAAACAAGCCAGACTATCTGCATGTGGGGCCAATTCGATTTCCATGTCTTTGCGTAAGTATGAAGGATGACGAGGACGAACCCACCGTGGTAGAGGGCAGGTGTTGTGTAAAACCAAGTCAGCATCGACGATCCAGAAGGTAGAATCATTGTAGTTGATTCCAGACACATAATATGTCGCACTGTCAATGCGAATTGTAGCGTTAGCATCGCTGCAAACTAGCTCGTAAGATTGATAACCACACCCAGGTGGATCACTTACCCGACGAAATGGGAATCTGACGTATCCAAGTGGGCCACATGAGAAAGAAGGACAATCAGGCCGATGATTCTGCCCTTTGGCTTGATCTGCAGCAAGAACTACAAGCACAGATAAAACGATCAAGGCCTTGAGAGTAGTGGGCATCGCCATGGCAGACAGTTTCACAGAACCACTTGCACAGGGATGAATGGACAAATAAGGGAGTGGCTGCCAAAGTTTTTGTATTTTGAGAGGGTAATTACATGCCAACTGCTGGCTCTACATGACAGTGATGTTGTTGACTAGGAGACTTAGCTACTTGCCGCCAAGCAAAAGTTGAGTAAATGCATACCGACTAGACTAGTGGCTCATGTGCGTGATGGTGATGTTGTTGACTCCAGACCTCTGAACGATGGAGAATCCAGTTGTACTACTTTAGCGTTATTTTCTGGTCCAAATCTGTCTAATTACAGTAACATTGAATTCAATGCCTCATGACAGTGACAAATAACAGTAACCAAAAAATGACAAAAAATAGTATTCATTTAAGATATTTTAGTATATCAGGTAGCAAGGCATGCTTCACAGAGAAAAAAATAAACTAATAACTGGATGTATTTTTAGGACAACTTTAGGCATTTCCATATGTCTCTGATTGATTATTTTCAACGGCGACTGGACTACAATCAGTGACGTGCTGTAACCATTCATCAGTCGCTCAGCTATCACCAGACGTCAACAGGACTTGTCATAATTCAAACTTTCCACATGGTGCTTTTATTATGTCAGATTTCAAGAGTTTATTATTGTAGAATAATGCATATTTCTGTAGTTACACATGTATAATTCAATCCAAGAATAGTAGGAATATAAGGCTGGAGAAAAATGAGGACACCTGTTTGGTAAATGGAAAGCATAGTCTAAACAGTGATAGCGTTCAGTCATTTCCAGAAACCACAGAACTTTCCAAGCCACAGAACACGGAAGAAGTTTCAGCGGTAGCTGGAAGTCCTACTCAGGCACACAGCTATCATGACAAGCACAGCACCAGTACATATTCGAGTTTAAAGCATAGAAGTGACCACTTTCTATACTCCCTGCCTTCTCTTCTTCCATCTTCATCTCCAATACATTCCATGGACTTCACTAAATTCCTTATCGCACTGCTGCTGGTCTGTCTTCTAATCTATGAATCCTATGTGGATGCAGCATCGGAAGAACAAGATTTCTCAACAACTTGTTCATCTCACCGCTGCAGCAAACATGGACCTGAGATCCGGTTCCCGTTCCGGCTTTCGATCAACCCACCATCATGTGGTGCACCAGGCATGCAGTTATCATGCTCGGGGCATGACACAATCCTGGATCACCATGTTCTTGGCCCTTGCAGAGTGACTGAGATCTATTACAGGCACCGTGTCATCAACGTCGTCCCGCTAGTGGAACCATCAATGCAATGCCCACTTCAGAAGCTCATCTCAACAAACTTAGCAACTGATGTCTATGAACAACCTCAATCATCATTTCCTACAACCCTGGTACGTTGTTCAAGAGATTTCATACCAGTAGATCAAGATAGTATAGTTGGCCCAGCCTCTTGTCTGAGCAACAACGCTAGCCAATTCTGGTATTTGGCATCAGCTTCCGCATACATGTCTGATGTTCCATGGGACTGTGTGGCCGTTTCTAAAGACATACCGATACCCTTCACCTATGATAAACATGGCATAAATTATGATGAGTTCACCTTCAATGAAAAAGCCAATAGAGTCATCAACTTTGGTGAAACAACATTCGGATGGTACAGCAATAACATTACGAATACCTGCCAACAGTGTGAATATGAAGATCGACACTGTGGATTCAGCTCACGAACGCATCAAGCATTCTGCCAGCAGCATGGTATTGTTTCTTTCCCTAGTTGGAATCCTATATATCATTATGGTGTGTCAATTTATTTTGGAACACCATTCTAGATTTTCTGTTTCTCCATCTACTATTTGTCGATCTCTTATATTCTGATGTTGACTGTTTTTAATCTTCCGACAAGCTTTTCACCTATAGTCAAATTATTTAACAAACAAAACTAGTGCAAACCAGAGAAAACGCTAACTTGTTCAAGGACATACAGTCTCTAAGCTCCCACAGAAAAGTTCGTCAAGAAATGCAAGTGCCAAGTTATATAGGCAAACTTATGACAGTTGACTAATTTGTAAAATTCTCACCAAACAAAGGTAAGAGATAAACCTTAATTGACCATTCCCAGATTGCTTTAGTCTTTTAGGGTGTGTTTGGTTTGTGCCCAAGTTTGCCCTACCAAAAATTTGGCTGTAAGAGATAAACCTTATTTTTTTCGAAAAGGAGGATTACCCCCGGCCTCTGCATCAGGACGATGCATACAGCCATATATTATTATTAATAATGCAAATTCAGCAGCCGAACAACATCGACCCAGATTGCTTCAGTCTTTTAGGATGTGTTTGGTTTGTGCCCAAGTTTGCCCTACCAAAAATATGGCTGTAAGAGATAAACCTTTAATTAACCATTCCCAGATTGCTTCAGTCTTTAGGGCAATCAACAAGTTATTTTTCTTAATACTCGCTCAATGATGTCAAAATTATGTTGTTGAAACATGCAGATTTGACTGTGTGATCCTTGTATACATGTACACACTCATATCAGTGTACATCATGTTTGTCGAAAACAATCACATCCTATGCTTGTGCCTATTTTCGAGTAGAATTCAATCATTCCATAGAGCCACTACCAAGATATACCGATTAGTGCCTATAAACTTCATATGTATGAATACTGATTTTAATGAACTTGGCTTAAATGAAATTCTATTCAAAGTTCAAATATTTAACTAAATACAAAACAAATATGTTGTCTGCTAAGTAGTAATAAGCACATAACTGTATGTGTTCCAATATTTGTAGCGCTTCATACTCTTTCATTGCTGGATTTGCATGGCAAATAAAAGAATGAAAGAAAGATGAGCAAACAATTGTACAGCTATAACATAACAAGGGGATGTGTTAATAAATATAAAAGAGAAAAGTATGTTTTTAGTCCCTCAAGTTCCCAAAAAGTACAGACTTGGTCCCTCAAGATTTTTTGGTATACATTTGGTCCCTCAAGTCTCAAAACCGGACAAATTTAGTCCAAAACCAGATTTTGACCGGGTTTGACCGCGCAGACTTTGACCGGGTTTGACTGGATGAACAGTAAATTCGTAAAAAAATTCAAAAACAGTTCAAAAAAAATCTGAAATTTTTTGTCATGCAACATGCTTACATGCGCAAGGTGCGCTCCAAATTTCGTGGTCTTTCGACACACGAGGCGCCCGTGGCAAAAAAAAAAAAATCTACACATGATGAACAGTAAAAATCGAAAAAATAGGAAAAAAAATCTGAAATTTTTTGGGGTTCAATATACTGGTGTGCATAAGGCCGGTGCAAAATTTTGGCATGTTTCGACATTCGAGGAGCTCGTGGCAAAAAAAACAAATTTTCGCTCACAAAAAAAAGCCAAAATTTTGTTTTTTTTGCCACGAGCTCCTCGAATGTCGAAACATGCCAAAATTTTGCATGGGCTTTGTGCACACCAGTATATTGAACCCCACAAAATTTCAGATTTTTTTGATTTTTTTTGCTATTTTTTTCGATTTTACTGTTCATCGGGTGTAGATTTTTTTTTTTTGCCACAGGCGCCTAGTGTGTCGAAAGACCACGAAATTTGGGGCGCAAGGAATTTCCGAATTTTTTGAACCGTTTTTGAATTTTTTTACGAATTTACTGTTCATCCGATCAAACCCGTCAAAGTCTGCGTGGTCAAACCCGGTCAAAATCTGGTTTTGGACTAAATTTGTCCGGTTTTGAGACTTGAGGGACCAAATGTATACCAAAAAATCTTGAGGGACCAAGTCTGTACTTTTTGGGAACTTGAGGGACTAAAAACATACTTTTCTCAATATAAAACCCTATATCTTAGGTTCAATATACATGAAGCTAACAGGAAGCTACCACATGTATATGTCCTTCCTATGTCCACAGAGAACTCGTGTAAGTATCAGGAAGTAGTCACCCCAAACGTATTTTATAGAAGTAAATGATGTAGTTCTTCTTTTTTGGTCTACATTAAATCATAGCAAAACTAACGATCTTCTACCTACATGCAGGTACGCATGTCATCCTAGTTGCAGGTAATGTTGCAACTTTTATTCCTTTTTCCACTCTAAATGAAATTCATATTGCTTGCACCATAACTCTTTTGTGTCTTATTGCAATAAGAGTCAGAAACAAATGGATTCTTATCTGAATGCAACTCGCTAATTTCCTTTCTTTGTAATCAGCAGCATCATCTGTAACTGCATTTGTAGTTCTTTCATTGATGGTGGCCACCACGATCTATTTCTCCTTGAAGTCAAGGTACAATGAAGAGATAAATATGAAAGTCGAAATGTTTCTCAAGGCATATGGCACATCGAAACCCACAAGGTACACTTTCCTTGAAGTGAAGAAGATAGCAAGACGGTTCAAGGATAAACTAGGACAGGGTGGATTTGGAAGTGTATACAAAGGCGAGCTACAAAATGGAGTTCCTGTAGCAGTCAAGATGCTAGAGAATTCTACAGGAGAGGGGGAGGAATTCATCAACGAAGTCGCAACCATTGGACTAATCCACCATGCAAATATCGTCTGCCTCTTGGGCTTTTGCTCCGAAGGAATGAGGCGGGCTCTTATTTACGAATTCATGCCTAACGAGTCACTGGAGAAATACATATTCTCACATATTTCCAATATTTCTCAACAACTCCTTGCACCCAACAAAATGCTAGATATTGCTCTAGGCATTGCCCGAGGAATGGAATACCTGCATCAAGGGTGCAACCAGCGCATTCTCCACTTTGACATCAAGCCACACAACATCTTGCTGGACTACAACTTCAATCCGAAGATCTCAGATTTTGGTCTTGCAAAGCTATGTGCAAGGGACCAAAGCATCGTTACCTTGACTGCAGCCAGAGGCACTATAGGATACATCGCACCAGAGCTATACTCTCGGAACTTTGGAGGGGTTTCGTACAAGTCAGATGTGTACAGTTTCGGCATGCTTGTGTTGGAAATGGTCAGTGGAAGGAGGAACTCAGATCCAAGTGTTGAGAACCAGGACGAGGCATATCTCCCGGAGTGGATCTACGAGAGAGTAATCAGTGGGCATGAATGGGAATTTACCTCGGAAATGACAGAAGAAGACAAAGAAAAGATGAGGCAGTTGACAATTGTGGCCCTGTGGTGTATCCAGTGGAACCCGAAGAATCGGCCATCAATGACAAAGGTGGTAAACATGTTAACGGGGAGGTTGCAGAACCTACAGATTTCCCCTAAGCCCTTTGTGTCATCTGAAAATCATCCCAGACCATAAAGCATGGAGGACATGCTGCCGTGATTTGGTACATATGGCAGACATGCACTTAGTCCATGTATTGCACAGCAATGCATAGCACTATAGCATGCAGTATATTTCCATCTTCCCACTCTATTAGCACCTAATTGTATGAATAATCGTCCGTCCCGATGCAATAGTACTACTAGGTATATGCAAGAACACATCAAACTTTATTTGGATTGTAGCAGTGAAAAATACAGTAGTTTGTTGCTTACCTTGTTGTGATGCTCCGCTGATTTATCTCCACTTGAGTATTTCCTGCAGTGCATTGCTCCTCACTGGGCTCCTCAGGAAGCATGATTACGCCCCTTGATTGCCATATCCATTGTGCTGAGAATATGACAGGATCACTCTACATTGCCCTGTTCCTTAAAATCTCAGCAATCCATAGCACTAGCATGGAATATGTTTCGATCTTCCAGCTGATGCATGAATGTCGGAATAGTACTAGTAGCTATTCGCAGCTTATCGGAATCAAATGGAGCTTCATTTTTTGCATTTTGACAGTCTAACATGGAGCTTTATTCTGCAGTTTCAGGCTTCAGTATTTTCTACAGTGCATTCCTCATCAGTGCTAGTGCTTACTGCTGTGATTTTATCCCCCTTTCCCTCATACATACTCCATTGTGTAGTGTAGTGCAGTAGCCATTTCCTTGTCCAAATCACAATACAAAGATCCTGTAAGCTCTTGCTAACACACAGATGCGCAGATCCCCTGCTTATATTCTAGAAAAAAGAAGAGAATCCTGTCACTAATCATGCCACTGCACCAGTTACTACCAAAACCAAAGGCAGAGCAAGGGTACTCACCATGGCAGACAGCTCCCGCCGGAGTCCCTCGCCAGAGCAGAGCAGAGGATTGGGGGCGCTTCGCTGAGACGCGAGGGAGGCGGGGTACTAGGCAAGACGAGGAGCTCGCTTAGCCGCTGGCCAATTTGAGCGGGAGCTGCCCAAGTGCGACGGACGCCGGGGGAATCGCTCGCCGGCAGCCGGCCTCCGGCCACCGTCCGCCACCTAGGGTATAAACGGGCCCCCGTTGCAAAATTGTGGATATGTCTTTCCCTTTTGGATTTTTTTTTTCTTTTGGATGGATGGATAAGCCAGAGTTGGGCTGATGGGTCGGGCTCCCCTGCAAAAATCATGGGCAAAACCAGTCTGTGTAATGGGCCGTGGAAACAACGAAGAGGGCCGGAGAAATTATACAGTGGACTGTCGGACGGTGGAGAGAACATGGAAACCTCCTATTCAACATTCCTAGTGTCGATTTTGTATATTTCAAGAAATTCCGTAACAAAGAAAATATTTTGTATTTAACAGAATGCAAGCAAATATTATAAAATAACATGTAAAAATATTTGCGAGAAACTGAAAAATGTCCAGGTATTTCAGTATGAATGTTCATATATGTAACAAAATGTTCAGCTGATATTGGAGCCTATGCCAGTGTTTGTGAGGGGCAACACTGGGTATTATAATAAATTGGATCGAAATGTGACATGCAAGTATTTTGCTTCCATTAGACTTCATTATTAGAATAAGTCTACACTTTGAAGTTCATATGAGTTCGTATATGTGTCGACAATTTAAACAGTTGGATTAGGACATTGACTAACTGCAAGAGATCTGTTCGGCTGCTTGTGAAGTCTTCTGTTTCTAGTTAGCATTTTCCTGAGAAAAGAAGACGTTTACCGAACTTATGCTTCCATGTGGCTACAAAAATTATCGTACTAGAGCGCACCAGAAATTTGCTAGATTTCATATAAACCTATTTCCAAGAGTGCCTGAACAAACAATGGCGATTTAAAATAGCCATTGACGGTAGGAGTTCAAGCTATTCTTAAAATCTGTCTCGCAACTACTAATGAGTTTAAGTTATGGATTTTTTTTTTTGAAACATGTAAGCCTATTGTATACAATATCCAAAATAAGGAGCTAGCAACTTAGTTGGGTTATGTTAACATAGTAAAGTTTGAAAAATAAAATGACATTAGTTAACAAATGATATAAATGAAAAGAGTTTTGTTACTGTTTTAAAAGTAGTACAACACTACTTAAAGTCTGGTTTTATCAATATTAAATTAACAAAATAAACCCCGCAAAAAATTAACAAAATAAAAAATGAAAGGAGTTTTGTTACGCACTCCATAAACTGCATCATTCTTTTGCAACGCTTGTCTATCTTTTTGTGTGCAAACTGCAATGACAATAACATATTTGCACTTAAATTCCATGTGATGTCTCGACTCCCGATGAATAAACACCAACTGGTTGGTGGAAAAGAACGAATCCAATGTACTCGATCTCTTCGACTTGCAATAGCGTACGACAATGGGAGGTTGATGGCATCCACCAATACATTTTACACAATCTCACTAACTTTGATGACATCCATCAATGCCCATCTTCATATTGAAGGCCTACCTGTAAATGTGTCCATCCTAAAGTTATATAGACAATCTCTCATGAGAACACTTTGGTATAGTTGAGGAAGAGGAAACACAATGCATCGTTTCATCCCGTTTTTAGCTGGCGAATCAAACGAAATAGCATGTAATTAACAACACACATCAACTAAAAAATATGCATGCACCAGCTAGAAGAGAGAGGGGTAGAGAAAGGCATGGAGGAGAAAGTGAGCACATACAGGCTACTACCCTCAGCCAAGACACCTCAACCATTGACAGGAAAATCGACTATGGGAACACGACGCCTGTAAATTCAATTTTTTTTTCTCCATTCAAAAGTCGCTCAACTATGAATCTCCCTCTGTTACCATGATACACTATTTCTCTACCCAATCAAATTAAGATATTGTCTTGCTTCAATAGATCTATAGTCCAAGTTTTTGTTTCAGATTTGCATTTTTTTTTGGACAAAGTATACACAAGAAATGGCGAACTTGGTTAATTTGTCAAAAAAAATTGTCGAAACATCATGGGTAATTGATGTAAATGGTACACACAAATGAATAAAAGTTGTTTTGCTGTATTTTTGTGAATGGTACAGAACAACATTTTATACATGTGACCCATTAACTTATTTGTACTTGCCACACCTCCGGTAAATTAAGTTAAGTCACATGTTTGAGATTTCCTTGAGAGTTAAACATACCCAGTAGCAGCTTGCATTGTATCATGTTAGTCACTGGCTGACTTGAGGAGTTTGGTTGAGACGCTAAGCTAACTTGGCATAGTGCGGTTTTTTAAGTTGATTTATTTTTGGAAAGGTCCACGGGGTGTTATCCCAGCTTACATTTATCCATTACACTGCTTAGTGATTGATCAAGTTTTTACCGGGGGGGGGGGGGGGGGGGGGGGGGGGGGGGCGACATAGCAGATCAATAGAGAGTACCGCTGAGCAGCACGTGCACTTTATGGGCTCACTACGGTAGATTGAAGCTTGCGCTCATATGTACAGCAGTCATGTTAATATAAAGGCATAAATGCCTGAAGTACCTTAAAAATTAAGAAGATGATATGTTTGTCTAATTACTAACTGTACTAGTTATTACCAAGTCCTGAACTTGCAGAGTTCAATTAGCAATTGATAAGTAAAAAGGACAAAGATAATTATTCAAGTATTACCTCCATCCCATATTAATTGACGATCAAATGGACATTCCATTTGAGCGTCAATTAATATGGGACGGAGGGGGTAAGTTTACTATATTTTGAGTTTGAAGTACACATTATTAAAGAGGGCCTAAGAGTAACCCTGGCAAAATGGTCATTTGGTCCCGATTGCTGTAATGACTGTCAATATGATGATTTTGCCAAAAATGTCACTCTATAAAATCATTGTATATGTCTCTCGGTTGGCATAATTTATGGAGTTTGATCCAAAACCGAGCTCATAGCCTCCATATTTGGAGGTTGTGGAGGTCTAGTATGCAGCACGCTCCAAACCCAGTCGTCGGCCTATGAGGAAAGTTTCAACTTCCTCCTCCTCAAGCGATGGCTGGGTTTTGTAGCTGCACGGTCTCCCACACACCACTTGTGAGCGACCACTCGGCCATTCATGCTATGACCTCTCCCTCAGATTCCCATGGTGACACGTCGGATAGCCACCATGGCCTCATTTCCTGCCCTGCATGTGAGCAGGTGTGGAAGTTGTTTCATTGTTCTGAGCCCCTAGCAAAGCTCTCATGGTTGTTGGCTGCGATACACAATCTCACTAACTTTGATGATGGCCACTAAATCCATTTTGATGGCGGGTACCAGTGCCACCTTCATGGTAAAGGCACATTTAAACATGTCCATCTTAAGCCAGTACGTTATATAAATGAGCTCTCATGAGAACATTGGGTGTCGTTTAGGTAGAGAGAACAACATGCATGGCACGATGCGCCAAGTTGTCTGCCAAGTAGTAGTAGCATTTATCTTATTGAATCCACCAATCGTGTCTGGTGCCATAGTTTTTCCGTAGACATAGATGATGCTTCGTGCAATGATGTTGGATCCTTGTTAAAATATGCATAAATAGTTGCCAAAAACAACTTAATAGAATGAAAAGCAAATGTAAGCTTATAAAATTACAATAAGGATAATAAGAATGTAAAAAGAAAAACAAATCTTTTGTACTGCAGGTAAGATAATGTGATTTATTATTAAAAAAATGTGAAGGATGACCTACATAGGTATGTTGCGATTGTAAAAATACAAAATCTAATGAAAACAACTTATGATTAACATGCGTGAATCTACGAAATCACTAATTAAGAAGTAATCTTTGCAAAGGTCACTCCCACACTACTAGAAAAAGGGCTATAGCTAATATGGACATTAATGGCGCACCATGTATGTGGTGCGCCATTAGTGTCCTCATTACTAATGGCGCACCACATACACGGTGCGCCATTACTATCAAATTTTTTTTTTCCGAAACTATTAATGGCGTACCAAGGCACAGTGCGTCACACACTCTGTGCGTCAGTACTAACAATTTTTTTTTATTTTTTTTTCAAAACTAGTAATGGCGCACCAGGGTAAAGTGCGCCATTACTAGTTCAAACTAGTAATGGCGCACCACAACCACGATGCGCCACTACTAATAATTATGATATTTTTTTTTTGCAAAACTAGTAATGGCGCACCACGTAACAGGTGTGCCATTAGTAACCAGGGTTACTAGTTACTAATGGCGCATTATTAGGTGGTGCGCCATTGGTAACCTAAGAGCAGCTAGATATTTTGGACAGCCACCTACCACACTTACTTTCCCCACTTCATTCTCTCCACCTCCTCCTCCAAGCTTGTCTCGGCTGCCTCCTCCTCCTCACCTCATTTGCACCATAGATTCACCCAAATTAAGTGGTTAAATTACCTTTTTTTTGATAGGTAAGTAAGGGGAAAGCTTTCTTTATGTTGTAGATCTACTTTTTTCTCCCTCCAACAACGTGCACATGCACTTTTTATGGCCTAGATCTACGTATGTTTGTGGTGTTGCATATGTTTGTGTTTGCAGGTACCGGTATTTGAAATGCGATAGTTGCCAATATTTTGCCGGAATGTTGATTCATTTCCGTTTCGGCGAGAATTTGGCACTATGCATTCTTTTTTGTCCTATTTTTAGGCAAAGTCATGCCAAATTTTTTCTTGGTTCTAAAATATCGTTTTGCTCTACCCCGCAGGCGACCATGGTCCGCACGATGACCGAAGGCATCGTGACTAGGTTTTTGAGCTCCACGAAGGCCGAGATGCTTCAAAAGAACGAGACGGAGATAAGATGTCCGTGTCGAAGATGCAAGCTGAAGAGCCTTATTACGGACCCGGATTCCGGACAGGTGCGGGACCACCTGCTCTTGCGTGGTTTCATGGATGACTATCGGTGGCAAGGTGATGAAGATGACTATGAAGTCGTCCATGGGGGCCGGGCAAGAAATGAGGAAAGGCAGCAAGACAACCGCGGCGGCGAGGGCGGGCGAGAAGACGAAGGATCTCCAGGACATGATCACGATGGTGATGCAGTACACAGTCATCATGTAGAAGATGCCGGACATGATGATGACGAAGATCAAGACGAAGGGCATGATCATGAAGATGAAGATGCCGGAGCAGACGACGATGGACCATTGATGGGCTGGGTGCAGGACCCTCATATTCAAGAGCTGCTTCTCAAGCAGACGGATAACGCAAGAGCTGCCGTCCGAGAGAAAGCCAAGCTGGATCAACTGGAGATAGACGCGGTTACTCCATTGTATGAAGGATGCAGGCCCGAGGATACCCGCCTGAAAGTAACGCTCATGGCTCTGGAGATGAAGGTAAAACACAAAATGACCGATGCATGCTTCGACGAGAACATGTCATTCTGGCACGAACGTCTTCCCAAGGGGAACAAGTGCCCGACCAGTTTCGAGGAGGCGAAGAAAATCGTGTGTCCTCTGGATTTACCGCACGTGAAATACCATGTGTGCATGAACGATTGCATCATTTATCCGGACGAGCACGCGGAGTCTACCATATGTTCGGTGTGCGGCGTCACTCGATACAAGAAGAGGAAGAAAGCTCCTCGAAAAGTGGTGTGGTACTTTCCGATCACTCCTCGTCTGCAGCGGTATTTCGCGGACCCTAAGGCAGCAAAGCTCCTGCGTTGGCACGCGGATAGGGAGGAGAAGAAGCGAGAAGATGACGGAAATGATCCGGAGATAAATAAAAAAGACAAGATGCTGAGTCACCCTAAGGATGCGAGCCAGTGGCAAGCGTTGAACTTCGAACACCCAGAATTTGGGAACGATCCAAGGAACATCGTGCTGGGCGCGAGCACCGATGGAGTCAATCCGTTTGGCAGCCAGAGAAGCACACATAGCACCTGGCCTGTGTTTGTGTGGATGTACAACCTTCCTCCCTGGAAGTGCATGAAGAGGAAGTACATTCACATGAGTATGCTAATTGAAGGGACGAAACAACCAGGGAACGACATCAATCTGTATCTGGGGCTGCTGAAAGAGGAGCTAGACACGCTGTGGAAAACGCCAGCCAATACGTGGGACGCCGCAGAGAAAGAATATTTCCCTATGAGAGCCGCACTGCTCACGACGGTGCAAGACTATATCGGTTACGGATATGTCGCGGGGCAGGTGGTCCACGGATTTCGTGCATGCGTCAGGTGCATGGATGACACAACGTATCGCCAGCTAGATAGAGATCCCGGGTCTTCGAAAACCATGTTCATGGGACATCGAAGGTGGCTTCGCGACGATGACTCAAGGAGAAAACGCAAGGATCTGTTCGATGGTGAAACCGAACCCCGAAGATGCCCGCGTACGAGGAGCGGCGAGGAAATAGATGAGCTGTTGAAAAATTGGAAAGAGTGCCCACCGCCGGGAAAGAAGCGAAAGGCGCCAGAGCCGCTGCTGAAGGTATGGAAAACGAGGTCGGTTTTCTGGGACTTGCCGTACTGGAAGATCCTCCGTGTGCCTCACAGCCTTGATGTCATGCATATCACGAAGAACGTGTGCGAGAGTCTGCTTGGCACCCTGCTCAACATGCCAGAGAGGACCAAAGATGGGCCAAAAGCAAGGGCGGACTTGAAATCAATGGGCATCAGGGAGGAGCTTCATGCTAATGATGATGATGATGATGATGATGATGAGGCGAAGGACACGGAAAGTCGTCGCAAAGGCAAAAAGGCCAAGAAGATCGGAAATGACTGCCCTCCCGCGTGCTTCACTCTAAGTCAGGAGGAGATCGAGCAGTTTTTCACCTGCCTAGTAGGAGTAAAACTTCCTTACGGTTACGCGGGGAAGATAAGCAGATACCTAGACTCAGCGAAGCAGAAGTTCAGCGGGATGAAGTCTCACGACTGTCACGTGCTGATGACGCAGATACTTCCAGTTGCAATCCGTGGGATCATGGACGCGCACGTCCGTGAAACGTTATTTGGCCTATGCAACTTTTTCGACGTCATCTCTTGGAAGTCGGTTGGCGTGAGGCAACTCAGAAGGCTACAGGAAGAGATCGTGGTGATACTATGCGAGCTTGAGATGTACTTCCCGCCCGCATTCTTCGATGTTATGGTGCATCTGCTGGTCCATATCGTGGAGGATATCATCCAACTCGGGCCGACGTTCCTGCACAACATGATGCCGTTCGAAAGGATGAATGGTGTCATCAAAGGATACGTTCGCAACATGTCACGTCCAGAGGGAAGCATAGCCAGGGGCTTTCTGACCGAAGAGTGCATCTCCTACTGCACGAATTATCTAGGCATCGAGAACCCTGTTGGTCTGCCCGTCAACAGGCACCTCGGCAGGCTCGCTGGATGGGGTCACCGCGATGGTCGCCGCGAAATGCATGTCGACTTCGAGGGTCGACTCGCCGACTTTGAAAGAGCAAACCTAGTCGCGCTACAACACATAGACGTGGTCGATCCTTGGGTGGTAGAGCACAAAACCTTTATTGAGAAGACGTACAATGACCGAGGCCAACAGAGGACGGACGGAGATATAATCAAAGAGCACAACTCATGTTTCACGCGTTGGTTCAAGGAGAAGCTTCTGTCGTACCCTTTACATGAGGATTCTTCCGCGGAAGAAAAACTCATATTCGCCTTGTCACAGGGCGCCGAGCACAACCTGATGACCTACGAGGCGTACGATATCAACGGCTACACATTCTATACCGAGGACAAGGACATGAAGAGCGATGGTTATCAGAACTCCGGGGTA
The DNA here is from genome assembly GCA_011799875.1 of Thinopyrum elongatum. NCBI lineage: Eukaryota > Viridiplantae > Streptophyta > Magnoliopsida > Poales > Poaceae > Thinopyrum > Thinopyrum elongatum. The sequence goes on along the minus strand of CM022299.1, from coordinate 21,678,032 downwards.
ACGATGGAATCCTACACCGGTAACGACAAGGACAGATACTACGGAAGGATCGAGGAGATCTGGGAGCTGAGCTACACTGGAGAGAAGGTCCCGATGTTCCGTGTCAAATGGGCCAAGAGCGTCCTAAAAGAAGACCGGTATTTCACCACCATGGTTATACCCGAAGCCAAATCCAAGACCGCGGGCGCAAACGTCACCACGAAAAATGAGCCATGGGTACTGGCTTCCCAAGTGGACCAATGCTTCTTCATTACCGACCCGTCAAAGCCCAGTCGTGTTGTCGTGAGGAGAGGCAAAAGGAAGATCATCGGAATGGATGGAGTCGCCAATGAGCAAGACTTCGACAAGTACGGCGACCCGAAGATGGAACATGACGACGACGATGAAGTGCCATACACCACAAGAAGAAGCAGGACCACCCTACCTAAAGGACGTCCGTTCAACAGAAGAACTCCATTTGCGAAAAAGAAGGGCAAGAAGATTGTGAAAAGATAGCTAGCTAAGATCGATTGTATTTAAATCGTAGTCTTCATTCCATTGTTGTATTTTGACATTTGAAATGATATTTCTTCGTTCTAGTCTCTCATGAATATTATTTATGTTTATTATGGTATTGAATTTCTAACTCACAAAAAGTATTGAATTTGTTATATTTTTTGAACTCATGAATATTTTTAAATTTCATGGGCACTTTTTGAATTCATGAATATTTTTTCAAATTTGATGATATTTTTTCATATTCATAAATGTTTTACCAATTCCAAATGAATGCAACTAAAAATCCAAAAAAAATATTGATGATATTTTTAAATAACAAATTTGATGATATTTTTTATATTCATAAATATTTTGAAATAACAAATTTGATGATATTTTTTCATATTCATAAATGTTTTCAAATTTGATCGTCATTTTCTAAAAAATTATTAGATGCAACTAAAAATAATAATAAAAAGTTACTAATGGCGCACCAGGAGAAGGTGGCCATTGTCAATGACTTATGACGCACCGTAGGAGGTGCGCCATTGGTATACCAATTTATTATATGTTTCAAATATTCAAATACAAATTGATGATATTTCAAATAACAAATTTGATGATATTTTCATATTCATAAATATTTCAAATAACAAATTTGATGATATTTTTCACATTCATAAATGTTTTCAAATTTGATCGTCATTTTCTAAAAAATTATTAGACGCAACTAAAAATAATAATAAAAAGTTACTTATGGCGCACCCCTCGGTGGTGCGCCATTGCTATGGATGTACTTATGGCGCACCCCTGGGAGGGTGCGCCATTGCTATCCTTCCCCCTCTATCCCTTTCCCCCTCGCCCCCGCGCCAGAGATCCCCCTCCATCTCGATCCCCCGCCAGATCCCCTCGCCGCCGACGACCCCCAGCACCCTCCCCGCTCCACCGCCGCCGACGACCCCCCGCTCCCTCCCCGCTCCAAACCTAGGTTAGGCTAGGTCGCGTCGCGCCCCAACCCCATTCGCCGCAGCCGCCCCACCCCACCCCACCGGCAGCTGCACCTCGTTCCGCCGCCGTGACGAGGAAGCCGGAGCCCGGAGGTGGAGACTTCGGCGGGGCTACTCGCAGTCCATCGACGGCTGACAACGAACGCCCGCTCTGTCTCTCATCTCACTCGACGGCCGACGCGACGCCACGAGGCCGGCCCACGACCACGACCACGACCGGCGTCCTCCTCCTTCTACGGTCTGCATCTCTGATGCGACGCCAACCACCGCCTCGTCAACGAATGTAAATGCTCCCTTCCTCCCTCCCTCCTCTACTCCTCTCCTCTATTTCGAATGTTACTGCTGCCTAAAAAGACTGTATTTTGAATTTCTGATTGATTTGCATGGATTATCAACTGTCCTCTCCTCCACTAGTTACCTTACTCCCTAGGTAGTACTGATTCAGTTACCCAGATGCTAAGTGTATAGTTATCACCATGAAATCGATCTAGTTACCTACCCTGCTCTCCAGATTACTGAATTTTTTGAATTTTCTGGAGTGTGTGCATTGGGGTGCTCCGGGGAGAGAGGATTCATGGCCATCCTATCTAGTTGCTGGGTGGAAAACTTGTTAGGTTCACAGTATTCATATACTTGAAGAGTAGTTGAAGTAGATGCACTGAATTTCATGGCCATCCTATCTAGTTGCTGGGTGGAAATTTACTGAATTTTATTTGCAGTAGATGCACTGAATTTCACAGATGAGTAGTTGCACTTCTGAACTGCTATGAGTACAAGTACTCTTCTCATTGGAGTATGAAAGTTGTCAGCAGTTGCTTATGCTAGAGAAGTACTCCTGAACATTTAGCTGTACTCCAGTGAGTACTCCATGGAGTTACTTACTCCAGTAGCTTAATTAAGTGCAGTTGATTCACTTACTCCAGTAGCTTAATTAAGTTGCAGTAGTGCTTGTAAGTTTGCAAGTTTTGTGTACTGTACTGCTTGCATCAGTACTTTTGTGTAATCTGACTGTAGTGCTTGTATAGTTTCAGTAGTTTTTCTTCAATTAATTTGTTTGGTTGTATTAGTTTAGTGTAGGACAACAATAGTGTAGCACTTGCTGCTGCTGTTAAGTTTCAGTTAATTAACTGAAACTTTTTCAGTTACAGTATACTCTTCTTGCATCTGTTTTCTCTCTTCTTGCAGTAGAGGATAAGAGGAGAGGACAAGGAAACACCAGACTTTCCAGTTAGTGCTTTCTCAAACTTCTGCAATTTGCACTTCTTGAACTACTGCTGTTTTATTATTTTAAAACAGACCAATATACCAGTTGGTGCTGGCCTTATATGAAGAGTATTCATATATGCTTGGAACTAAACAGAATTATACAATGAACTTCTGCAGGCTGATCTGAGTTGGACCATCCTCTGCAGCCAACTTCTCTTCGGCAAGAGGAAGAAAGGAGAATCAGGGTAGGGTTTCATGGCTAGAAGATATATTGCTATACAACAATTTGTTACAAATTGCATTTATTTACAAATAAAATGAAATGAACTGTGTTTTTACAATGATGTACAGTTTACAGCAGGTTAGTGGATTGGTCAGCGGATCTGAAGGTCAGTGGATTCCGAGCAGCCAGATCAAAGGTAACTGAAGAAAACACCATTGCTCTGTTATGCTTGTGATGGCCTGAATGATGGTACTTGTGATGGTCTGATAGTTGTAGACATGTTCTGTTGATACTTGTGATGGTCTGATAGTTGTAGACATTGAGAAAGACTTGTAAAGATGATGATCATCTTTTACAGAAAATAATTTCTGTAAACACGTCAGTAACTTTGCTAGTTTGCTGGGTTTTGTCTCCGACCATCGTGTCGTGATGATTTTGCAGGTACCCCGAGAGGCCCTTGAGTTTGCCGGAATGTCGATTAACTTCCGTTCCGGCAAATTCGGGTACTCCATATGTCCTATTTTCAGCAAAGGTCATGCTGAAATTTTCCGTGAATTTTAGCATGATTTTGCTAAAAATAAGACATATGGGGTACTTGCGACTAATGCATGGGCCGGGGTATCTTAGTACTTAATTAAGTAGGATCAACTGCCCCTTTATTCTTGCTACATTAAACACATATGCTGAATTCATGTGTGGACAGACAAAACCATGAGTCGTTTATAGTTCACGAAAAGAATGTTACCATTATTGTTTGGGGGGTTGAAATAATCTGTTTGTTGCACTTTGTGCACTTTCTAGTTGAAAACTGTTAAATGGAGATACTAGATTAGCTTTTTGAGGTATCCCATTAAATATTATTCATTACTGCCCGCTCTTAAATTTTTTTGCACAACTAATATGCAACTGCCATAGGTGGCAATAGAGCCAAGTGATTAGGGCCAACTTAGAATTCTCCTTCCCTTTTCTTGATAGGGTATATTATTAGAAGATACCCATATATATCAGTCAACCTAGGGTGCCTCGGCATCGATAAACCCTAAATGATGAAAACTTAACCTAGCATTTAGGGTGCCTCAGCGTCGACAAACCCTAAATGATAAAACCTTGGCTTTTAGGGTGCCTCGGTGTCGATAAAAACCTAAATGATGAAAGCTTAGGCTTTTAGGGTGCCTCGGCGTCGACAAACCCTAAATGATAAAAGCTTAGCTTTTAGGATGCCTCGGTGTCGACAAACCCTAAATGATAAAAGCTTAGCTTTTAGGATGCCTCGGTGATGACAATAACCAACTTTTTGACCAAACTTTTTTCCTATTTGGAGCGAAACATGGCCCACAACGATGAGGCCGGCGGTTCGGGCAAGGCATTCTGGGAGCTGTCCCAGGAGATGGAGGAAGAACCTCACCGCTATGAGGACGCCACGGAAGACACCGATCCTGACTACACAACCCCTAGTGGCGTCGGGGATGACACCACTGATGGTGCCGCCGAGGATGCCACCACTGATGATGGCAGCGCATGCACAGATGGCAGCCAACCGAAGAGGCAACGGAAGGACCGGCGCCCGAACGTGCTCGGCACCGTCAAGGAGGAATTTACTGAAGTGTCCTCCGAGGGGCATCCAACGGCGCCCAAAGAATTAGTCAAGGGGTACGCGGGACAGCTCGGGTGCATTCTCCGGAGCACCGTCTCGATCAACACCGAGAACCTAAGGCATCGTGACTGAGGGAATTTGCGCAACCTCCTCTTCACGAAGCTGCACGAACGATACAAGTTCCCCGGTGACTTCGCAAACACACGCCTCTCAGGGAATAAAGTGAACAGTGCCGCCCTCACGAAGATGAGCACGGCCCTGGCTACTTGGAGAGGCGCGGTGAAGAGAATGATTGACAAAGGTGATAGTTATGAGAAGATCAAGGAGAAAAATCCTTCGATCAGCGAAGCTGACTACCTGGAGTTCAAGATCAAGTGCGAGAGCACCGCATCCGAGGAATCAAGTCGGTGGGGGAAAGATATGCGGGACTTGAACTTAGGACAGCACACACTCGGTCCCGGCGGTTACAGAGTGGCGGATCCTATATGGGACAAGGAGGACGCGGAGCATGCCGAGCAAGGCCTACCGCCCCGCTTCGATAAATACCGTGACAAGCAGACCAGGAACTATGTCAGGGCCCGGTACAAGATTGACCCGGTAACCAAGGAGCTTACCACGGATCCGAAGACCAAGGCGCTTGAGCGTGTTCTGGTAAGGAATACACCCCCGCGTAATTAGCTCCATATGGTTGCATTCTAATTAATGAAGCCAAATTTCTAAATGGTTCACGTTCCTTCCGCAGGAAACTGAAAGCAGTAGCGCGGGGTCGTCTCAGAGCTCCCCTTTCGACACCCCTTTAAATAGGGCATTGAACGTAATAAAAAACAAGGATAAGCTCAGTAAGCTGTCGTCAGCTGGTCGTGTGGCCGGCAAAGGCTTGTCCACGAAATGGTCGGAATACTATACCGCTGGGCGAAAGGAGAGAAAGACGGCCAGCTCGGAAAGCCAGGAGCGCGAGGTTCAACAACTCAAGGCACAAGTGGCGCGGATTCCGGAGATGGTCGAAGAGCAAGTGCGAGACCAACTGGGAGCGACGATCACCGCCATTATACCTACCTTGGTTTCTGGGCTGCAGGCGTGGATTGCGGGCGGCCAACAGGGGCCACCCCCGATTCCCAGCTTCACGGGCAGCAACTCGCGCAACGCGCCGGCGGCGCCATTGGTGTCTCCGGCGAAGGCGGCATTGGTGTCTCCCGCGGCGGCGCCGGCATTGCAGCTTAATGCACCCGGGTGTGGGAAGAATACGCCGGCCGGCACCTCGGCAGCAAGTGGCCCCTCCGTCAATTGCACGCCCGCCGTTGGCGGTGCCTCGACATTAGCCGAGCTCGACGCCATCACGGTAACTAATTAAGCCTCTCGGCCGATGACTTCATCTCCTTGCCTTTGACTGGGCATCCCTGACGCCCTACATGTTTTCGCAGGGCGCCGCCGATGTTCCATGCACTCTCCTGCACTTCGTGGACGGCGAGTTGATTGATGTCACCAAGGCCAGAATCGTTCAACCGGGCAACCGCCTGTTCCACGGTAATCCGATGCCACCCAACGTGTATAGGGTTCAACTGGTTCGGGTGTTGCGGGGCTGCGACGACTTGTTACCTCCGTTTCGACCCCCTGGGGCCGACGAAGATGATGTGATGACCCTCAGCGCCTGCTTAAGCTGGCCCCTGCTTTGGCCGAAGAGCCAGATTCGTTTGGGGGCGGGGGACACCACTCCACAGACAACACCGCCAGTCTTGCCGGCGCCAAGCCATGGCAAGACCGCCGCAACGCTACCGCTGTCAGCTGATCCGGACATGCATATGGCACAGGATCCGGACGACGACGACGGTACATTTACCAACGTCGATAAGTACTTCAACGAACATGGGTACGATGACGAATTCTTGGGGCCTCCTTCTCAAGAACCCAACCCTGCAAAAGACGATCACGATCTAGCTGGTACCGCGGAGAAACCCAATTGCAACAGGCGTCGTCTGGCGTTCAGTTCTCAGGAGACGCCTCCAGCTGCCGCCTTCACCGAGCCTCAGATAGCCGAGGTGCGAAATATTATCAGCCCCAACACACTCAAGAAGGTGGTCTCTGAGCAGAACTCGATCCCATTACAGCAGAAGAAGCAGAAGGGACGGAAAAGAAAGAATAACAAGGGTGCGAGCCAGCCGGCACCGAGTATGATCCGTGCTCAGGACGGGCCACCTTCACCTAAGGATATCTCGAGAAGGGTGCATGTGGCGGGTAGGCCGATGCTACCGACTAATCTGCTCAATGCTGCAACCGGTGCTATGCGGAGTCTGCATGACAGTGTTCTTTCTTTGGAGAAGCGGCGTCTCTCCGAGAATGATGTGGCATACCCGGTTTTCGTGGCCAAGGTGCTAGAGGGCAAGGGCTTTGTCGATAGCACCATCGGGGGTATGATCGTCCTGCGGTTTGATGACATCTTCGCTATGTTTAACCTTCATCCGCTGCACTACACCTTCATTCGACTATTTTCGCTGAGTATGGAGATGCGGATCATTAGAGACAAGACCCCGGACATCGTGATAGTCGACCCCTTCTACATGCGTGCCAAGATCTTGGGCAGTGCTGGGGACCGGCAAGTCGCGAGTTCATACCTCGAAGGCGTCATTCTGGCAAACCCAGATAAGGATAACTTCCTCGTGCCTTACTTTCCCGAGTAAGTCATCCCCTCACCGCCTCGTAACATATGATTTCTTAGATTTCGATCATTCTTTTTTTTTTCTAACATTCCGTGTTTTGTGCAGTGACACACATTGCACACTCATCCTCTTAAGCCCGAAATATTCCACGGCCACGTATTTTGACTCGGACCGTCAGTCGAAGAAAGACTACACAAATATCAAGAAAGTTCTTGATGAAGCTCTTCTCGGCTACGTCAGATCTGGAGGCACCTTCAGCAGGCCAATTCGTAGGTACGGCAAGCACGTGTTCACCCACAATACGACGTTCCCCTGCGTCAAGCAGCCGCCTGGCGGTCAGAAGGATGCCTACTACTCCCTCCATCACATGCGGGCGATCGTACGGGACCATAATCACCTTCTGCTACCAAATAATCTCAAAGATTGGGCCGCACGCTTGTCGGCAATCCAGGACGCGGACATCAGACAAGAATTCTTTCGCATCCAGTCGGAGTTTGCGGAAATTATCCATCAAGATGTCCTTCGTACCTCGGGGCAGTTCTACCTCAGATATCAACCGTCCAACAGTGAGATAGAAACAACGCTACAAATGCAGGCTGACAATGCCCGCGATTTCATGACCATCACGAAAGACGGCGGCTTCATCCACGCTCCGGTCCCTGAGTCGAGTCGAAAGTAGTGATGCTATGTAGTTCTGAAATATCGATTAGCTCATGTTGTAATTAAACTTTAATGAACTTGTATGTCTCTTTAGTTTGGACAGTCGTTCAACTTATATGTAATCGATGCTATTTATTAGTAGGACCATGAATCGTGCTATTAATGTGTTGCTTTTCTCTTCCGATCCTTTTGTTGCATACTTATATATTGCTTATGTATTGTCTGTGAATTGCTATTAACGTTTTGTTTGTCTAGTGCATAGAGATGCCGTCATATGTCGTGTACAAGGGTAAGGTTCCCGGAGTCTACGACGACTGGGAGGAGTGTCAGAGACAGGTTCACCGTTTCAGCGGTAACAGTTACAAAGGGTACACCACTAGGGCGGAGGCGGAAGCTAGATACGCGCGCTATCTAGCGGGAGAGAGAAGGGAGCGGAGGAGGAACGGAATGAAGACCAGTTTCATCGCGATGATGCTCATCGTGACCGCAGCTCTCTTCTATGTGATGGTAGTTTAGATGATCGATATCGACTTGTAATGTGAAGACAAACTCGCTACTCGTGGTCTCGAGACTTGTAATGTTCTAACTTTGTTCGGTATTTTGAATTCGGAGACTAATATGATGAATTGTATTCGGAGACTAATCTTCTATTGTATTCGATAAATCTGTTGTTTATATGTTGTGCTGTCTATATTCTGTGCAGTAATATATTTTGTAACCTATGCAAATATCAGAAAAGAAAAAAAAATCCTAATATTCATACTAGTGGTGCACCATACTGCACTTTAGTGGCGCACTGCAATAAACACACTAGTGGCGCATTATCTAGAAGTGCGCCATTAGTAACCCATAGCACAAGGTAAATATGGCCCCATGGGAGGCATAGTAATGGCGCACCGTTTGACATACTAATGGCGCACTCCCTGGTGCGCCACTATTGTCTGGTATACTAATGGCGCACCCTGGTGCGCCATTAGTATTAGTTACTAGTGGCGTGATGATAGTGGCGCACCTGTAGTGCGTCATTAATGACCAAAACAGGTGCGCCACTAATTAGCCTTTTCCTAGTAGTGCACCCCAGTTCGCGACAAGTGTCAAACTACATGTTCGCCACTTGTCGCAACATGAGAGTTTTCCTTTTTTTCATAGATTTGTTTATTCAAAATGCTTTATCTCGCAAACCACGTGTCCAAATCTCGAACCGTTTTCACCGTTGAATTCTTCGCGTCAAGATCTTCAAAACTAGATCCCATGTTGATAGGTTTCAACGAACTTTTTTTTCACAAAAAACTGGACGAAAAAAAGAACCGGAAGCACGTTTTTTCCCCTTTCTGAGACACACGTCCGTACCTCTCGCAGAAGCAAATCCATGCCTCCATGAGAGGTAAAACCGTACCTCTCGAAGAAGGAAAAACTCACGGAAGCAAATCCGTACCTCCACGAGAAGTAGATTTGTGCCTCTCGCGGAAGGAAAAAAAAAGAAACGCATTTTTCCCTTTCCGACAGGCACGACTGTACCTCTCGCGGAAGCAAATCCGCGCCTCTACAAGAAGTAAATATGTGCCTCTCGCGGAAGGAAAAAAGAAAAACGATTTTTTTTCCCTTTCCGAGAGGCACAATCATGACTCTCGCGCAAGCAAATCCGTGCCTCCACGAGAAGTAAAGCCGTGCCTCTCACGGAAACAAATCTGTGCCTCCACGAGAAGTAGATCCATGCCTCTCGCGGAAGAAAGTAAAATAAAACATGTTTTTTCCCTTTCCGAGAGGCACAGAAGCAAATCTGTGTGTCCACGAGAAGTAAATCTATGCCTCTCATGGAAGGAAAAATGCATTTTTTTCGCGCAAACACTTTTTTCCTGAAAAAAAATTTGGTCCAAAAGCTAAGAGAAACCAGGGGGAAACCGAGAAGCCGAAAAACCCTGAGAAAATCATCTAAATGCAGAAAACGCGTAGAGAAAAAAAAATTCGAAGGGAGCGACCAAAGCGCGACATGTGGCGGCGGCTGAGAGCACGCCACAGCCCACCTCAAGTGATCCTTGGGAGGGTGTGACAGTGCTACATGTTTGGATTAATGCAAAAATATTGTAACTTATGACTTAATTGGATGACTTGCTTATGTGTCATGGTTGCATGACTAGGAACAAAAAGGAAAAAATAGGTAGTGGGCTGTAGCTATTTAGGAACAAAGGATAAATACTTTGCACGAATTATGGATTGTTTTTTCCTGTGGGTAGTCTGATATAAATTCCATACAACATTCATTTGGTGGTGGTTTGTGTTAACGCTAATTGGAGGAGATTTTTCCAATTGTGTTTATTTTTTGTTACATTGTTCTGGGAGCCAGATGTCCTGTTTTGCTCCGTGACACCTTTGGCCAAACTGGCTCTATTAATGGCTTGACATTTTATTTCTAAATAGGGGGACAAGAGGCTCAAACGTCATTGGAGATTCATGGAAATCTGTACTCCTAATGTTAGGTCGTTCGTTGGTTTCGTTCGTTTCCCACCCTTTCATCGATCAATATATGCCCACTCCGCGATCTCCCTCCCACCGATTTTCCTCCTCCCTCCGAAAACCAACACCGGTTTTAATTCATCACTAGACCCACACATCCCATGCCAAGAAAAACTAAATCAACCCTTCCATCCTTCCAGCGATCACACCCTTCCATATAACACACCAATCCTTTCATCCATCCAGCGATCCCACCCTTTCATATAAGACACCAATCAAATCATATCGTGAAGAGTGGGTTTAAAACCTTCCATCCAAAACATATCGCATCACAAGAAGCTTCCATAAACAACAACAATCAAATCTTTTCGCAATCAAATCTTTTCGCAATCAAATCTTGTGGTTTCATTTCCTTAGGCCTTCCAGGTCAAAAGGGGTGCCAAATCCACTTTTACATTATTTGGCACCGGTGCCCTCCATAGCTCATGCGGTGCCATAAAATATTTTCTGGGAACCGGAGCAAGTTCCTGCTCCGATGCCCCGTTCGAGCATTGCAGTAAAATATACTACCATCTGTACTTGCTGCTCCGAGGCCCCATTTTTCTAAAGGTGTTGAGAGGAACTCGCGTGAAGGATTGACCAGAGGTTGGCTTGCTTTGATTTTTCTATGTACACGTGGGTCCCATCTTTCTACGGGCTGCACCCGCATGATTTGAGACCGGTGCCAAATAAATTTACCAGGGCATCGATGCCCAGTCTACTGTATTTTAGGCCTTGTACAATGCAAGGTGCTTAGAGAAATAAACCAGACTTTTCTTAAGCACCAGTGCCTATTTGTACATGATAGACGCTTAACTAAACGTCTCTCCTGTAAAAATAGGCATTGATGATTCAGAAAAATCCGGTTTATTTTTCTAAGCACCTCCTATAAACACTTGTACAAGGCCTTAACATGCCTGGCACCGGCTACTTAGTGGAAGGCCTTAGCGACCTCCCTAGCGATCACATCGATTTTTCTTTACCCCGCCCCGTGCGACAAAAAAACGGTGAGGAAAACCACCGGTTCGAACCGCACGCCGCCCCCTCTTTCCACAATCCCTAGCCACCTCTCGTCTCCTCTCTCCTCTGGCGGCTGCCACCTCGGCGGGGCGGCGGTCTCGAGTGTCTCTTCTCCCCCGATGCGTCCTCCACCTCCCCCACCAGCTCACAACCTTCTCTCCACATCCCCGGGGAAGAGGCACAGAGGATGGCGACCTGCAGCTCCGTGGTCGTGAACGGGGTCGAGCCAATATGGTGATGCGCCATCTCGTCCCTCGTCCCTGAGATCCGGCCGTGGCAGAAGGCGGGGAGGCTGTCTGAGGCGGTGCGGCGGAGGATGGGGAGGCCAGCCCTGGCGGATCGATGGTGATGCCGTTTGTGGCGGTGGCTAGGGGGGAGGCGGAGAGGTAGGAGGGGGACTTCTTCTACTGCTTCTACCTCCTCCTCGAACCCACCCGCTAGGTCAGCCCGTGGCTTAATCCCTCCTCCCCAAGTGCGAACCGATAGATCGATGCGTTCTGAGAGGGGTTTGGTTTGCTCAACGATTGGATTACTTGCTCTGCACTTCTGCTTATGCCAAGTTATTTGAATGTCACGGTGATCTAGAGGATCGACTACTTCTACGTCCACTTTGGGTTTCAGAGATCAACCTGTGCGCCGTGTAGTACATGGCTACATGTATTTTGATTCCAGAACATTGACAAATTGATGAAAATCAGTTCATGGTTTTTTCACACCATTGCAGCATACATGCCACATGTCAGCCTCCTGTATGGGGATCTAATTAACAGACGAGGAGAAGGAATCAACAAGGAAGAAGGTAGAGGAGAGGGACACCTGATCTGCAAGTTCCTGAATTTTAATGTTTATTGCATCTTGCTGTGTTAATATTGGGTGCAGCAATTTCGCAACTCCGGGAAGAGCTTCTACGGGAGGGTGTCACCTGCTGCATCACTTGCATCGACCTCTCGCCAATCGCCGTCCTGAGGATGCGCGACCGACTGGTAGAGCAGGGCACCAGTGATAAGTTCACCGATTTGGTCGACTCACCATTCCCTTCCTCTGTCCACGCGACGTTGCCCACTGTTGCTAGGTTGTTAACTCATCAGTCCCCTTATTGTGGCTACATAGTGTGTTCATCTCGCCTGCCTTCTTAGGAGAAACCATGTACTGAAGGTAAGCTATTCTTTATTTACATTTTATTTGTCTCTTCCTGCTACTTGTACGATTTGCTTCTGAAATATTCTGATTACTTGCATGAATTTTAGATCCTACTTGCACAGTTGCATGTATTTTGTGTTCAGAAACATCTGCTAATTAAGTGGACATTCATACTTGCAAGTTCTGTTTGTTGACTGTGCCATGATAGCTTTAGGCCTTTAGTTGTACAAAACTGCCAAAGTAGGTGACAACCATGTGCAGCTCAATCCTTATTTTACTCGACATTGACAAGTTAAAGTAAATGCGGAGCAAGATCAATTGTTGTAAGCCTTTTACTGACTAGGAACGAGGGGTTGTAGAAAGGAACACAACATTAAGGCTGTGTTTGGTTGAGCTGCAGATTCTAAAAAAGCTGCTGTGGAAAAGCTGGAAGCTGAAAAGTTGGGGTACCCCCAGCTTTGAAATTTACACTAGGAAGAAGCTACAGATTCTCAAAAGCTGCTTTGAACATTTACCCCTTTGGTTAGCTTTTGGCTTTTCAAAGCAGAAGTTGGTAAAAAAAGCTGAACCAAACACAGCCTAAGAGTATGCCCTTTGTTAGCGCTGATTTGCCCTTTTCTGTAACACTAGCTTATAGAAGGATGAATGGTGGCAAGTCAGATTATCTCAGTAGTCAGCAGTCAACGCCACTATCTGAGATTGCACATTTAGGACCATGGTGGCACACAGAAAAGGAAGCTTGGTCTGAAACAAATTGCCAAATACTAGGAGCATCTCCTTCTGGGGAAAGTTGTTGTCGAGAACTCAATTGATGTGTTCCTTTTTTTTTCAAGAAACTCGATATAGACCTTGATAGCTGGAATATAATGTTTTAGTATGGTGTATTTGTAAGGTACAAACCATTCATAATTATTGGTAGTAACATGTATGAATGTGTATCTTTAAACTTACCGTTGCTAGATCAAAAATTTTTGGACATACATAGATAGCTCCAGATGTAGCCTAAATGTTTTTTTACTCCCCATATAATCACAGTTGTCAATCCTTGTGCGATTTTGCCTAGATATCTCTAAATCATCTGCTGCTATATCTCTCAATACTCAATACCACAGTTCATGGCGATTTTATAGGATGTCGGTTTTTCAAATGATAAGAATATTTGCTTTGCTTTGTTTTTTATACATGCAGATTGTCAATTCCTGAAGTATTGGCTTTCTACTTCAAATTGAAATAATTCCTATCTGTCTATGTAATATGGAGATGGGCACAAAAAAATTAAAAACGGTATGAACTCAACCCCTTTTGTAAATCCAATAGTTCATTTGCGGGAACGACTTGGGGCTCATGGCAAGCACTTCGGCGTCTGCGATGGTGTGGCCTTCCCCGTCTGCCAAACATGCTGCAAGTACGAGCACCACGAGGGGCACAGAACTGCCTGCTGTGCAAGACACGCCACAAGCTCCTCAAGGGTCACTCAGCCTCCAGCCCTCCACCCACGCCCCAAGGCACTCAGACGTCATTGAAAGTCCCACATGGTGTCGCTTCCTTATCTTATCTTCAGTTAAGTAGGTGTTCATTTTCTGTGTTGCCTAATACATGTTCAGTAGAAAATCTTAGTGACTTGTTTACAACAGAGATTGGTATCCTCACTGGAAATATGTTATGGGATGCTAAACAACTGGAGTGTGTCATGTTTGAAGAACTGCCCCGAAAGACTTTGGAATCAACTAGGATCTGGTTTACCTTTTTTCTACTCATGGGTGGGCACCTAATTATTAGCTTACATGCCCAGGATTAGTCTAACCTATCTCGATGGCCATATGCACTTACAGATGTGAAGAATATCCACGTCCGGTTACATCGTCAAAAAGCAAAAACCATGAGAGGCCACACTAATCATCAAGGTAAATATTGTCCTGCAGTCTTTGCTAATATTTCATTTGCATGTTGGTTTGGTAAACTTAGCATGCTGCAGAGCCATTTTTAAGAAAGTTCAGTCATACCTGATGCTGCTCTGAATAAAACATGTTAGGACTATACATGCCTATAATTAGTCCCAACAGTTTGGATGGCAAACAATTGTAGCTGCAAAGAATATGATATCTTCTCGATCTCAGGGATCAGCCCATCTGATCTTTTGTTTAATTGGGGTTGCGGTTTCGCTGGGCATATAAGTTTGTGTTGGGTATATGGTCATATTTTTGCTTGCACCGATGTATACCCTTCCTTATGGTTATTTTTCATAAAAATAAATTGTGTCAGTTTTGCCGTCGATGATAGTAATAGGATCAAGTTCATATGGTAAAATAACAGATATGAAATACTACCCTCAGTTTAGATCCATTTCATGTTGCAGAGTCATTTTTAAGACAGTTCAGTCATACCTGATGCTCATATTTTTGCAGGCACCGATGTATGCCCTTCCTTATGGTTATTTTTCATAAAAATAATTTGTGTAGTTTTGCCATCGATCATAGTAATAGTATCAAGTTATTAAGGTAAAATAATTGATATGAAATACTACCCTCAGTTTAGATCCATTTCATCAAGGTTTCATATTAACACCTATAAATGGGAGTTTCGTAATATAGACTTACTTACAAGATTGGATACTATTTTTTCATCTGAAAATATCTATTGCCGATAAGAACGTATTTCACATAATATATTACTGGTTCATCCTGGAGCTGATGGAAATTCTAGACATGTATAATGAGTTCATGAAGGAAATATATACGAGTATTCTCAAGGTATGGAAAATGTCTTAATTAGTACCAGATGGAATTTGGGAATTAGTCTTACAAAGAGAAGAGAAAAGGAAATATTATTCACGAGTTTGCACGGATAGGGAAACTCAAGGTAGTCTGTTAGCATAAGTAAAAAAGTTTTTTCATTTTATTTCTTGGTTCGACCAAATTATATTTTATCCGAACGTATGGATGATTGACACAATGGTCGTAGCTTCTGGTAAGCACTGCTCGGATAACAATTATGCCTACTATTAGCATTTTTGTGCATTGTTTGGTCTTAGGCATTTTAGTTAAATAATCCTTTGTGGCGAATAATGATTTTTGAGCATGCTATCTTCTTTTCATGTGGTGGAGATCGCTGCTAGAAAAGAAAATGGTGTTTCTGATATATTATGCTTATTTCTATGTGCTTCCAAGTTCTAACTACCAGGTGTGCGGCCATAGATTAACAACTACCGCTTTATTTGCTCGACGGTGATTTGATTGTGCAATTAAGCCTACATAATTTCACTTGTGATTTATGTTTATTGGTGAGATCACTGGGGCTGGTGAGTAATTATGTATTGACATATAATGAGAAGGAGCTACAACACGTAACTCCACAAATGATTATGAGGAGACTGCTGGGCGCTCGTTTTATGTCCGAAGGATGTTTGAGAGAGAAATGAGTTTCAATCTTGGAGATGACCTTAATCATTTGTTTGATTCATTTATGCATTGTAGCCCGTAGCAACGCACGGGCATTCTACTAGTTCATGTAAAACTCTAGTCCATCAGAACACATAAACTTGGAAAGCTAAAACCTCTTAGTATGTCAAACTACATGGAGATAGGAAGCAGCAAATTGACCAACCAAAAAAAAAAAGCAAATTGACCAACCAAAGTTTTCTTCTTTTTATTTTTATATACATGGTTTTTCTTGGCAGCCGTTCTCTTCATCCAGGAGCAGGTTTTGGAGTGCACATTTGGAAACTTTGACCGACTGCATTCCTCCAGGACCAGGTACGCAGTATCACCAGTACTGTACATCACCAATTTATTTGAAGCAGCAAGACAAGCAGCTAGGAACAAGCTATCAGTGGTGCTCATCTCTTTTCTTCTCTTCTTCAGCCCACCATGCAACTTCTGGTCTACCTGCCTGTGTTCACCACTATTCATAAACAAAAAAATGTGTTTACAACCACCAGAGAAAACAATTCAAAACAGTACAGTCGGCAGCAACAGCAGTTTTTACATTATTACTTACCGCTAACGCAGTTACCTTATCCGTTATACAGACTTAGCTGGCATTGCGAAAATCCTCTATTCTTTTTGTTATTCTTTGCTGGAAGTGAGGCAATTGTACCGCATCGACAGAATGGTCGTTTTCAGTTTACATGTCGTTTCAGCGTTTTACAGGGGACTGAAATGAAGATAATGCAACTGAGATTGAGGAGGTTGCTGCTGCTTCTGCTGTCCACTTGCTTCGTAGTGGTTCACACTTATCCACCGCATGAAACTGGAGCATCTGCCTCAAAAAAGAAAAGAAGCTGGAGTATCTATCGTTCTCGCAGTAGCTACTACTACTATATATTTACTGGTAGCTGATATATGAGGCCAAACTGGACGGCAGTGGGACCGCGACAATTGCCTTTGTTGTCGTGGGAGGGAAGATTGGCAAATTACTTTGTCTTCATTTTATTACGCAAATTATCTCATTGCTCAAAAGATCAAACAGTTAAGGCTCTCCATCTTCCCAACTTGTACCTGAAAATTCTACCGGATTTAAACAAACGTGTTTCGGCAAAACCCAGATAGTATACGTTCATACAAAAATAGCAGCCAGCTTCAGAAATTTGTAGGCGACATATCCAATCTTTTTCATGAAATCCATGGCAAGGGTTCTGGAGTCCCCATCACAAAGGTTTGGGCATAACAGAAAACACAAAGCAGCACACAAAGGTTCTGCTACTCTGCTAGCTATTACTACATGTTTCCGCCTGGAAGTACATATGACTCGGTAAGCACAGCAGATTTTTTTATACTCGATACCACTATACAACCATTATTTCAATTTTCTTAAAAGCTAAGCACATCATCTCGCGTGCATTACATCACAAATCAATATTTCCACTCATGTCCTCCTTGGAGATTTCAGTCAGCTCGGATGACAAATGGTAAGTATCCTCGGTATGGACATGCCCTTCGTCACAGAAGAATGGCCTGGAAGGCATCAGCAAGGTGTCGACGCCGCCTTCTAGCATCTCTATCACCTCGCTCATCGTTGGCCGGTCATGAGATTTCATCTGGATGCACCATAGTCCGACGATGCACAACTTCCTCTCCAACTCATGCATCCCAGTATCAACATGAGCAGAAATCTCATCCACATGGTTTTGTTGAGTTAGCCGGTCATACACCCACGACGGGTAGTACGCTTGGCTAGAATTGGCTGCGCTCGGATCGGCGTTCCTTCTTCCTCCAGCCATCTCCAGCAGCAACATCCCAAAGCTATAAACATCAGACTTGCTCGATACGACGCCAAAGCTTCGAGATATCATCTCGGGAGCTATGTAGCCGATTGTGCCTGGTAGAGCTCTCGATGGCACAAAACTGTTATCCCTTGGGTATAGTTTGGCGAGACCGAAATCAGCAACTTTGGGGACAAAATTGTTGTCAAGAAGGATATTGTGCGGCTTGATGTCAAAGTGAAGGATCTGCATCTCGCAACCCTGATGAAGGTAGTCGATACCCCTGGCAATGCCTAAAGCAATCTCATTGAGCTTGTCCCAGGAAAAACTCTTTTCAGCTGAGAAGATGTACTTATCAAGAGACCCATGAGGCATGTACTCATAAACAAGAGCTCTCCTCATTTCCTCCGAGCAGAATCCCATGAGGCGCACCACATTAACATGGTGGATCCTGCCAATGGTAGCAACTTCACTGATGAAATCTTCTCCATTACAGTTGGAGCTGCCCTCTAGCATCTTGATGGCCACATGGACGTGGCCTGGGAGCAGCACACCCTTGTACACGGAGCCATAGCCGCCTTGCCCTAGCTTGTCTCTGAAATGGCCTGTGATCGCAGTGATGTCGGTGTAGGCATACCTCACTGGTCCAAGCATTTGTTGCATTCGGAGGAACTTCTCCACTGCGTCAATCGTGATCCTTGTTTTCCAGTACTTGTAAGCAAGGAAGATCAACACAGCGAGCGGCGCCAAAACATACCTGCATGTCACTGTATTGAATGGTTCATACATGCTTAAGTCGTTATGTGGGTACGTCAATACAGAGATGTGATGATTTGGAAACTGTAACTTATTAAGAAATAAAATACTAAAGTACCAGCAATGAATGTTAGACCCCACGTGGCAAATGCTACAGATTCTGCTTCCATATGAAATGCAACCTGTTCAAAAGCGCATCCTAAGAAATCTCCCGGAGTACAAAGAATTGCTACAAACTGTTAGAACAGGGTGTTGTGCTGTGTGTAGTTATCATATTGTATAGGGGCTTCTTTGCATATTTTCCTACATGTATATGTGCTGGCCTGTTGGCCCCATGAATGGATAAGCTCATTTCATAACATGGTATAAGAGCTAGGGTTAGGTTTCCCAGCCGCCGCCGCCGCCGCCTCTGGTCGCCGCCGGCCGCTCCTCTCTCCATCGAGCCTCTCCCCTCTTCTTCTTCCATGCAGACCTGCTGCTGGTAGCCGCCGCCGCCTGCGGGTCCAGGCCGCCGCCGTTCCAGGCCGCTGCTGCCGCCGTCCTTCTCGGCCGCCGCCGCCGCCTCCTCCGCAGCCGGCCTCCTGCCTCTTCATCCGCAGCAGCTGCTGCTGCTACTGCTCTTCCTGGTCTGCTGCTGCCATCAGGCGGTGCCCCCTGTTGCTGCTGGTCTTCAACGAGCTGTTGCTGTTGCTTTGCTGGAATGGCGCCCTCCACCACCGGTGCTGTCCCAGTCCCACGATGTCATGTTATCTTCAACGGACAGAACTACGGGGACTGGGTGCAGCACATGAAGCTGCACATGAGGGGCCAGCTGGTCTGGGAGCACCTCTCTAGTGCTGTGCCTTGTCCCCTTCTGCCCACTCCTCCGGCTGAGTTGGCCTTCCCGGTTGATGCTGATGAAACCAAGCAACGTGAGATGCTAGATGCCTTTGAAGAAGCCACTGAAGAGTATCAGAATCAACTCCACCTATACAAGCAGTGGACTAATGATGATGCTCGAGCCTCTTCTATCTTGGTGAACAGCATGGATGTTGATCTCACCATGGATGTGGTGGCCCTTACCACTGCATATCAGATGTGGGAGCACCTTCGCTGCCGCTATGAATCTACAGGGGATGCCATGTATCTCTCTGTTATTCGTCAAGAGCAACAACTACAACAGGGAGATGCTACTATGGATGACTTCTACAAGGAGATGTCGGCGGTGTGGCGCCAATTGGACTCTCTGGGAGCTGATGTTTGTCGCAGATGCCATTGTTGTGTGCAGCAACAAGCTAAGCTGGAGGTTCGTCGCCTCTACGACTTCCTCACTCACCTCCGGCCGGAGTACGAGCAGAGTCGTGCTCAGTTATTGGCACGCCATCCTCGGCTCTCTACTCTCGAGGCCCTTGCTGAGGTGTGATCTGAGGAGCTGCGTCTATGGAGCACGGGTTTCTTGCCATCCTCTTCAGCAGTCCTGGCTGCCCGCGTTCCTCCGCCGCTGCCTCGTGTGCCCTCTTCTACACCGGTGGCAGCAGACTCGACTCGTGCTTTTTGCAACTACTGCAAGCAGGATGGTCACGTGATCATGGAGTGCATCAAGAGGAGGAGGCAGGGTCGCCGTGGTGGCCGTCCTCAAAAGGACTCAGGAGGCTCATCTAATTCTCGTGAGGCCCCCCTTGAAAAGGTTGACCAGGAGATGCTCACCTTGCTGCTTCTGCACCATCCTCAGGTTCTGTTGGTTCTGCTGGTCAGACGTCTCGTCCACCACCACACTCTTCGTCAGGTACAGCTTTACCCTGGATTCTTGATTCTGGGGCCTCATTCCACATGACACCACACATTGATCATCTTTGTGCTGTCACCTCCGTGCCTTCTCCACTTACGGTTCAAACCGCAGATGGCACTTCTCTTCCTGTTGCCGCAAGAGGGACTCTTTCCACGTCTTCTTTTCATGTCCCTGCCGTTTCTCATGTTCCTAAACTGACTATGCAACTTCTATCTGCTGGTCAACTTACTGACTTGGGTTGTCGTGTTATTCTGGATTCTGACTCCTGTTGTGTTCAGGATCGTCGTACGGGGACTGGTTGGGATCAGTCCTCGGCGCCATGACTCCCAGCGCCTTTGGGAGCTCGATTGGCTGCGCCTTCCTTCCGCTGCGTCCTCTAGCCAGTCGGACATCACCACCCCTTTTGCTTCAGCTGCCACCTCCACCACATCCTTCGCTCAATGGCATCATCGACTGGGTCACATTTGTGGCTCCCGCTTGTCTTCGTTGGTTAGGAGTGGTGTTCTAGGGTCTGTCTCTGGTGATAGTTCCCTAAATTTGTATGGGTTGTAAGCTTGGCAAGCAGATACAACTCCCCTATCCCTCTAGTAGTTCTGTTTCTCAACGACCTTTTGAACTTGTTCACTCTGATGTATGGGGTCCTGCCCCCTTTGTTTCGAAAGGAGGTCACAAATATTATATAATTTTCATTGATGACTTCTCTCGCCACACTTGGATCTACTTTATGTCATCTCGTAGTCAAGTGCTTCAGATTTACAAGTCTTTTGCTACCATGGTTCGCACTCAGTATGATTCCTCTGTTCGAGTTTTTCGTGCTGATTCGGCTGGCGAGTACCTATCTCATGCGCTTCGTGGTTTCCTTGCTGAACAGGGTACGCTTCCTCAGTATTCTTGTCCTGGTGCCCATGCTCAAAATGGGGTGGCTGAACGCAAACACCGTCACATCCTTGAGACTGCTCGGGCTCTTCTTTTATCTTCTGCTGTCCCCCCGCACTTTTGGGCTAAGGCTGTCTCTACCGCTTTTTACCTCATTAATAGCCTTCTGTTGCTCTTCAGGGGGGAATACCAGTTGATCATCTAGGTGATGGTCCAGCTGATTATAGTGGTCTACGCC
Source organism: Thinopyrum elongatum (assembly GCA_011799875.1). Taxonomy (NCBI): domain Eukaryota; kingdom Viridiplantae; phylum Streptophyta; class Magnoliopsida; order Poales; family Poaceae; genus Thinopyrum; species Thinopyrum elongatum. The sequence continues at coordinate 21,656,720 of CM022299.1, read as the reverse complement.
TGTTTGGTTGTGCATGTTTTGTTCTTCTCCACCCTCATGAACGTACCAAATTGACTGCTCATTCTATTGAATGAGTTTTCCTTGGCTACAGCTTGGAGCACAAGGGTTACTGTTGCTGGGACCCTATAGCTAGGAGACTGAGAATCTCCAAAGATATCACTTTTGATGAGACTCGCTTCTTCTACCCTCGTCATTCTTCTACTGCCACCACCGAGTCGTTAGTCGAGCCTTTCTCTTTTTTGATTCTACCTGATTCTCCACCTTCACAGTCACCTGTTAGGTTCACTCCTAGCCTTTCACCTGTGTCTGCTCATGAGCTTCAGCTTACACATGATGAGGTTTATGTTCCCAACTCTCCTACCCGTCGTGCTCATCACCCTTCTCCCTCTAATGCTCCAACTTCCACTTCCCCTCTCTCTCCATTTCCTTTTGTCTACTCCAGTCGTGCTCAGCACCCTTCTCCCTTGGATGCAACCACTTCCATTTCCACTCCTTCCCTGTTGGGTCCCGTTCCTTCAGAACCACCTACCCCTCCTGCTCCTTGGTATAATCTGTGTGATCGCCACACTCTCCAACCTCCTGCCTACTATGTAGCTGCTGCTACCAATATTGTTGAGCCGTCTACATATAGTGAGGAGGCTGCTCATTCTGAATGGCAGCTTGCTATGGCAGAAGAGATTCACGCTCTTGAACGCACAGGCACTTGGGACCTTGTACCCCTGCCTCCAGGCGTTCGACCCATCACATGCAAATGGGTCTACAAGGTTAAAACACATTCAGATGGTTCTCGTGCATTACAAAGCTCGTCTTGTTGTGCGTGGTTTCCAACAGGAGTATGGTCGTGACTATGATGAGACTTTTGCTCCTATTGCTCACATGACCACTGTTCGCACTCTTTTGGCTGTTGCTGCTGTTCGGCAGTGGTCCATCTCTCAATTAGATGTCAAGAATGCCTTCTTGAATGGTGAGCTGCGGGAAGTGGTCTATATGCAGCCGCCTCCTGGCTATACTGTCTTTGATGGCACTGTCTATCGCCTTCGGGGCTCTCTTTATGGGCTGAAACAAGCTCCTCGTACCTGGTTTGAGCGCTTCTCCTCCGTCATCACAGGGACCGGTTTCTCTGCTAGTGCTCATGATCCTGCTCTGTTTATTCACACTTCTCCTCGCGGTCGCACCCTTTTACTACTCTATGTTGATGACATGATTATCATAGGGGATGTGACGACCCCGGCTTAATCGTGCACTAATCATACACGCAAATGCGCACGATCAAGCCTAAGGACTCACTTGAAGATATCACAACACAACTCTAAAACATAAATAAAGTCATACAAGCTTTATATTACAAGCCAGGGCCTCGAGGGCTCGAATACATAGCTCGATGGCATACAAGCGTCAGCGGAAGCATCAGATATCTGAGTACAGATATATTACAGAGAGAGATAGGCCTTCACAGAGGCGGGGCAAAATAAAATACTACGATCGAAAGGCGTAGGCCTCCTGCCCTGGACCCTCCGATCCTACTCCTGGTCGTCAGTCGGCTCCTCGTAGTAGTAGTACTCTCCGGGCTGGTAGTACAAGTGGTCGTCGATGGGGGCGACTGGCTCAGGGGCTCCGTCGTCTGGTGGCATCAAATGGAATATGGGGGAAAAAGAAAGTAAAGCAAACGTGAGTACTCATCCGAAGTACTCAGCAAGCAAGGATCTACACTACATATGCAACATTGCCAAAAAGGGGGCTGTATATGTGGACTGGGCTGCAGAAATGCCAGAATAGAGGGGGAAGCCTAGTCCTATCGAAGACTAGCATCTTCAACATCTTCAGCAGTCTTGCAGCATTAGAAGAGTGCAGATTAACATAATGTAAAGTAGTAGTAGTATCATCAACCTCGACCTGAGATCTTTTCTCGACTCCCTACGAGAAAGCAATCCCAGAGCCATACTATCCAGTTCTCATCTCAAGTTCTAGTTGTACCGATCGGGATACAACTCCGAGTGTCCGTTACCGTAGGACAGGCTATCGATAGATAAGTTCTTCCCTGCAGGGGTGCACCAAGTTACCCACCACGCTCGCTTAACTCCGGCCGGACACACTTTTCTGAGTCATGCCCGCCCTCGGCCAAACGATACGCCGCAACCCGACCGAATACTTAACAGAGAGGTCAGCACGCCGGACTAAACCTATGCGCCCAGGGGTCTTGGGTCTTCGCCCCGGGAACTCCTGCACGTTGCGTACGCGGGTGAAAGCAGACCTAGCAACCCCTTAATACAAGCGCGGTTGCGTAACCAGTCCAATCCAGCGCGCGCCGCTCAGTCGCTGACGTCTATTAAGCTCCGGCTGAAGTATACGACGCAGAACGCCCATACTATGCCCACGTGATGGTTAGTGCTATCAGGCCAGAGGCCCCTCGGATCAAATATCCAAACCGTTTAGTGGTTTAGGAGCGCGCGGTAACGAGCATAGACTCACGATCGATGTGACCCTGTCGCCCCATCTCGAGGACTTGCGGCAAGGGCTAGGAATGCCCGGCCACGCCTCGTGTTATCTCGCGGGCACCATCCAGGTCAACCCGACTCCACATCACTTCGCATTAAGCTCGCGCGGGTACCCCTCAGGTCCGACCCGTCTTTAGTAACATGGTACAGTGTAAGCCATAGTAACAATGGTAACCGTGTGTCTAACACCAAGGGGAACCCTGAGGAATCACCCTCGATGGAATTCCCGCTGATGTTACCGTCAAGGTGAACGAAGGAGGAATCACCCTCGAGGTCCCCACTTGAGAAGTTGCACGACGACGTCGTTATCAGGGGTGGTGTAGGAGGAATCACCCTCGCTTTCCACGACCGATTAACTAGCCTACAAGGTTAACATCAGAAGTGCTGACGAGGTATCACCCTCGGCACTCGACGGTAACCCAGCAGTGTCGGCAACTAAGGGGGAAGTGATGTGCGGTGCCGGGGTCTGGTCTTCAATCCCGTTGATCGGGTCTTCTGATATCCAGCGGGGCAGTCGGGATCAAGTGGGGTCTCTGATAGGTCTCTACCCAGCCTATACTAAGCAGTCTAGGATAACCAGTAAGGTAGCAAGGCAGGTTACAATAAACAGGCTATGCAGCAGATATAGGATAAAAGTAACAACAGCAGTTCTAATGCAAGCATAAGAGAGAAGAGAATAGGCAATATAGGCATGTTCAAAATGGGGGTGCTTGCCTGTTTGCTCTACGGCAAGGGCAAGGTCGTCGGTGGTGTCGTCGGGGACGTAGTCGTACTCCGGAGCTGCGTCTGCCTCGGGAGCTACGTCAACGTCGGGGTCTACCGAGAGAGAAGAGGGAAAAAAACAGGTAAACATAATGCAAACAGATGCAACACAGTGCGTGCGATGCTATGATGCAGTGCAGGGTTGCCTAAATATGCATCTAAGTCATTTTAGTTATTTTTAGGATTAACGTGGGATTTATTTACCGGGGTGTGTGCACTATTCATCTACCAGAATCGGGCTCGGAGTTACGAGTTCTCCTACGTAGGAGGTTCCGACAAGGAAACAGACGGCACGGTCAGACTCGTCTCGTCGTTCTGAGCAACTTTCATGTTTTAACTTTTTCGATCTGAGCTACGGTTTAAAAGATATGAATTTTTAAAGATTTATGGATTTTCTGGAATTTATTTATATTAATAGAAAAGGGAATTATGACGTCAGCATGAGGTAATGCTGACATCAGCAAGTCAACAGCGGCTGACCAGTCAAACCTGACATGTGGGTCTAGTGGGACCCACGTGTCAGCCTCTGTTATTTAACAGTGTATTTAAATTAACTAACAGGACTAATTAAACAGGTGGGGCCCTTCTGTCAGTGAGTGATTAGGCTGAGCTAATTAGGTTTTAATTAAACAGTTTAGTTAGACTAATATTAACAGAGAGGGCCCACATGTCAGTCGCCGCGGATGAACAGTAACCACGTTGACCAGGTCAACGTGGTCAACTGAGGCGCTGGGGCCCACTGGCAGCCTCTCAGGGGTGGGCCCCACCTTGCCACGTCGGCGGCCGGCGGCTGAACGCCGGCGAACACGAAAACGCGGCGCGCGCGGCTCGGCCACTCGTCGGAAATTGCCTACAGGCCACCAAAAAGCTCGGGGCCGGGCGCGTTCGAACGACCACTTGACGGCGCGTCGAGTGGTAGCGGTGGCGGGGCCGGATACGGCGTGTAACGTCGGCGGCAAGCTTCGCGGCGGACGCCGGAGTTCGGGCGGAGAAGAAATCGACGAAGCAGTGCGCCGTAGCTCGAGCTAGTGGGCTAGTCATGCTCTTCGCGTGCGTACGAAGCTGTTGGACTCGCGCCCGTGACCAAATGGTCACCGGAGCCTCGTCGGCGACGAGGTCCGCGGCGTCGGGCTCGGGTTCGCGTGGAGAAGCGGCTAGCGCGTGCGTGCAGAGCAGCAGTGAGACGAGGAGGGAGGAGTAGCTCACAACGGAGGCGCACGATGTCCCGGTGACAGATTTGGAGCAGCAGAGGCATCGCCGGCGGGGAGAGGGATCTCCGGTGGCCGGGGGAGAAGACGACGCGTTCGGGGCGATGCCGCGCTCCTCAGCTCCCGCCAGTTGCACCAGACGACGTGGTCGTCCACGGTGCTCCTCCCAGGCACACTCAGGCGACGCGGGGAGGCCGGTGGCCACGGCGGTGGTGATGCGTGGCGACGGCGGCGCTCGGTCGACGCGGATCTGGAGGCGAAAAGGAGAGGGGAGGGCATGCGAGGTGAAGAAGGAGCGGATAAGGGCGTCGACGGAGAGGGCAGAGGTGGATCTTATCCCCTCAGCCAGCTGCGGGCGTCGCCGTGTCGGCGCCGGAGCGGCGAGCGCGCGCTCGGCCAGGGGGAGGGCGACAGCGCGAAGGAGAGAGGGAGATTGGGCCAGCTGGGCCGGCTGTCGGGGCACTGTGCACTAAGGCCCAGTGCACAGTGCCTCGTCTTATTTTTCTGTTTCTGTTTTGTATTTTCTTTTATTTATTTTCTGTTTTGGATTAGTTAGGTCACCTTTTCACTTTTGTAAAATATGAGACTAGGCTCAAATAATACAATGCAATATTCCTTGTCACAAAAAACTTGTTTGGACAAATTTGGTTTTCTTTTGGATTAGCAATGATTTTAATAGCATTAAATATTGCTCTTTTGGTGCTGTTTCAGGATGTTAGAGTCACTTATCTAACTCCAATCATATTGATGATGGTTTTATAAATGTTCCTGGATTATTTGCCAATTAATGAACATTTTTCCAACAGTGTTTGATCAACTTCATATTTCACTTATGAATTTGAGTTGATTTTTAGAATGGAGTTGATTTGCTTTGATTAACCACTTTGTTTAGGCACTGCAAATGATATGACTTGGCATTATCATATGATATGACTTGGCATTATCATCAGCTGATCATGGTGACAATTACATAGGGGTGTTACAGGGGATGACCCCCAATTCATTGATTTTGTGAAGAAACGTCTACATGAGCAATTCTTGATGACTGATTTGGGTTCTCTTCGCTACTTTCTTGGACTTGAGATCACTTCTTCCCCTGAGGGCATTTATCTCTCTCAAGCGAAGTACATCCAAGATCTTCTTACTCGTGCCTGCCTCACTGATCAGCGTACGGTTGACACTCCTATGGAGCTTGGTCTCCATCTTTGTCCTCGTGAGGGTGAACCCCTTACAGATCCCACACGCTACCGCCATCTTGTTGGGAGCCTTGTCTATCTAGGCATCACTCGTCCTGACATTTCGTATGTTGTGCACATTCTGAGTCAGTTTGTCTCTGCTCCCACTCACCTTCACTACAGTCATCTTCTTCGGGTTCTTCGTTACCTTCGTGGTACCGTGACTCGTCGCTTATTCTTCCCTCGCTCCAGCTCTCTTCAGCTTTAGGCCTACTGCGATGCGACCTGGGCCAGCGATCCCACCGATCGCCGTTCTCTATCTGCCTATTGTGTTTTTCTTGGCTCCTCTCTGATTGCCTGGAAGACCAAGAAGCAGACTGCTGTATCCCGCTCCAGTGATGAGGCTGAGCTGCGAGCTATGGCGTTCGTGACTACAGAGATTACTTGGCTACGGTGGCTTCTTCAGGATTTTGGTGTTTCCACTGCTGCACCGACCCCTTTGCTCTCCGACAGCACTGGGGTGCTCAACATTGCCCGTGATCCTGTTAAGCATGAGCTCACCAAGCACATCGGTGTTGATGCCTTCTACATGCGCTCTCAGGTGCAAGATAAGATTGTGGCTCTTCAGTATGTGCCCTCGGAGCTTCAGCTTGCTGATTTTCTCACGAAAGCTTAGACACAGTCACAACACAACTTTTTCCTGTCCAAACTCAGTGTCCAAGATCCCCCTTGAGTTTGAGGGGGGGTGTTAGAACAGGGTGTTGTGCTGTGTGTAGTTATCATATTGTATAGGGGCTTCTTTGCATATTTCCCTACATATATATATATATGTGCTGGCCTGTTGGCCCCATGAATGGATAAGCTCATTTCATAACACAAACTACCTCCGAATTGGCAGTTCATGGAAGCCGCTGCAATACCATGCAATGGTATAGAAAAGAGGATTAGTGAGGGGCACGACAGTTTTGGGATAACGGTTGCCAAATATAACCATGGTGTAGAAATGTCAAAATCCTGAACTCACCCAATCACCCGTAGGCACTCCTTGATGCTCCCATATCTAGGACTAGCATACCTGTAAGGAAATCGAATGGCAAATCCATTCCTCATGGATAACACAACATCTGCATAACTTATATTATCTGGCTGCTGCTGAACCTCCCATGGCAGAAGAGTCATGGACAAGTACCCACAAGAAGGCTCAAGGTACTCGATTCCACAAGCTCCACCGCCAACTATTAACATGTAAACTAAAGAATCATTGGTGCTCAGGCAAGCAACAAGGACGTACATCAGAACATTTAACAAAACAAGCTTCATTATACACAACGGACTCCAATTCGACCATGCCTCGGTGTAATTCTGCAAGATTAGAAGGAGGATTCAACTGAGGTAGAGGACAGCTGCTGTATAAATCCAGGTTGGCATCGACGACCCAAAAGGTAGAATCGTTGTAGTTGATGCCAGACACATAGTATGGCGCACTGTCAATGCGAATTGTAGCCTTGGTATCACTACAAAGCAGCTCATAAGATTGATAGCCGCACCCAGGTGGATCACTTGCCTGACGAAATGGAGACGATATGTTTCCAAAAGGCCCGCACGAGAAAGAAGGACAATCAGGCCCATGATGCCGCCCTAATGCCTGATCTGCTGCAAGGACTGCGAGCACAAACAAGAAAGTTAAGGCCTTAGCAGTGGGCATCGCCATGGCAGACTGGTACACAGGTGCACAGACATGCAGATGAATGGCTAAATAAAGGAGTGGCTGTCAAAGTTGAAAATAAAACTCCAAAGGAGGGTAACTACATTCCAACTAGTGCCTCTACATGACTGTGATACTGCTGGCTAGGAGACTTAGCTACTTGCTGCCAATTAAAGTTGGGTCATGCCAACTACTGGCTCAACTATGTGATGGTGATGTTCTTGAGTCCAGACCACTCAATTAACGGAAGAGAATCTTTTCCTAGTCACATGGAATTCAGTGCCTTAAGACAATGACAAATAACAAGGACAAAAAATTGCAAATAAGAAAATATCATTCGTTTGAGATATTGAGTGTATCAGTTAGCAAGTCAAGTTTTGCAGAGATGAAAACCAAAGGCTGATCCAACTCCTTATGTTTTTCTAGTTTTAGCTCAACTACTTCCCTAAACCCCTTCTATATGAAAAATAATTCCCCAGAATATCTTTAACACCACATGCAGTTATCTAGTTTTGCAGAGAAAAAAAAACTAAGGCTGATCGAGTTCTTTCTTTTTATCTAGTTCTAGTTGAACTCAAATTCCCTAAACCCCTCCTATATAAAACTAATTCCCCAGAGCTAAAGGATGCATTCGACATTTTCCATGGTTTCTACAGCCTGCAGATTACAAGTTTACTACTCTAGCATCCTTTACCGAAAAAGGCTTTCCCCCGCTTTATATATAAAGCAAACTACCAGAGCCAAACGAGTTCATACATAGAGACACCACACCACACACACACAACACAAAGTAGCATACGAACATAGTACGAGAGGGTTATGCTGAGGGCACATTTAAGCCTAGAAAAACAAAGAAAAAAGGAGGCAACCGCAGCCACGGACGCGAAGAGTCCTAAGGACTAACTCTAGCATCCTTTAGCTCTCCAGTTCTATCCTAGTGACAATACCATGGAATTCAATGCCTTAAAACAATGAAACAGAACAAGGACAGAAAATGACAAATACTACTAAAATATCATTCATTTCAGATACTCACAGTATGGGATAGCAAGGCATCTTCTTTATCGAGAAAACGCAGAAGCCTTGAGTCTTGATGCATTAATAGAAAGAAGAGTTTGTACAAGCCCAAAGGCGGGCAACACAGCGAAATTACAATATGACGCCTCTAACTACTAGACAGCAGTGCCGGCAGACCCCTCACACCTGTCATAGCCCATTGCCTGGCTTCCATCTTGATCTTGTCAAGAAGGCATGCTAAGCTGAGTTGTGTGTTGTTGAAGATTATCGCATTGCAATGCTTCCAAACGCACCATGAAGCGAGCATGATGGCTGAGGACGTGCCCTTCTGGGTAGGCGTGGATGGAGAGGCATGCATGCTGCCACCAGTTCACGAAATCGTCCCCAACTGCAGTGTGTGTGTGTGTGTGTGGGGGGGGGGGGGGGGGGGGGGGGGGGGGGGGTGGGCATCGATGGACAAGGAGATCACCTCGTACCACACCATGCGTGAGAAGGAACAACAGTGAGGAGATGAGCCATCGTCTCCTCAGACTGGTCGGAGAGTATGCAACAAGGGTATGTTCCAAGCCACGTCGCGCCAGTCGCTCAGTGGTCCAGCAACGATCATGGTAGGTGAGCCACACGAAGAACTTGATCCTGGGGGGGAGAGACTTCACTTTACTTTCCAAGAGCTCGAACCAACTGCTCCTTGAAAGAGGATGCCGTAGCAGCTCTTGGACATGTACTGGTCATCCGACGTCCAACGCCATAGGAAAATGTCAGTCGAGGTAGATAGTTGCACCCTACGCAACAACTGGCAGACCTGGACATACTGCCATAAATGTCCGCGATCCAGCGGTAGTCGGCCAAGGCGAAAGGCATGTTTTGCTACTAATAAATGAACTACCTTCCTACACCCCTCTTCTACAGAACTAACTTCCCAAAATTTGCTTAATATCTTTAGCACTCTGTACATTATATGTGCAGATGCATTTGATATTTCCCCTGGTTTCTATTGTCTGCAAACTATAAGTTAGAATCGACAGCATTTCAACTGCGCACGGCTGCATATTTCCCTAACAATAGAGTACTAAAATAAACAAATACGTGGAAGGCTTTTTCTTTATAGGATTAACAGAAAGCATTTCTGTAGTATCTGGCTGATTCCAACAATGACCACACTAAAGCCGCAACCACTCCTCGTCACTCATTCAGGTATCACAAAAAAAATCAACAAGTCTTATCGTGATGTGAAAATCAGCACTCGGTGCTTTACCATGCCAAATTCACGAGAATTACTACACTGAGTCTGAATTTTTTTATATATGCCTATTGTATATTAAATGGTTTTCACTTCAATTGGCATGTTGATGGTAAATGGTTTTCACTTGATAGCAAGGGAATGGTAACTGTAATGGAAGATCGGATCTCTTGACGTACTAGTGGGTGCTCTATCTATGTTATCCCTTCTGATCTTTGTTGCATGGAAGTATGGAACATCTTTATCATCACAGCAATGGGGCGCATGGAAAAATTGGCTGTGCATTCAGGCACGTCCTTGACAACCTTCCATGTCCGGCAGTTTTCTTGTGGCTCCAGTAACAAAAAGACTTAGTATTCGCCACTCCCAGTACCCTGTACTCTTCTCCTCTCCGCAGTTTGTTTTTGTTGCTTGACTCGAATATCCTGCCAACTCTTCTTTTTCAAGGCCAACTTGTAAATAGCCTTGAAGATCTTCTTGGCAGTATCAAGACAAGTTCATCATGGAGATGTAGCAATGGAAAACGACCTATCAGGAATTAAATGGTATAATGCAATAGGAACAAAGGGAAGTACTACATGGAAACTAACAAGAAACAACTGGTGGTCCGGGCCGAAATGATAATTATAAAGCTACATGGATGCACATATTTTTGATGCTTTACAATGTCCTTAGAGGTTTGGAATTTTCTTGGAGTACTAGAGGATATGTGTGTGATGAAATGGCATAAATGGTCTAAAACAGTAATAGAACCACGGAACTTTCTGAGCCATACAACACGTATGGCAGAGGTTTTGGTGGCAGCTGGAATTCTGGCCAGGCACATTACTTTCATGACAAGCGCCACCCCTATCCTCACCAGAGGTTAAAGCAAACAGCCATTTTTAACACTCCTGGCTTTCTCTTCTTCCATCTTCATACCCAATACATCCCATGGACTTGCTTAAATTTCTTGTGACACCGCTGCTGCTATCTCTTCTCACCTATCAAACCTATGTAGGTGCAGCATCGGATGATGAAGATTTCTCCAAACAATGTTCATCTCACAGGTGCAGCAAACATGGACCTGAGATCCGGTTCCCATTCCGGCTGTCAACTCACCCACCATCATGTGGTGCACCTGGCATGCAGTTATCGTGCTCCGGGGATGACATAATCCTGGATCACCCTGTTCTTGGCTCCTGCAAAGTGACAGCGATCTATTACGGACGTCGTGTCATCAACGTCATCCCGCTTGTGGATCCATTGACGCAATGCCCACTCCAGAAGCTCATCTCAGCAAACTTGGCAACTGATGTGTACACACAACCTCAATCATCACACGTTATGACCCTGGTAAGTTGTTCAAGAGATTTCATACCAGCAGATCCAGATAATATAGCTGGGCCAGCTCCTTGTCTCAGTAACAATGCTAGCCGGTTCTGGTATTTGGCGTCAATATATGTATTCATGGATGATCTTCCACGGGACTGCATGGTCGTTTCCAAAGGCATCCTCATACCCTTCACTTATGATAAACATTACCCGGGCTCTGAGGAGTACAACTTCAAGGCAAATCCAGTCCTCAACTTTGGCGAAACAACATTCACTTGGCACCACAATAACATTACAGATGTCTGCCAAAAGTGTGAAAATGAAGGTCGGCACTGTCGATTCAGGTCACAAAGCCATCAAGCTTTCTGCCACCACCATGGTATTGTTTCTTTTCCTAGTTGAAATCCCATATCATTATGGTGGTAATTTTATTTTGGAACCAACACTCTGAATTTCTGTCTCTCCATCTACTAGTTTCCCCGTTTGCTATATTCTGTTGTTAAGTTTACTCAATCTTCACATGCGATTTTGACCTATAACACAACTATTTAACAAACAAAATTGTAATGCCTATTGGACCAATGGTTAAGTTGTGCAAGCACATATAGTCTCTAGGTTTGCATCCATAGACGTTTCCACAAAAACTTTGTCCAAGAGATGGCAGTGCCAGGTTAGGGGGTGAACTAATTTGTAAAATTCACACCAAAAAAAGATAAGAGATAAATCCTAATTGACCATTCTGCAGACATTTTTAGATCTAACGGCCAAGCTTCATATGAGGCAGCATAAGGTCTAGCTTAGTAGGCTGAATTTCATTAACTGGGTAACTACAATGATCTTTATTCTTGCTACCTTGCTAACTTCTGGGGTGGTGTAACTTACAAGAGTATTAAGCAATCAACATGTTAGGATTCAAAAATTATATTTTCAAAATATGTGCGTCAAACTATGTAAATCCTGTACACATATACACACTCGTCTATATGTGTATCAGTGTCTCTGGAAAACTATAACATTTTTATGTCCGTACCATGCAGGATGTATTCCGAGCAGAATTGAACCATCACATGCAGAGCTTGTACCACAATATACTAACTATTAATTTCTCATATATGAATATTAATTTAACGAACGTGTATTGAAACAAATTTCGTTTTAAGTTCTCAATATTGAACTAAGTAGAAAACAAAGATATTGGATACTAAGTAATAAGCACATAACTATATTTGTCCAACATTTGTAGCGATTTGTACTCTTCTGTTATTAAATCTGCATGACAAGTAAAAGAAAACAGAAAAGTGAGTAAACCATGGTGCACAGTAGTACTCTCTTGTATATATCATTTGTATCTTCCCGAAGTCTGTAATTATTCATGTACATACTCTGCATAGCACTTTTGACTGTCGGGCCATCCCCGACAGTTTCCTCCTAAAGAGGTGAATAACAGCACAGCTATAGCATAATAGGGGAACATATCAGCCAATACACCACCCTATTTCTGAGGTCCAATATACACGAAGCCAACAGGAAATTACCAGGAACTAGTGGTTCTTAACAAATCTGTATATGTCCTTCCTATACACACACAGTGGACTCGTGTAACAATCAGGCACCATGGTTCTTAACAAATTTGTACCAGTAGCTTTCATATGTTTTTGCCTGCATTCAATCGTGGAAAAGGTAAAATTAATTATCTTCTTCCTACATGCAGGTACGCATAACATCCTGGTTGAAGGTAATGCTGCAACTCTTTTATTTTTAACTGAAATTCTTATTGCCTACCACCCTAACTCTGTGTAAATGAAATTCTAATTGCTTACCACTGTAACTCTTTTGTGTTTTCTCATTGCAATAAGAGTCAGGAACTCATGGCCTGTTATCTGAATGCAACTTGATAATTTCATTTCTTTTAAATCAGCATCATCGTCTGTAGCTGCATTTGTAGCTCTTTCATTGATGGTGGCCACCACGATCTATTACTCCTTGAAGTCAAGGTACAATGAAGAGATAAATATGAAGGTTGAAATGTTGCTCAAGGCATATGGCACATCAAAACCCACAAGGTACACTTTCCCTCAAGTTAAGAAGATAGCAAGACGATTCAAGGATAAACTAGGCCAGGGTGGTTTTGGAAGTGTATACAAAGGAGAGCTACCAAATGGAGTTCCTGTGGCAGTCAAGATGCTAGAGGGCTCTACAGGAGAAGATGCTAGAGGGCTCTACAGGAGAGGGAGTGGAATTCATCAATGAAGTTGCAACCATTGGACTGATCCACCATGCAAATATCGTCCGCCTGTTGCGCTTTTGCTCCGAAGGAATGAGGAGGGCTCTTATTTACGAATTCATGCCTAACGAGTCACTGGAGAAATACATATTCTCGCATATTTCCAATATTTCTCGACAGCTCCTTTCACCCAACAAAATGCTAGATATTGCTTTAGGCATTGCCCGAGGAATGGAATACCTGCATCAAGGGTGCAACCAGCGCATTCTCCACTTTGACATCAAGCCACACAACATCTTGCTGGACTACAACTTCAACCCAAAGATCTCAGACTTTGGCCTTGCCAAGCTGTGTGCAAGGGACCAAAGCATCGTTACCTTGACTGCAGCAAGAGGCACCATGGGATACATCGCACCAGAGCTATATTCTCGGAACTTTGGAGGGGTGTCTTACAAGTCAGATGTGTACAGTTTTGGCATGCTGGTGTTGGAAATGGTGAGTGGAAGGAGGAACTCAGACCCAAGTGTTGAGAACCAGGATGAGGTATACCTCCCGGAGTGGATCTACGATAAAATAATCAACGGGCATGAATGGGAGCTTACTTTGGAAATGGCAGCAGAAGACAAAGAAAAGATTAGACAGCTGAGTATTGTGGGGCTGTGGTGCATCCAGTGGAACCCAAAGAATCGGCCATCAATGACAAAAGTGGTAAACGCATTAACAGGGAGGTTGCAGAACCTGCAGATTCCGCCAAAGCCCTTTGTGTCGTCTGACAATCGTCCTATGCCACAAAACACGACGAACACATGAACACGCATTGTGTGTTTTTGTATTGTACGTATTCATTACACGTTTGAGGGAACATAACTCGCATCTGCGTTGTAAACTGTAATGCCTTGGCACTAGCTTGCCCAATGTTCGATTACATACTGAACTAGGTGGGATTTTGCAGTACTGTTAATACCGCATCTGTATCTTACCATACTGTAATGCTATTAATTAGAAACACACGACACTGGATTTTGCAGCCATTTCCTGGCAATGCTGTGATACTATAAATCTTAACCAGTCATTGATGTGATTTTATCCCCTTTCCCCCATAAATGATACTACTGTAAGCTCTCTAATACAGAGATGCGCATATATATAAGGGTGTATTCTAGAAAAAGAGAGGAACTGCCATGATTAGTTACTAGTAGAAACTTAGCATTCCTGTTCGGAAATCAAAAGGAGGGCAAAGGGGATTACTCACCATGACATTGACATGGCAGACAGCTTCCGCCGGAGTCCCTCGCCAGAGCAGATAGTTTCCGCGGGAGTCCCGATGAGACGCGAGCGAGGCGGTGTGCCGGAGCAGGACGAGGAGCTCGCCCAGCCGGCGGAGAATGTCAGCGGTAACTGGGCGAGCTCAACAGCTCGACTGCGGCGCCGGCCGCCGGCCGCCGGCAGCCGCCTAGGGTACAAACTGGCACCCGTTCCCCATTTGGATAAACAAGAGATGGGCCTTTGTTGGGCCGCCCTGTGGGCTGACCCATCTCATGCTAACAAACAATACGACGAATTGGTCAGAAATTTTGATCGCACTGGGATTGTTGGGCCGCCCTGTCGGCAGCTATTCGTTTTCAAAATTTAGTTCGCAAAAAGAACTATTCAAACTCTTTTTTTCTTCCACACGATTCTATAAAAAAAAACGGCTTCCACTATTTACGAACAAAAAGGTAAAATAAACTATTTAAACTTTTATTTTCTTCCATATGATCCCTACAAAATAGGATTCCACAATCAAAAGATAACGGAACAAAAAGTTAAATTTGAGACGAAAATTTCTGTTTTAAGGTATTAGACACCATCTAACAGATTCCCTGATCCTATACTCCTTAACTTATAATTTTTATATCTTGAAACTTTGCCTCACTTCCCTACTTTTACTTCAAGAAAGATGGGCAACTCTCAGGATAAGTGAGGAGTTGCTCACCTTGCAAAGTAATGCATGAGTGGCCGGCGCGTCACCCGAGTCGATCACCACCGGTTATAAACCCTGACACCACGCCCCCAAACCTAAAACTCACCTCCCCCATCCCATTTTTGTTGCCTCCTCTATCGATGAGGGCCTCCACCGGCCCTGATTTGGTTTGCCGCCTCCGCCATCCTCGAGCTTGACCTCGTCGCCACCCTTGAGCACCGCCGCATCCCAAGCTCCGCACCGCCACCCCAATCTCCCGTGCCTCCTTGATACGTCTCCAACGTATCTATAATTTTTTTATTGTTTCATGCTATTATATTATCAATCTTGTATGCTTTATATGCATTTTTTTTATCATTTTAGGGAACTAACCTATTAATCTAGTGCGAAGTGCTAGTCCTATTTTGGTCTATCTTATTGTTTCGCGGAAATCAGTACCAAACAAAGTCCAAACGCGATGAAACTCAGTGATTTTTTTTCGGACCAGAAGGGACTTAGGAAGCTTCGGGGGAGACCGGACGCTGCACGAGAGGGCCACAAGCTCAGGTGGCGCGCCCCAGGGGGTGGCGCCACCCAGGCTTGTTGGCCCCTCGTAACTCCGTTTGACCTAATTCAAAGCCTATAAATTCCCTAAAATCGAGAAATCACCAGACCGAAACCTGAAACAATTATTCCGCTGCCGCAAGCGTCCATTCTGGAGGCCTCCGTCGATACTGTGCCGGAGGGGGAACTAATCACGGAGGGCCTCTACCTCAACCTTGTTGCACCTCCGATGATGCGTGAGTAGTTCCTCACAGGACCTACGAGTCCATAGCAGTAGTTAGATGGCTTTCTCTCTCTCTCTCTCTCTCTCTCTCTCTGATCTTCAATACAATGTTCTTTTCAGAGTTCTATTCAATGTAATCCTCTTTTGCGGTTCATTTGTTCGGATCCAACGAATTGTGGGTTTATTGTCAGATTATTCATTGAAAGTAATTGAGTTATTTCTGAACTTTATTATATGTGATTGTTATAGCCAGGGACGGTCCTGAGATTTTGGGGGCCCGGGACGAAATTAAAACTCAGGGCCCTTAATATAGACATTATAATAACAACAATGAATATACATATATATGAAATATTATCAATAACACTTAAATGAATCCAAAATCATTATGCAAATGAAATAATGTATACATATTACCTTACAAAAAATTCTTCTAACATTCCTCGATGCAAAGTCACTTATGACGGGGTTGATGTCAATCTCATCCAATATTTTTTTCTTGATGCATAATATAGCCAAGCCATTTAACCTCTATGTTTCCTCACAAAGCCAAGTTACGTTTACACATATATTTCACAATGGCTATTATTCTTAACAAAACTTGTCTAACACGTTCTTTCTCCTTTGTTATTTGATGCCGCAATTTCTTGTCAATAGTTTCCTATTTCCTTAGTCTCGTCCTCAATTCATTCTACTTTTTCATTTATTAATATGTTCGACACTAGTTTCATGTTCTTTAAGCTTCCCACTAATATGCCTCCAATGTCCTAATACATCATGTGCTAAGGAACACTGACTCCTGCTAGTGCTAGACTTGAAGATCTTACAAGAGAAGTAAAAAAAACTTTGTCGACGTCTTTTGAATAAACTAGCCACTTCTATGATGTTGCGCTCTATTGCATAATTTTCTATGATAATGAGAATATAAAAAATGTCTTCCTGCTTCATCTATATGGTATTCCATTTTTCCTCTCTCATCGGCTCTTTCTCAACTAAGATGTCTCTTGCTTTATTGTCAAGATCATCCTAATTTCTTGAATCATAAATATGACGTGTATGAACAGGTTGTTCATCAAACTAGTAGATTGTGCATGTGCATCCAATGAACAACAATATGATATATCTGATGGGGCCCCTGGAATTGTAATCAGCGGCGGACTAGATTAGTTGTGTTCCTAACTGCCTATAAAGAATTACAGATGGGGGCTCTAGGAACTGAAATCAGAGGCGAGTTAGGAAGGAAATTACCAGCACACTCACGAGGGAGGCGGCGGCGTCACCGGCAGCACCAGTACGAACGTCGGGCATCGGTGGCTAGGCTCGAACAGCTGCGTCTGCGGCCTGTGTGATGCCGTGATTGAATAGGAAGGGCTTGCGTCGATTGCTTCTCTTTTTTTCACGTGATGGACTCGGTCGAGGCTCGCTCCGTCGATCGTGATACAAACGAATTCGATCACTGGGTGAGGGAAGTGGGATCGGGCGTTCGACCTGCTGCTTGCTGCGTTCGCGCGTTTGCGGGAAAGGCTAAAGCCCAGTTTGATTTTTTTTCCTGACAGAGGCCCCATAGCTACGTAGTCTAGTTGTTGCAGACCTGGTGGGGTGATACGTATCTATAATTTTTTATTGTTTCATGCTAATTATATTATCTGTTTTGGATGTTTTATATGCATTAATATATTATTTTTGGTACTAACCTATTAACCTAAAGCCCAGTGTCAGTTTCTGTTTTTTACTTGTTTTTGACTTTTACAGAAAAGGAATATCAAACGGAGTCCAAACGGACTAAAACTTTACGATGAATTTTCTTGGACCAGAAGACACCTACGTGACTTGGAGAGAGGGCCAGAAGAGCCCCGAGGAGGCCACAAGCCTCCAGGCCGCGCCACAGGGGGGCGCCCCCTGGCTTGTGGGCCCCTCGGGAGTCCTCTAACCCTAGTTCCACCTCTATATATTTACAAATATTCCCCAAATATCAGAAGCGTCCACCAAAATATTTTTCCGCCGCCGCAAGCCTCTATCCCGTGAGATCCCATCTTGGGGCCTTTTCCGGCACCCTACCGGAGGGGGATTCGATCACGGAGGGCCTCTACATCAACCTTGCTACCCTTCTGATGATGCGTGAGTAGTTTACCACAGACCTACGGGTTCATAGCTAGTAGCTAGATGGCTTCTTCTCTCTCCTTGATCTTCAATACCATGTTCTCCTCGATGTTCTTGGAGTTCTATCCGATGTAATCTTTTTTTGCAGTGCATTTGTTGAGATCTGATGAATTGTGGATTTATGATCAGATTATCTACGAATATTATTTGAGTATTCTCTGAACTCTTTTATGCATGATTAAGATATCTTTGTATTTCTCTTTGAACTATCGGTTTGGTTTGGCCAACTAGTGTGACGCCCCCGGCTCAATCATGCACTAATCATACACGCAAATGCACACGATCAAGCCTAAAGACTCACTTGAAGATATCACAACACAACTCTAGACACAAATTAAAATAATGCAAGCTTTATATTACAAGCCAGGGGGCTCGAGGGCTCGAATACATAAGCTCGTTTACAAGCATCAGCGGAAGCGTCAGATATCTGAGTATAGATATAAAAGAAAGACAGACAGACCTTTAAAAGGCGAGGTAAAAGAAAACACTACGATCGAAAAGGCGCAGACCTCCTGCCTGGGACCCTCCGAACCTACTCCTGGTCGTCGGATGACTCCTCGTAGTAGTACTCGCCAGGAGGGTAGTAGTAGTAGCCGTCGGCGGGGGCAGCTTGCTCTGGGGCTCCGTCGTTGGGATGCATCATTCGGGTATGGGGAAAAAGAGAAAGCAAAGCAACCGTGAGTACTCATCTGAAGTACTTAGCAAGCAAGGATCTACACTACATATGCAACATTATCAAAGAAAGTCTGTATATGTGGACTGGGCTGCAGAAATGCTAGAATAGAGAGAAGGCTTAGTCCTATTGAAGACTAGCATCGTCAGCGGTCTTGCAGCATTAGAAGAGTGTAGATCAGTACAATATATAGTAGTAGTATTAATAAGTCTCAACCTCACCCAGAGGTCCTTTCTCGACTCCCTGCGAGAAAGCAACCCCAGAGCCATACTATCCATTTCTCATCTCATGTATCTAGTTCTAGTTGTATCGATCGGGATACAACTCCGAGCGTCCGTTACCGAGGATCCGGCTATGCATAGATTAGTTCTTCCCTGCAGGGGTGCACCAACTTACCCACCACGCTCGCTTAACTCCGGCCGGACACACTTTTCTGGGACATGCCCGGCCTCGGCCAAACGATACGCCGCAACCCGGCCTAAGCTTAACAGAGAGGTCAGCACGCCAGACTAAACCTATGCACCCAGGGGTCTTGGGCCATCACCCTGGGCGCTCCTGCACATTGCGTGGGCGGCCGTGAGCAGACCTAGCAACCCACACTATCAAGGCGGTTGCTTAACGCGGTCCAACCCGTCGCGCGCCGCTCAGTCGCTGACGTCCACTAAGCTTCAGCTGATGCATACGACGCAGAGTGCCCATAACTGTTCCCACATGATGGTTAGTGCTATCGGGCCAGAGGTCCACTCGGATCAAATATCCAAATCGTTAGTGTATTGGGGGTGTGCGGTAACGAGCAGAGACTCACGATCGATGTGACCCCGTCGCCCCGTCTCGAGGACTTGCAGCAAGGGCTAAGAATGCCCGGCCTCGCCTCGTAATTATCTCACGGGCACCCTCCAGGTCAACCCGTCTCCACATCACTCGCATCTTATGCTCGCTCAGGTACCCCTCAGGGTTGACCCGACTTTATCATGGTTCATAGTTAAAGTCATAGTAACTGTGTGTCCAAACACCAGGGGGAAAACAGAGGAATCACCCTCGACGGATTCCACCTGATGTAGTCGTCAAGGTGAACTTAGGAGGAATCATCCTCGAGGTTCACACTTGAGGTGTTGCACGATAGCGTCGTTATCGGGAGTGGTGAAGGAGGAATCACCCTCGATGTCCACGACCGAATAGCTACTCTACAGAGTTAACATCAGAAGTGCCAAATGAGGTATCACCCTCGGCACTCGATAGTAACGATGCAGTGTCGTACAACTAAGGGGGGGGGGGGTGATGTGCGGTGCCGGGGCCTGGTTATCGATCACGTAGATCGAGTCATCTGATAATCCAGTGGGGGCAACTGGGACAAAGTGGGGTCTCTGGTGGGTCTCTATCCAGCCTATACTAATCAGTTTAGGATAAGCAGGTAAGTATCAGCAGCAGTTACAAAAATAGGTTATGCATCAGAAATAGGATAAGCAGTAGCAACAAACATTCTAATGCAAGCATAAGAGAGAAAGAATAGGCGATATCGGCATGTTCAAGTGGGGGGGTGCTTGCCTGGAAGCTCTGCGGCAAAGGTCTGGTCGTCAGGGGCGTAGTCGATCTCCGGAGCTGCGTCGGTCTCAGGGACTACGTCGGTGTCGGGGTCTACCGAGAGAGAAGAGGGGGAGGAAACAGATAAATACACAGCAAACATATGCAACACATAGCATATCATGCTAACGTGCAGTGCAGGGTTGCCTAAAGACTTGTCTAAATCATTTTAGTTATTTTAGGATTAAAGTTGGATTTATTAACAGGTATATATGCACTATTCATCTACTGGAAACAGGCTAAAAGTTGCGGGTTCACCTCTGTAGAGGGTCCTGACACGGAAACAGATGGCACGATTAGGTTCATGGGTTTTTTCTGAGCAACTTTCATGTATAAAGTTTTTTCATCCGAGCTACGGATTTTTTTCTATGATTTTTCAATGATTCTAGTACTTTCTTGATTTATTTAAATTAACAGGAATTTCCAGAAATGGAATCTGATGTCAGCATGATGTCAGGGTGATGTAAGCAGTCAACTGACCCGCTGACTGGTCAAACTGACCAGTGGGTCCCACCTGTCATAGACAGTGGACTAACAGAAGTTTAAACTAACTAAAATGAGGTTAATTAACAGCTGGACCCCACATGACAGTGACAGATTAGATTACTAATTAAGTTTATTTATAAAAGTGTTTTAATTAGATTAATTACGCAGTGGGGCCCGCCTGTCAATGACACTGGGCTGCCCAGTCAGCACGTTGACTGGGTCAACCCAGTCAACGGGGCCCCCAGGGCCCACTGGCAGCGACCCAGGGGTGGCCCCAGGTGTGTCAAGTCGGCGGCGGCCGGCGGCTCGCCGGCGGCGACGCCAAAACACGGCGGAGGGCCTCGGCCCTCGTCGGATTTCGTCTACGGGCTGCCATTTCGCGCGCGTGAGGGCGCGTTCGAACGAGCGGACGACGCCGCGTCGATCCGTGGCGGTAGCCGGAGATGGGGTGGCCGGAAACGGCGTCGGCGGCGAGGTCCGTGGCGGGGTGGTTTCGGGCGTCGGTGAAGTCAGCGTTACGGCGTGCTATGACCTAAACTAAGGGGCTAGGCGAGGGCTACGCGACACGGTGAAGCTAACGGGCGCGAGCCCGTGACCATTTGGTCACCAGAGCCTCGCCGGCGACGAGCTCTGCGGCGTCGGGCTCGGGCACATGTGGAACGGCGTCTACGGCGCGGAAACAAGGGAAAGAAGGAGGGGAAACGGCGAGGCGCTCACCGTGGAGGCGCATGAGGGCCCGATGACAGCTTAGTAGCAGCAACGGCGCCGGAATTGGTGAGATTCGCCGGCGACCCGAGGAAGAAGAAGACAGCACGGATCCGTGCGGTGAGGCTCCCTGGCTGGCGCTCGACGGCGTAGACGACGTAGTCGATGACGGCGAGGGACGGGTAGTACGGTGGCCGCGGGAACGACGGCCAGCGGGACGGCGTCGTACTGGAGAGTGAGGGAGAGCTCGGCGCAGCGAGGGAGAAATGGGGAGAGTGGTGGAGGGCGTCCAGGGGGAGTGAACGAGGGGGTCCTTATCCCTTCGGCTGTCGGTGGGCGTCGCAGTGTCGACGAACGGCCGGAGCGGCGAGCTGGGGCCACGGCGCGGCTGACACGTGAGGGAGAGAGAAGATAGGTGGGAGAAAGAGGCCGGCTGGGCTGGGCCGTGCCACTGTGCACTTAGGCCCAGTCCTCGGCAGTAGTTTAGGCCTTTTTTCTGTTTTCTTTTACAGAGATAGTTTTGTAATTATTTGAGCTGCCAAATGAATTTGTAAAAATGTGGAACTTGGCCACATAATTGCAATGGAGTATTCTGCACTGCCACAAAAAGTTTGGGAATTTTTTTATTCCATTTTGGATTTTTCAGAAATGGAACTGGAATTTTAAAGTGCGGTTTGGCACTGCTTTAATTGCTATTGTCCATCTTAGCATTGAGGTGATGTTGCTTTCTTTAACAATAAATTGTTTTGGAATATTTGCTAAATGATGAACATTTTTGCAGCAATATTTGAGCAACTTCAAATTTCACTTGCATTTGAATTTGAATTCAGTGGCAGAATTGGAACTGAGATATTAATCCAATATGATTAAGCTTGTAAACCAAGATGACTTGGCACTGATCATAATGGATTAGTAATAATGTTCATCATTTAGCAAATATTCCAAAACAATTTATTGTTAAGGAAAACAACATCACCTCAATGCTAAGATGGACAGTAGCAATTAAAGCAGTGGCAAACATCACTTTAAAATGCCAATTCCATTTCTGAAAAATCCAAAATGGAATCAAAAATTTCCCAACCTTTTTGTGGCAGTGCAGAATACTCCATTGCATTTATGTGGCAAAGTTCCACATTTTTACAAATTCATTTGGCAGCTCAAATAATTACAAAACTATCTCTGTAAAAGAAAACAGAAAAAAAGGCCTAAACTACTGCCGAGGACTGGGCCTAAGTGCACAGTGGCACGACCCAGCTCAACCGGCCTCTTCCTCCCTCCTCTCTTCTCTCTCCCTCACGTGTCAGCCACGCCGTGGCCGCAGCTCGCCGCACCGGCCGTTCGTCGACACCGCGACGCCCACTGACAGCCGAGGGGATAAGGACCGCCTCGTTCACTCCCCCTGGACGCCCTCCACCACTCTCCCCCTTTCTCCCTTGCTCCGCCGAGCTCTCCCTCACTCTCCAGTACGACGCCGTCGCCGCTGGCCGTCGTTCCCGCGGCCACCGTACTCCCCGTCCCTCGCCGCCATGTCCTAGCTGCTCGCCGTCGTCGACTACGTCGTCTACGCCGTCGAGCGCCAGCCGGGGAGCCTCACTGCACGGATCCGTGCAGTCTTCTTCTTCCTCGGGTCGCCGGCGAATCTCACCGATTCCGGCGCCGCTGCTGCTACTAAGCCGTCACCGGGCCCTCGTGCGCCTCCACGGTGAGCTCCTCGCCGTTTCCCCTCCTTCTTTCCCTTGTTTCCTCGCCGTACACGCCGTTCCACATGTGCCCGAGCCCGACGCCGCAGAGCTCATCGCCGGCGAGGCTCTGGTGACCAAATGGTCACGGGCTCGCGCCCGTTAGCTTCACCGCGTCGCGTAGCCCTCGCCTAGCCCCTTAGTTCAAGCCGTAGCATGCCGTAACACCGACTTCACCGACGCTCGAAACCACCCCGCCGCGGACCTCGCCGCCGGCGCCGTTTCCGGCCACCCCAGCTCCGGCCACCGCCACGGATCGACGCGGCGTCGTCCGCTCGTTCGAACGCGCCCCCGCGCGCGCGAAATGGCTGCCCGTAGACGAAATCCGACGAGTGCCGAGGCCCTCCGCCGCGTTTTTGCATCGCCGCCGGTGAGCCGCTGGCCGCCGCCAACTTGGCACACCTGGGGCCACCCCTGGGTCGCTGCCAGTGGGCCCTGGGGGCCCCGTTGACTAGGTTGACCCAGTCAACATGCTGACTGGGCAGCCCAGTGTCACTGATAGGCGGGCCCCACCGCATAATTAATCTAATTAAAACACTTTTATAAATAAACTTAATTAGTAATCTAATCTGTCACTGTCATGTGGGGTCCAACTGTTAACTAACCTCATTTTAGTTAGTTTAAACTTCTGTTAGTACACTGTCTATGACAGGTGGGACCCACTGGTCAGTTTGACCAGTCAGCGGGTCAGTTGACTGCTTACATCACCCTGACATCATGCTGACATCATATTCCATTTCTGGAAATTCCTGTTAATTTATATAAACCCAGAAAGTACTAGAATCTTTGAAAAATCGTAGAAAATAATCCGTAGCTCGGATGGGAAAACTTTATACATGAAAGTTGCTCAGAAAAATCCCACGAACCCAACCGTGCCATCTATTTCTGTGTCGGGACCCTCTACAGAGGTGAACCCGCAACTTTTAGCCTGTTTCCGGTAGATGAATAGTGCATATATACCTGTTAATAAATCCAACTTTAATCCTAAAATAACAAAAATGATTTATTCAAGTCTTTAGGCAACCCTGCACTGCACGTTAGCATGATATGCTCTGTGTTGCATATGTTTGATGTGTATTTATCTGTTTCCTCCCCCTCTTCTCTCTCGGTAGACCCCGACACCGACGTAGTCCCTGAGACCGACGCAGCTCCGGAGATCGACTACGTCCCTGACGACCAGACCTTTGCCGTAGAGCTTCCAGGCAAGCACCCCCCCTTGAACATGCCGATATCGCCTATTCTTTCTCTCTTATGCTTGCATTAGAAATGTTTGCTGCTACGGCTTATCCTATTTCTGATGCATAGCTTGTTTTTGTAACTACTGTTGATACTTACCTGCTTATCCTAAACTGCTTAGTATAGGCTGGATAGAGACCCACCAGAGACCCCACTTTGTCCCAGTTGCCCCCGCTGGATTATCATATGACTCGATCTACGTGATCGATAACCAGGGCCCGGCACCGCACATCAACCCCCCTTAGTTGTACGACACTGCAACGTTACTATCTAGTGCCGAGGGTGATACCTCGTTTAGCACTTCTGATGTTAACTCTGTAGAGTAGCTACTTGGTCGTGGACATCGTGGGTGATTCCTCCTTCACCACTCCCGATAACGACGTTGTCGTGCAACACCTCAAGTGTGAACCTCGAGGGTGATTCCTCCTAATTTCACCTTGACGACTACATCAGGTGGAATCCGTCGAGGGTGATTCCTCAGTTTTCCCCCTGGTGTTTGGACACACAGTTACTCTGACTTTAACCATGAACCATGATAAAGTCGGGTCGACCCTGAGGGGTACCCGAGCGAGCATAAGATGCGAGT
This sequence comes from Thinopyrum elongatum, assembly GCA_011799875.1. Taxonomy (NCBI): domain Eukaryota; kingdom Viridiplantae; phylum Streptophyta; class Magnoliopsida; order Poales; family Poaceae; genus Thinopyrum; species Thinopyrum elongatum. Next base: position 21,631,685 of record CM022299.1, on the reverse strand, counting down.
GATGTGGAGACGGGTTGACCTGGAGGGTGCCCGTGAGATAATTACGAGGCAATGCCGGGCATTCTTAGCCCTTGCCGCAAGTCCTCGAGACGGGGCGACGGGGTCACATCGATCGTGAGTCTCTGCTCGTTACCGCACACCCCCAATACACTAATGATTTGGATATTTGATCTGAGTGGGCCTCTGGCCCGATAGCACTAACCATCACGTGGGAACAGTTATGGGCACTCTGCGTTGTATGCATCAGCCGAAGCTTAGTGGACGTCAGCGACTAAGCGGTGCGCGCCGGGTTGGACCATGTTAAGCAACCGCCTTGATAGTGTGGGTTGCTAGGTCTGCTCACGGCTGCCCACGCAATGTGCAGGAGCGCCCAGGGTGATGGCCCAAGACCCCTGGCTGCATAGGTTTAGTCCGGCGTGCTGACCTCTCTGTTAAGCTTAGGCCGGGTTGCGGCGTATCATTTGGCCGAGGACGGGCATGACCCAGAAAAGTGTGTCCGGCCGGAGTTAAGCGAGCATGGTGGGTAAGTTGGTGCACCCCTGCAGGGAAGAACTAATCTATGCATAGCCGGATCCTCGGTAACGGACGCTCGGAGTTGTATCCCGATCGATACAACTAGAACCAGATACATGAGATGAGAAATGGATAGTATGGCTCTGGGGTTGCTTTCTCGCAGGGAGTCGAGAAAGGACCTCTGGGTGAGGTTGAGACTTATTAATACTACTACTATATATTGTACTGATCTACACTCTTCTAATGCTGCAAGACCGCTGAAGATGCTAGTCTTCGATAGGACTAGGCCTTCTCTCTATTCTAGCATTTCTGCAGCCCAGTCCACATATACAGCCTTTCTTTGATAATGTTGCATATGTAGTGTAGATCCTTGCTTGCTGAGTACTTCAGATGAGTACTCATGGTTGCTTTGCTTCCTATTTTTCCCCATAACCGAATGATGCATCCCGATTACGGAGCCCCGGAGCCAGCTGCCCCCGCCGACGGCTACTACTACTACCCTCCTAGTGAGTACTACTACGAGGAGCCGTCCGACGACCAGGAGTAGGTTCGGAGGGTCCCAGGCAGGAGGCCTGCGCCTTTTCAATTGTAGTGTTTTCTTTTGCCTCGCCTTTTAAAGGCCTGTCTGTCTTTCTTTTATATCTATGCAGCTTTTTGTTCAATTTCTCGTGGAGTAAAAAATTTATCATCAGTACGAGTCAAGGGAATGATCCCCTGGCCCCGGATTTCCATATAAAGAATACGACGAGGATAAAGACCCTCTTTAACCTGAATTCTAATTTATTGGATATCCCGCATAAGGAATCGAAGGAAGACGCGACGTTTTATTCCAGGGAATCCCCAACGAAAAATGCACACTATTCCCTCTTTTCTATCGAATCGGTCATAACCACTACCTACATTCCACAAAATAGTACACCACAAGTAGGAGCTAATGAATAGGCCTGCGATTCCGTAGAAAGACATCACGACCCCCTGCGGAAAAAAAAGAATTTCTTGAGATGGAAGTATAGATATAATATTCTTACCAAGATAACTGGAAGTCCCAACCGATAAGAATCCTAGTGAACCTAGAAAAAGAATACAGGCCCAGAAAAAATTACCCCTTTTTCGAGAACCTTTTAGAAGTTCTACCCATATGTGTTCTGATCGCCAATTCATATTAGATATACTAAATCCAGCAGCGGTCGATTGAAATTGAGAGAGTAAGCTAAATAATTTTGACTTTACTCAGATATCTGATGCTTCCGCTGATGCTTGTAAGCGAGCTTATGTATTCGAGCCCTCGAGGCCCCTGGCTTGTAACATAAAGCTTGTATTATTTTAATTTGTGTCTAGAGTTGTGTTGTGATATATTCAAGTGAGTCCTTAGGCTTGATCATGTGCATTTGCGCGTATGATTAGTGCACGATTGAGTCGGGGGCGTCACAACTAGATTCGTTTTTCTTGCAATGGGAGAGGTGCTTAGTTTTGGGTTCAATCTTGCGGTGTCCTCACCCAGTGACATAGTAGGGGTAGCGAGGCACGTATTGTATTGTTGCCATCGAGGATAAAAAGATGGGGTTTATATCATATTGCTTGAGTTTATCCCTCTACATCATGTCATCTTACTTAAGGCGTTACTCCATTCTTATGAACTTAATACTCTAGATGCATGCTGGATAGCGGTTGATGTGTGGAGTAATAGTAGTAGATGCAGAATGGTCTCGTTCTACTTGTCACGGACGTGATGCCTATATTCATGATCATTGCCTTAGATATCGTCATAACTATGCGCTTTTTTATCAATTGCTCAACAGTAATTTGTTTACCCACCGTATGATATCTTCAAGAGAGAAGCCTCTAGTGAAACCTATGGCCCCAGGGTCTATTTTCCATCATATATTTTCAGATCTATAAACCAAAAAACCCAAAAATACCTTGCTACAATTTATTTATATTTACCTTAGTTTGCTCTTTTATTTATCTTTTATACCTATCTCTATTAGATCTCACTCTTGTTCGTGACCGTGAAGGGATTGACAACCCCTTTTTCACGTTGTGTGCAAGTGTTTGTTAGTTTGTGCAGGTGCATATATTGGAGACTTGCTTGTGCCTCCTACTGGATTGATACCTTGGTTCTTAACTGAGGGAAATACTTAACTCTACTTTGCTGATCACCCTTTCCTCTTCAAGGGAAAAATCAATGCAAGCTCAAGAAGTAGCAGGAAGAATTTCTGGCGCCGTTGCTGGGGAGGTTCTACATCAAGCCTACCAAGTACCCATCATAAAATCTCATCTCTTGCACTTACATTATTTGCCATTTTCCTCTCATTTTCCTCGCCCTCACTTCTAAAACATTTTCAGAAAAACACAAAGATATTTGCCTTTTTATTCGCCCTTCTTTCTTTCGCTTTTTCATTTGCTTTCCGTTTGCTTGTGTGCTAGATTGCTTGCTTTGTCATGATGTCTGAAGAAAATACTAAGTTGTGTGACTTTTCCAACACTAATAATAATGATTTTATTAGTACTTCGATTGCTCCCGCCATTAGTGCGGAATCTTATGAAATTAATGCCGCTTTGTTGAATCTTGTTATGAAAGAACAATTTTCCGGTCTTCCTAATGAAAATGCCACATCCCATCTAAATACTTTCGTTGAGTTGTGTGATATGCAAAAGAAAAAAGATGTGAATAATGATATTGTTTAATTGAAGCTATTTCCGTTCTCATTACGAGATCGTGCTAAAACTTGGTTTTCATCGTTGCCTAAAAATAGTATTGATTCATGGAACAAGTGTAAAGATGCTTTTATTTCCAAGTATTTTCCTCCCGCTAAGATCATCTCCCTTAGCAACGATATAATGAATTTTAAGCAACTTGATCATGAACATGTTGCACAATCTTAGGAAAGAATAAAATTGATGATAAGAAATAGCCCTACTTATGGTTTAAGTTTATGGATGATCATACAAAAAATTTGTGCCGGATTGAATTTTGCATCTAGAAATCTTTTAGATTCCACCGTGGGAGGTACTTTTATGGAAATTACATTAGGAGAAGCTACTAAACTCCTAGAAAATATTATGGCAAATTACTCTCAATGGCATACCGAAAGATCTTCCACTAGTACAAAAGTGCATGCAATTGAAGAAATTAATACTTTGAGTGGAAGGATGGATGAACTTATGAAATTGATTGCTAGTAAGAGTGCTCCTATCGGTCCTAATGATATTCCTTTGTCTACTTTGATTGAGAATAATAATGAATCTATGGATGTGAATTTTTTTGGTAGGGACAATTTTGTTAATAACGCATATAGAGGCAATTTTAATCCTAGATCGTTTCCTAGTAATTCCTCTAATAATTATGGTAATTCCTACAACAATTCTTATGGAAATTATAATAAGATACCTTCTAATCTTGAGAATAATATTAAAGATTTTATAAATTCTCAAAAGAATTTCAATGCTATGGTAGAAGAAAAATTATTTAAGATTGATGATTTGGCTAGAAACGTTGATAAGATTTCTCTTGAGATTGATTCTTTGAAGATGAGGTGTATGCCACCAAAGCATGATATTAATGAATCTCTAAAAGCTATTAGAATTTTTATGAATGAAAGTAAAGAAAGAACTGCTAGGATGCGTGCTAAGCGAGATTGGTTTGTAAAAGCATGTTCTTCTATTTCTTGTGATAATAATGACGAACATTTTAAATTGATTGGTGTGACTCCTATTGAATCTTTGTTTAATAATATAAATCTTGATAAAGATGGGACTGGAGATGAGTCAACTTTAGATAGAAGGCGTCCCAATAATTTGGAGTTTAAAGATCTTAATGAAAAATTGATAAAAGTGGGATTGGAGAGGTCAAAACTTTAAGTGGCGATGAACCCACTCTTTTGGATTTCAAGGACTTTAATTATGATAATTGTTCTTTGATAGATTGTATTTCCTTGTTGCGATGCATGTTAAATTCACCTCATGCTTACAGTCAAAATAAAGCTTTTACTAAACATATCGTTGATGCTATGATGAAATTGTTTGAAGAAAAACTTGAGCTGGAAGTTTCTATCCCTAGAAGGCTTTATGATGAGTGGGAACCTACTATTAAGATTAAAATTAAAGAATAATATGACATGTAGGATTGCAATCTATATCAAGCACAATAGAATCTACGGGCACATAATTCCTATTTGCAACAATAAGAATATCATTAATCCTTCCCATAGGTTTCTTAATAGTGGAATCCGCTAGATGCAAATTCAAAGAACAATCATCAAATTTATGAAAACCTAGCACATCACATAAAGTTTTCGGATAAGTGGAAACGCTAGCACCCAAATCAAACAAAGCATTGCACTCATAATCTTTAATTTTAGGGACAATTACACTTCTCCCCCTAACTTGAGCCATCACCTGGGATTTGCCCCTAGTTTTCAGGTATGCCCAAAAATACCCCTCTTTCGTCTGTGGCCCTTACAGAAATCCCCCTCCGGGCCATTTCCGTTGGGTCAATGGCCTTTGACCGGTAACTGGGTGTCTGTTGGACATTTTGGCCCCTGGTTCTTACATGTGGGCCCGCATCAAAATGTTATCCACTTGCTCACTCTATTTCTTCTACCTCGTGACCCACCTCTTCTCTCGCTCCCCTCTTGGCGACCCAAACCCTAAACCTAGGTCGCCCTAAATCCCTCACCGGCGGTCCAGTAGCTGCGGTGGATCTGTAGGAATGCGGGCGTCAGGATGCGGTGGGAGTGGAGGTGATTATCCACCATCTATTTCCCTCTGCTACGGCGCTAGAGGAGGCGGTGTCGACAAGAGGTGGCGGCTGCTGGTGATTGCGGTGGTGCCAAAGAAGCATCTAGGCAGATGACGCAGACGACAGGAATGCAAATTCCAGCAGGGTAAGTTTCTTTGAATCTTGACCTGGATCTGTGTTCTGTTACTGTACATAGATTTACCCCGATTGAATGCGCTCTTAGTGGTTACTACATGCTTGTAATGTCATTTATATTGCAATTATCATAGGATGAAACTAGAGAGAGCTTTTGGTCTCAACTATAGAATGGAGACCACTACCATAGGCAATGGTGGCACAAAAGGAGCCGGTACAGGCTTCACATTTCCTTTTGTGGTGGACAAAACATCAACATTTGTCCAATTTAGAGGTGCTATAAGTGATAAATATCCATGGGGTATTTTTGATGCTGTAGAATTTAGATATTGGGACATGCAGAATACTGTATGGGTGCCAGTTCAAAATGATGATGAGTTAGGGGTTATGGTTGCCACAAATGCTGAGAGCAATTCAGTGCAGCTGGAAATTAATGTCATACAAAGGAAAAGAGGGGAAACAGAGAGCAAAGTAGTAAGATCTACACCTAATCCTTCACAGCCTAGAAGCAATCAAACTAGTAGAAGGAAAGCAGCAGCTAGTAGTTCACAGACTCAAAGGTGTGAATCTAGAGGAAGGAAATCAGCAGCTGCAACTTCAGAGCCTGAAAGCAGTCAGGCTAGAAGATGAAATGGAACTCACAGCACAGTATAGCAACCAGGAACCCCAAGTGCCAACTTGCCTAGTCAACCATGTCCTGAGTATAGCAAAACAACAACAGATCCAATCATAGAAGAGGAATTTCCTGTTGAAGTACCCACAAACGATGAGGATGAAAGAATGCACCCAGAGTTTGTTGTTAGGAAACCACCCAATGAGGATGATGGTGAAGATTACATTCCACCCCCACAATTTGAGGAGACAGACTCTAATGAAAGAGAGGAGGACATGGACATGGGATATTCTGAGACAGAGGATGAGGGTAGGCCTGATGTGCAGTATAACAGAGATGATCCTTCTTTAGCAGAAGGAACTATATTTTCAGATGTCATAGATTGTAGGAATGCACCTGCCTAGAGTCTAGTAGGAATGCACTTGCCTTTTCAATCAATACCCAGAGTGAATTTATAATTGACAAGAGTGAGCCTAGTAGACTAACTATTCACTGTGCTTACAAAAGGTGTAAGTGGAGGATGCATGCCTCTAGAATGAGAAATAGCACACTTTTTCGAGTAATACACTGTAGGACTAATATAGTTAGTGTAAATATTAACTTCCCTTAGTAATAACTGTGCATTCATAATTGTTTGGACTGTTGTTGACTCTTATTTGCTGCAGGTCAAAGTGAACAAGACAACTCACATAGCCCAAGTGTTACCAGGAGGCAAAGGCTCAGGTCTGTAAAGAGTAGGTGGGTGGCAGATGCTGTGAAGAACTGGGTGAGGGAGAACTCTAATATTTCAGTGCCAACTTTGCAGACAGACTTGAAAAAAAAGTTTGGGGTGTAGCTCCCTTACATGAGAGTATTTTATGGTAAGCAAATGGCTCTGGATAGCATCTATGGTAAATGGACTGATTCATTCCAACTCTTGTATACTTTCAAAGCTGAAGTAGAAAAGGCATCTCCTGGTAGTGTGGTTAATATTGATAGACACACTGTAGAGTTTAAACTCAATGGACAAAAAAGGTACAAAGAGTGCTTTAGGAGAGTTTTTGTATCATTTAAGGCCTCTTGGCAAGGTTTTCTGGCTGGTTGTAGGCCATATCTAGCAGTAGATGCAACATCATTAAATGGAAGGTTTAGAGGACAGCTTGTTAGTGCTTGTGCTGTAGATGCATGCAACTGGATCTTTCCAATTGCATATGGAGTGCTAGAGACAGAGAACATTGAGAGCTGGACTTGGTTTTTCTAGAACTTGAAAGACCTAATAAGCCATCCAGAGGGATTGCTTATTCACACTGATGCCTGCAAGGGACTTGAGTCAGCTGTAGAAGCTGTGTTCCCAGGTGTAGAGCACAGGGAATGCATGAGGCATCTTGCAGCTAATTTTAGTAAAAAGTTTAAAGGAAAATTCTTTGATGAAAACTTGTGGCCCTGTTCTTTGACCTACAGCCTGAAAAAGCACAAGTACCATCTCACTCAGTTGTACAGCAAGCCAGTTGTGCAAGAGTACATAGAGGAGCACCACACTAAGTTATGGGCAAGGGCTCTTTTCAATGAAACTTGCAAGCTAGATTATGTTAACAATAATCTTGCAGAGTCTTTTAATTCAAAGATTAGAAAGTGGAAAGGGCTACACATTGTTGATCTGCTTGACAGAATAAGACAATGCATAATGGAAAATTTTGACATTATGCAAAGCATTGCTGCAGCAACATATGTTGGTCATGTAATAATTCCAAAAGTTATGAAAATGTTGCTTGCAAAATCAAAGGGGTTGGACATGACTATAGTGAAAAGAAGTACACATGAGGCAGAGGTCACTGCAGTTGACAGAGAAAAGAGGGAGTGGAGATATCCTGTAGACTTGAAAGCTAGGACTTGTAGCTGCAGAAAGTGGCAAATTACAGGCCAACCTTGCTTACATGCACTATACTTCATTACATCAATGAGAGGTCCAGCCACTGAGATTGACCAGTATGTGCACCCATATTACTCAGTACAAATGTTCAATGCAACATATGCTGACAACTTGCCTGCAATGGAGAGGAAGCAACAGTGGGATGTAGTTGATCCTGGGTTCAAACTGAGTGCTCCAGTTCAAAACAGGCCCCCTGGTAGACCTAGAAAGACCAGGATTGGGGCAAAGTCAGAAGGAAAAGAACTTGGTGGCAGGAGAAAGAAATGCCCTAGATGTGGCAGACTTGGTCACCATGGCAATAAGTGCAAAGAGTCAATTGACCCAGCCTTTTGGAGAAAAGGATGAGCACTGGGGTGCTGACAATGCACCTGAACACAATGATGTACTAGCTGATACAGATGAACCTGCAGCAACAAATGAGGATGATGCAGCAGAAGAAACAGAAGCACAAGCAGATCTTGAAGATGATGCACCAGTTCCTGTAAGTGATGCACCAACTGTAGCAAGTGCTGCCGGAACTACTGTGAGGTAACCTGCTATTATAACTACAACTAATTGATTTATCTATCAAATTACTTCATTATTAACTAATAAATCTTGTGTTGTTACTTTTCAGCCCAAGAAAAAATTACAAAAGGCCAGCAGATAGAGGTGACAACCCTGTTTCACCAAAGAAGCCGAAAGGCGATACGCTCACGACTGGTGGTTCTGTAACTGGAAGCAACCAGCTTAGAAGGTCTGGCTCTCCTAAGAAGGTGGCAGCTAATGCTAGGAGCACTAGGAGCAAGTCCAGGCTCTCTTCTAATCCTGCATGCAACACTAGGAGCAAGAGGGGAAACTTGCTGTGAACACTGTGTGATCATGTCATTTGAGTCATGTTTGAACTATGTAGCAGAAGCTTTGAACCATCTTTCCCTTTGTTTGTTTGAACTATTTAGTTGATGTTGCTGTGTGAACTATGTAATGGATCATTTTTCTGATGTTACTGTTGAACCTATGTACAAGTATCTTAAGTGATGTTGCTGATGGTCATACCTTGTTGTTGATCTTGGCATTTTGTTGGTATTATTTGGAATTGATCCTGGTTATAACTTGCTGTTGTTCATCATTGATGTTGATCCTATTATACATTGTTGGTATCTTGAGTGACCACAATGATGCATTATCATTGATCATTGATGTGGTCGACCAATCCATATTACTTGTCGCTCACATGGATGTCGACCATGTTTCGTTGGGACCATTTGATCGACGAGTAATATGGATTGGAGAGGTACAAACAAAAACAATAAGACAGAGAGATCACAAGATCCAACTGATGCTTTTCAATTACTTTGTCTTTCCAAAAGATGCATAGCATCAAAGTTACACAACTAGGAACAACTCACATCATGAAAAAGTTCACAGCATCAAGCTAATTTCTACTCAGTGCCAAACTAGCTTATTCTCACTGACTAATATGCATTCTTTGAACCAAACAAATAGGAGAGAATGCATATGCCAACAATTATCATCAGAAATGCCCATGTTTCCATCTGATCATGCATCTTATGCAACTGTAACTTTAACTTCTTCTTTTTCTCTCTTAGATGTGTCACCCTCTTCTCTAAACAATGAGCTTTGAGCCAACTTCCTTCTAGTCCATCATGTAGTGTCTCAAATGCACGCCCAACAAGATCTGGAGGAGGAGGGTCAACCCAAACAGCCCATTCACATTCATCAGGAAGCTGCAACATAAAAAATATCATCAAAATGCGATATTGGCACCAATTTGTTGCAAAGTAAATACAATCTACCAAATTACATGAAGTGGGCATCCAAGAAAACGTCTCCCCGTTCTTGCTCCTCCCCAGGTGACACGGCGAGTGGGAACGAGCCCGCGCCCCGGGCACCAATGCTTGGAAAGCTTCTCAAGGCCGCAATAACTCAGATCCGGCATGTAGAACTCGGACGAGAACTGCACTATGCCGACCCCATCGACCTACGAGAGAGCAAATCCCCAATTTTCGCTCAAACCCTAACGAGAAATCCGTGGGCGCACATAAATCAGAGAAGAATAACTTACCTCCATGGCGATAGAAGAGCTTGCGGACGACATGCGTGCGGTGCACATCCACGCGGCCTCACTGCCTGAGCTCCAGAACAATGCCGTTCGTGCGCCGTCGGTGAATCACCTTGCTCCAGTCCGTGTGTGGTTGCAAGGTAGAATAAACAGAGTGAGCAAGTGGATAACGTTTTGATGCGGGCCTACATGTAAGAACCAGGGGCCAAAATGTCCAACAGACGCCCAGTTACCGGTCAAAGACCATTGACCCGACGAAAACGACCCGGAGGGGGATTTCTGTAAGGGCCACAGTCAGAAGAGGGGTATTTTTTAGCATACCTGAAAACTAGGGGCAAATCCCAGGTGGTGGCGCAAGTTAGGGGGAGAAATGGAATTGACCCAAAAATAAAAGAGGCCAAAGAAGCCCAAATAAAAAAAGAGGCTACAGAAGCCCAAACAAAAAAATGAGAGAAAAGAGAGAAGGGACAATGTTACTATCCTTTTTCCACACTTGTGCTTCAAAGTAGCACCATGATCTTCATGATAGAGAGTCTCCTATTTTGTCATTTTCATATACTAGTGCAAAATTTTCATTATAGAACTTGGCTTGTATATTCCAATGATGGGCTTCCTCAAAATTGCCCTAGGTCTTCATGAGCAAGCAAGTTGGATGCACACCAACTTAGTTTCTTTTTGAGCTTTCATACACTTATAGCTCTAGTGCATCCGTTGCATGGCAACCCCTACTCACTTGCATCGGTATCCGTTGATGGGCATCTTCATAGCTCATTAATTTGCCTAGTTGATGTGAGACTTTCTCCTTCTTTTTGTCTTCTCCGCAACCACCATATTCTATTCCACCTATAGTGCTATATCCATGGCTCGCGCTCATGTATTGCGTGAAAGTTGAAAAAGTTCGAGAACACTAAAGTATTAATCAATTGCTTGACTAATACCGGGGTTGTGCATGATGAAATACTTTGTGTGATGAAGATGGTGTAGGAGATATGCCCTAGAGGCAGTAATAACAGCTATTTTGTATCTCCAAAGTTTGTAATGAATTTTATGTCCCATGCTATAACTGCTATGATTCTCGAGTCTACAATAAAACGAGGCACGGAGGGAAACTCATGTGCACGTGTGGTATAATAAACGGTAAAATGTATTCCTAGTCTTGCCTCTAAGACTAGCTCAAGTATTGCATGATGATCCTGTTTTCCTGATCATGGGCATGGATGTGCTGGCAATTTTTGAGGGCACATTGTTAGTAGAACACTTGTGTTGAATCGACCCAGGTTGATGTTATGCTATGAGTTTCTATTGTTACAAGTTTATGGTTTATAACACAGAGATAGTTAATGTTTGCATAATTCCTTAGACCATGAGAGTATCGAGTTCCTTCGTACTTGCTTCATGAACTTTGGGGTTTGTTAAACGTCATCCGTAACTGGGTGGCTATTACGGCGGCTTACGGGTTCACGGAAAAGTATGGCAAGTAACGAGATAGCTCAAGATTGAGATTTGCTCCTCCAACAATGGAGAGATATACTCGGGCCCTCTCAGTGTAATGGTATCCATCATCGTCTGGCCAGACTCATTGTGATTTGATCACTGGGATGCCGGAACACGGAAACGAGAAAAGAGAACAAAACCGGTAACGAGGTAACTTGCGTAGTGGACAAATTGTTGATCCACGGGGATGCAATAAATCTCACCTCGGGTATTTGTGACATATCACGAAGCAACAGGAATAGCTCACAGCAACTGGAGGTTCACTCGAATATTTCATTCGTGTGGGTATAGGGGTCAATATGGGTGTCCACGGCTCCGATGTTGATCATTGATCGGAAGGGGTTCCGGATCATGTCTATACTTCACCGAACCTATAGGGTCACACGCTTAAGGGTCATCTATCTGCTGAATACTAGACAGGGAGTCTGAGAGAAAATCACCGAAAAAGTTTCGGACAGCGGAAAAGTTCCGCAAAGAGGTCGCCGGATGAGTTCCGGTGAAACTGAAAAGTTGTTTCAGAGGATACCATAAAGTCAAATTGGTTTCGGCACATGCCTGATAATTCTTGGAGGGTGCCAGAATCATTCTGGAAACTTCTGGGAATTTTCTGGAAGAAAAACCGGAAATGTTTCGGAGCTGCCGGAACCGCTTCAGATGCTTTTCACAGATGAAAATCACTAATTTGGAATTGTTCCAGAACGCGTTGAAAATTATTTTAGTGGGTACTGAATTGTTCTAAGCCCACATAATTTTTTTCAGTTCGAACGGACGCTGAAAAATGTCGTCGTGAATAGTGAAAGTGCTTTTTGGAAAGCCACCTTTTAGGGCTTTTGCTAATGGCTTCTAGAAGGGCTTGGGGGGTCATGAGAGCCCCTCATGGGGGGGCCCCTAGGGGTGGCCGGCCATGGAGGGTGGAGCTCCTTGGAGCTCCACATGGCATCCCATTTTACCCTTATGCCCATGAGGTGTGACCTAATGCATGAGTTTTTTGGTAATTTGTGGAGGAGCCCTACCCCTTGGCTTTCCTATAAATAGAGGAGATGGGGGCTGCTATCTCTTCATCCTTGCTCTCATACACATGCTATGCTTTGCTAGCTCTCTCTCCCTCCCACGAAAAGAGTTTTTCGTAGAGCCGAAAGGCTGTCTGGGTTCCGGCAGGAACTAGTTCTGGACGGCGAAGCCCTGCCGGATAGCTGACACCGTATGTGTGCAACCCCGTAGAGAGGTCATAGTTTCGATCCTTTTTGCCCGAGGGGCTGTTCGAGTGCCCTCCCGGAGGGCTGTTCGGGTCTCCGTTCGAGTTTCGAGGGTCCTCCCGAAGGGCTGTCCGCGACATCGTCCGGGGGACTGTCCGACCACCTCTCGAAGGGCTGTCCGGCGAGGGAGTACATCCTCGCGGTTGGGAGGTTGTAAATCCTAGCTGCGGGGATCTGCACCAATGATCTACACCGACTCTTCTTCCGCTGCGTTTCGAGTCGGTACGGATCAGATCTAACCTTGTATGCAGTCTCCATAGTGGTCCTGGGCGTGCTCGCTACCGAGAATTTTTATTTTCTGTCGCGTTCCCCTACAGATGGAGCATAGCCAGACTATATGATTTTGGAGGGATAACTTTCTTTTGCCATGTTATTTTGAGAAGACATAATTGCTTTATTAGTATGCTTGAAGTATTATTGTTTTTATGTCAATATTAAACTTTTGTTTTGAATCTTATGGATTTGAATATTCGTGCCACAATAAAGAAGATTGCCTTGATAAAAATGTTAGGTAGCATTCCACATCAAAAATTCTATTTTTATCATTTACCTACTCGAGGACGAGCAGGAATTAAGCTTGGGATGCTTGATACGACTCCAATGTATCTATAATTTTTGATTGTTCCATGCTATTATATTATCTGTTTTGGATGTTTTATATGCATTAATATGCTATTTTATATTATTTTTGGGACTAACCTATTAACGTAGAGCCTAGTGCCAGTTTCTGTTTTTTCCTTGTTTTTGACTTTTACAGAAAAGGAATATCAAACGGAGTCCAAACGGAATAAAACTTTACGATGATTTTTCTTGGACCAGAAGACACCTACGTGACTTGAAGAGAGGGCCAGAAGAGCCCCGAGGAGGCCACAAGCCTCCAGGCCGCGCCCCATGGGGGGTGCCCCCTGGCTTGTGGGCCCCTCGGGAGTCCTCTAACCCTAGTTCCACCTCTATATATTCACAAATATTCCCCAAACATCAGAAGCGTCCACCAAAATACTTTTCCGCCGCCGCAAGGCTCTGTTCCCGTGAGATCCCATCTTGGGGCCTTTTTTGGCACCCTGCCAGAGGGGGATTCGATCACGAAGGGCCTCTACATCAACCTTGCTGCCCTTCCGATGATGCATGAGTAGTTTACCACAGACCTACGGGTCCATAGTTAGTAGCTAAATGGCTTCTTCTCTCTCTTTGATCTTCAATACCATGTTCTCCTCGATGTTCTTGGAGTTCTATCCGATCTAATCTTATTTTGCAGTGCGTTTGTTGAGATCCGATGAATTGTGGATTTATGATTAGATTATCTATGAATATTATTTGAGTCTTCTCTGAACTCTTTTATGCATGATTAAGATATCTTTGTATTTCTCTTTGAACTATCGGTTTGATTTGGCCAACTATATTCGTTTTTCTTGAAATGGGAGAGGTGCTTAGTTTTGGGTTCAATCTTGCGGTGTCCTCACCCAGTGACATAGTAGGGGTAGCGAGGCACATATTGTATTGTTGCCATCAAGGCTAAAAAGATGGGGTTTATATCATATTGCTTGAGTTTATCCCTCTACATCATGTCATCTTACTTAAGGCGTTACTTCGTTCTTATGAACTTAATACTCTAGATGCATGCTGGATAGCGGTCGATGTGTGGAGTAATAGTAGTAGATGCAGAATTATTTCGGTCTACTTGTCACGGACGTGATGCCTATATTCATGATCATTGCCTTAGATATCGTCCTAACTATGCGCTTTTATATCAATTGCTCAATAGTAATTGGTTTACCCACCGTATGCTATCTTCAAGAGAGAAGCCTCTAGTGAAACCTATGGCCCCCGGGTCTATTTTCCATCATATATTTTCAAATCTATAAACCAAAAAACCCAAAAATGCCTTGCTGCAATTTATTTATATTTACCTTAGTTTGCTCTTTTATTTATCTTTTATACCTATCTCTATTAGATCTCACTCTTGTTCATGATCGTGAAGGGATTGACAACCCCTTTTTCGCGTTGTGTGCACATGTTTGTTAGTTTGTGCAGGTGCATATATTGGAGACTTGCTTGTGCCTCCTACTGGATTGATACCTTGGTTCTTAACTGAGGGAAATACTTAACTCTACTTTGCTGCATCACCCTTTCCTCTTCAAGGGAAAAATCAATGCAAGCTCAAGAAGTAGCATGGGGGCCCCTCGATTTTGGGGGCCCGGGGCGGCCGCACCACTGCCCCCCCTCAGGGCGGGCCCTGGTTATAGCTATGTAATGCTTTCCGATCTATGAGTTTTCTTTGCCCAAGTTGTTGATTAGATCTTCAGTGGAAGTGGTGCAAAGTAGTAAGTTCAATCTTGCGGTGTCCTCACCTCGGGACAGAAGGGGTAGCGAGGCATGTATTTGTATTGTTACTACTAAGGATAAAATGACAGGTTTTGATTATAATATCTTGTCTTATTTTGTCATACATTATGTCATCGTGCTTCAAGCATTACTCTGTTTGTTATGAACTTAATACGTAGAGAGGCAAGCATAGAAGCGCTCTCGAAGTGGAGTAATAGTAGTAGATGCAGATGGATGTCGGTCAACTTGTCACAGACAATACATATGTACTGATCATGCCATAAATAACATCATAATTATTCGCTTTTCTACCAATTTCCCAACAGTAATTTATGTACCCACCGTTTGCTATGTTCTTGAGAGAGATGCCTCTAGTGAAAGCTATGGCCCTCGGGTCCATTCACCTTATATTACTAAAACCCTAAAAAGCTAGCTGCAATTTATTATCTTTTATTTACTTTTCCAATTTATATATCTACCGCTATCAGAATTAATCCTTGCAATTAATGAGTACAAGGGGATTGACAACCCTCTTGCCCACGTTGGGTGCAAGTATTTTGTTTGTGTGTGTGCAGGTACTGTCGACCTTTGTTTGCGTGAATCTCCTATAGGTTCGATAATCTTGATTCTTTACTGAGGGAAATACTATCTGCTACTATATTACATCACCCTTCCTCTTCGGGGAAATCACAACGCCTATCACAAGTAGCAGAAGAATTTCTATGCCGTTGCCAGGGAGACTTCATCAAACAAAGCAAGGTACCTCTGCACACACACACACACACACACACACACACCTCATTTGCTTGTTTTATTTCTTATGTAGTTATGTTAACCTCATTATTGACACACAAAAATAGAAAATAAAAATAAAGACATATGGATCCTCATCCGCTTGCTAATCTTTTCAAACTTGCTGCATAGTGTAAACCAATAACTAACAATGAAGAAGTGATAAAAGAAAATGTTATTGGGATACTTTCTTTGAATGAAAATCATGATTGCAATGTTGTTAGTATAAATTCTATGAGTGTTAATTGTGCTAATGATCATGATTGGGGTGATAATCTTAATATTTCTTATGATCTTGAGAATTCTGAGCCTCATAACAAATCTATTATTGATGATAAAACTTGCAATACTACTAAAAGTGGGTTTGGAAGAGCGTCAACTTTAGGTATTAATGATCTGTGGAACCCCGATAGAGGGCCGACGCACGCCAGCCCCAGGATAAGACCTGGCGCACATCAAAGACATGATACATCAATTCCAAGCACAAAATGGCTTTATTATATGAAATGGAGTATTACAATACTATTGCTTACAACAATATTACATGGCTCTAGGGCTAACTAAAATGGCAGCGGAGGTCTTGGTTCAGTGGCAACGTCGTCTCTGGCTGGGCTCCACAACAAACAGGACTGGCTGGGTTACGATCTAGCACGACGGATCTTCTCCTGCAACTGGCCACGTGCAAGGCCAAGTGAGTACTTTGAATGTACTCGCAAGACAACCAAATACATAGCATCCAAACAAGAAGATGACAAAGCAAGCCCTATGCTATTATAAGGACTAATTCTAAACGTGGCATGGAATTAACAGGAAAACATGGATCAAGCATGGCATAACATGGATCAGGCATATAATCTACATAACATAGCATGGCAATGATCACATTAGATGCTTACGGTACTTACTCTTACCGAGTACCAACTTACTCTCTTCTGGGTTGTCCCACAACCCTCGAAATACTCATGATCCATTGGGCACTTCTGATCATAGGACAAGTTCTTCCATCAATATTATTACTGTTACAGTTGACCACCTAGTGAGGCCTGGACGGACTGTCCAATACCGTGGACGTGGCTATTCGAATAGATTCAACACTCTGCAGAGGTTGCGCACTTTACCCACACCATGGAGTACCCGGCCTAGTACTTATTACATGCTCCCATTTGGGTGGACCGATGTTACTCCAACGAAACCTGCCTAACCCGTGACTCCTCCAACGTACCACCGGCAATCATTCTCCCCCGGAGTCCTGCCCTGGGTGGCCCCTGTGTCACTCCTGACACCTGCCACCATTGTGGCCAAACAACTGTCCCAAACGGGGACTACCGGGCTAAACATATAACTGGGCTCACAAGGTTATTGCCGCCTACCTGATCAGGGCAGCACGCATGCATAACCTTCCCTAGTTGGCGGTACCGATGAAATAGCACAAAGCTAGATCAAGTCAAGGCCGTCCCATACCAGCAAATGTGGCTTCACGAATAAGCCCGGACAGGTGACTCTGGATCAACCGACTAGATTTAGTTTATAAATTTGATTCAACATCTTCATCATCGCACCATTACATCAACAATTATGAGCGCGAACAATCACTTAACAACATCATAGCAAAATCATAACAACGTTGACAACAAGGCATGAGATCGAATCATGGTACTAACATGATAATGGTGTTAACAAGATTGTTGCTAGCATGGCAAAATATGCCATGAAAACAAGTCATGACATTAGATGGAAAAGTAATGCCAACATCTAATATAGATGACATAACAGGTGTATGCAAGTGCAGACTAACAGATGATCGAAAGAGGTACTGTATTCTACACACAGAGTGCAAGCAAAGTCATCACGCAAGTGCGGAGCTCATGATAAGAGGTTGGCTTGCCTGGGGGTCGATGAATACGCCGGGAAGAAGTGCGATAAAACTCCAGAAAGATTTGCCAGAAAGGTTTCCCTCTCGAAGGAGGCTGATTAAGGGCAAGGGCAAAATGGTCATTTTCACAGTGTGAAAACATTATAAAAATGACGCCATCGGAACGGGCTCGACGAACTGAAGACGTGGGCGTTGGATTTACCTCAATCGGAGTTACGGTCGCGGAGAAATGCCCATTCGTTCATTAAGCGGTATAACAGACAAAATAGTGTCCATTTCAGTGCTTAACGGATGAACGTTCACTATATAGCCGTTTCGGCCGGCGGCTAAGACCGAAGGCGTATTCCGGTGTTTACGCTTTCACTGTAGTGAAGGCGTATTTTCTGCTGAAGCCGTGGGCAAATGCGCTTCTGAAGCTGGAAAGCGTATTTCGGAAATACGTTTCCACTTAAAAAAACTGGGCCCGGGCTATCGAGACTGACGGGCGGGGCCCGCCTTATCCCTTTCTCTCTCCTCCCTCTGACTCGTCTTCTTCTTCCCCGACCGGAGGAGAGGCAGGGGCGGCCGACTGCCGGCGTAGCCGTCACCTCGCCGCACTAGGGGGCCGGCTGGCGAGCTCTCTGGCACCGGAGTGCCACGCCGTGCCCGAGGATGGTCATAGGGCAACCGAAGACGGGCTGTAGCGCCATCACCGCCGGCCGGGCCGCGGCGGTCGAAGCGCAGCACAGGGCCGCACCGGCAGAGCTTCCCTGGCGAGAACGGAAACGGCGGCGACTCCGCGGGCTCCTGGGACAAAATGGACGGAGCGCTGGGTTGGGCTCGAGGGGATCCGTGGTGGAGCTACGACCATGGAGTTCACGGGAAGAGGGGAGAGGTCCCGGGGCTCGGGTGAGGGGTTGGGGCGGTTGCTGGTGAAGAGGGGGGGCTCGGGGACACGCTTATATAGTCGTGGGAGGGCTCGCGACGACTGCCGGAGCTTCGAGACGCAAGACGACGTGGCAATGCTCCGGTGAAATACCGAGGTCGGTAGAAACATCCATGAGCTAGGAGACGAAGGGGAGAGAGATCCAGAAGACTCACGCACGCGGTGGAGAGCTCGCCGACGCTCCCGGACGAGCTGCGGCGTACCAGAGAGGACTCCCAAAGAATCTGGTACGTGGTGCACTGCTTTGGCGTGCTCTGCACGTGGTCACCGTGTGGCCACGGTGTTGCCACACCGCACGCGAGGCCAAACCATGTCTGGGGCACTCTACAACCTTCTAGCAGACGATTTGATCACTCAGACAGTAGCAGTGAGCTTTGGTGTGACTGAGCGATGGTCAAACAGGAAATGGGAGCAAGGTGGTTGTGCTGTGGTGTGGCCACCACAGTGTACCTCTTGGCATGATCTTGGGCAGGGGTCAATCATCCACTAAGGTAGTCATCCTGGCCAAGTTTCAGCACCAATGAACAAGTCTAGATGGTACTTCCTTTGTGACCATGCCCACTGACCAGAAATGAAGATGATGATGCTGGGAAAGAATGGCTAGATGAAAATGGCCCAAATTTGGTGGAGACCAATAATTTAGGCATATGGAGGCACTGTAAAAATTTCATACCATTTGCATACTTCTAAATGGTACTTCCTTCATAGTGCTTCAGTTTGTACAGAAACTTGAGAAAATTATAAAAAAAGATTGCTTTGATGAATTGAGCTGATTTTTGGTTTACAGTAGTAATATATCAATATGTACTACCCTGCAAAATTTCAGCCCAAGGAGATCAAGGAATCAAGCACTTCCTTTGCAAACAGGAAATCTGGACAGAATTAGCAAATGGATGTTGTGCTCAAAATATAATTGGTGGAACTTGTAATTTTGATGGAAATGGTGAAGATATATCCAGGAGAAGCTCCACAAATTATTTGGGAATCTTCCTGGCTACCAAAATGGTGGTTCCTTTGGAAAGGCCCCAAATTGAAATATTGGCTTTAAATAGGAAAATACAATTTCCCCTATTTAATTATGGCCAATATTTTTATGGGAGCTCAATATGATCATAAGGAATATCTTCACAAGTTTTCATGAACTTTGGAGATGGATAGATATTTTCCTGGATTTAATTTCTCAGAAAGGCAAAAAAAGGAATTAATTTTAGATGAGAAATATTGCATATGACTTGGCAATATTTTTGCACATCTAGGGTTTATGAGTGAAGGAGGATCTCTGGAAATTTTGGGAGGATTAATAGAACAAGGAAAATGATAGCTCCTTTGTAAACACAAAGGCAGGATTTCCAAATCCGATATTTTGGAACTAGGGTTTCAATGGGATTCGGGGTTTATAGATGGAAGGTTGGCTGGCACAAGGGCATGGAATAGGCACTGATAGGTTGAGGATTGTCTGGATTCACCTGGTCACTCACCAGATTCCAGAGGAAAAATTTGGGAGAGAAAAGCTAGGAAGGAATAACAGCACAAAAATTGATAACCCGACTTTTGGGGTGTTACAAACCTTCCCCCCTTAAGAGAATCTCGTTCTCGAGATTCCTAGGGTTAGCTCAGAGCAAATATTGCGCCTCCTGGAAAAACCTCTGGGTTGGGTCTTAACCCTGCGGTTGAAAACAACCGAGTTAAGAGTACCGAAAACTGGTACACCCAGATCGAGACACGGATATCGCGGGATCTACTCCTTGGGTAGGGGCCGCTAGGTAGCCCTGACATTTTTAGAAAAAGCATAATTTCCTTCTTCCAAAAATGCTCGGGGCACCACAATAAACAGTGGCCTCTCTCACTGGCAGGTGGGCTTAGGGCCCACTGGCAGCCTTCTTCTTTCTCCGGCCAACGGCTTTCTCTCGCTCCCGCGCTGTCCTGAGTGTGGCTAGGCACTGCGCATGCCTAGCTCCTGGGGCATAAAGCACCCTACGATGATAGTGCACGGCATGCATGAGGCCAACGCAGAGAGCACTCCCATCGCGGGCCCGCGCCGGTTGGCACTGCTCGCGGATTCGCCTCCTGGACGCCGGTGATCAAGCGACGCGCGGTTCTCCTGGACCTCACTCACCGTATACCGGACTTGGGCTATAAAGACGACCGCAGCTTTCTTCTTCCTCCACCTCGCATCCTACCTCACTCCTTTTCTTCCTCTTCTCCTTTTCCTTCTGGTTGCAGGAGCACGAGGCAAGGCATTAATGGAGGACGTGGGTTCGGAGCTGATCACCATCCTCTTGGTGAGTCTGCTGGCGGCATTGGTTGGCTTCTCGCTGCTGCTGTGTGCGATGATCCTTGATGATCGCCGGGATGCCGCTACCCGAGTGGTGGCTCCCCGAGGTGGCGTTGATCATGAGGACTAGACATCAATGCAGGGACCATGCTGCTGGTAACTCCTCGTCGAGCAACGTCCATAATGAGTGGGTGTTAGGGTAGAATCGGGCTTTAGATCTTGGGCTGGAAAGGTTGTAACGGTTTATGTTGCAATAAAATTTCTCTGAATTCCTCCGAGATTGCAGCCGGGTTTGGGAAAAAGATTTTGGGACCAGGGAAATTACTGGATAGAGCTGGTTTTCCAGAACATTGTGTTAAAACTAGCAAATGGAGTAAGCATAGATGGGTATGGATGGGTGGCTTTGCATTCTACCCAAGTACTACGGCGATTGTACTCAGGAGAAGAAACTTGGCGTGTAGACATTGCTCACACAATACACATGCAATCGATTCAGACTAATATGCAAGCATGCAGAATGCATACAGTAGCAAAATGCAGACAGAGGAAAGAAACGTATCGAGCAGATTACACTAAGGTGTTTTAATGCTAGTGGGTGTATGTACTCCTGGTATACATACACCTACACCAGCTCGCATTTCATTAGGGACTCCAGGCGAGTCCAATGTTATTAGGTGTAAGTGCTCTGCTAACTAGAATCTTGTTAAGCATCCTCTGCCAGCTCTGTTAAGCATTTCTGCTTAACAGAGAGACAGATGAACCAAACACACAGAGCAAACAGGCATACATAACATTACAATAGCACACAGGCACAAGCAGTACAAGCAATATAACAAAGCACAACCTTACTAAGCAGCTAGCAGCAACAACTCACTCCGAACTACAGGATTCTAATCCTAGATGAGGATGAAGAAATAGTCTTTGCAACACACATACTCGCGGCATCTCTTGGCTTCGCTCACTGCCAGAGCCACAAATGGGCCTAGTCTTGCTGGGGCTCTCCTGGGGGACGAAGGCTGAGCCAACTTCCATCTTCATCGTCGGACACCTCTATGGGTTGGGGTGCAACTAGCTGGGTTGCGGCCGGAACCTGACAGAACACATCCCGACGACGAAGTCGCCAGATAGCTCGAAAGTAAGAACTTGGGTGAATGATGCCGGGTCGACATGGGTTCACGGATTGCGAGGGTGGTACTAGCTGCGAAGGTGGCACTGGGTTTGGCAGCAGGGAACGGGTAGTTTGGGATGCAGTTTGACGGGCCGCACGGTATGCTTCCGTAACAACCCGAGTGGTGTCAATGTCAATGGCTTTGAACTCTCTAAGAATGCCAGAGAGCAGTAGTCCCTGGGCAGCAGTGAACTGAACCAGGTGAGCTATTGCTGGGTCAGCATCTCCAACTGTGCTGGAGAACTCGCAACCTGCACTGGTTGCAGAGGGAAAGTAGCGAAACTCCCGCATCTCCGCTGCGGACACTGGAAACCAAGACGTGCGATGGCTTCTGCAGCAGCTATCTGGACAACCAATGCGCGGGTGGGCATGGGTTTGCCCCAAAAATTCAAGGGCTTCCCATCCGCTGCTGGACCTGGGTTGATATGCGCCTTCGCATAAAATCGGCAAAGGTGGGGAACGGGCTCCGATTGGAACACCAGATACACCGGAGTAGCACTACAGCCAAGGGCTTGGGTGAGCATACTCGAAAGGATGGGCGGAAAGCCGGGATAACCATTGGCCAAAGTTCGACTATGGAAAGTGGTTGTTTTGGAAGAACTGGCCATGGCTGCTGGTTTGAGGATACTATAGTCTGGGTTCTCTTGCGGGGATCTGGCTTACTGAATGGAGAGAGAGCTGCGACTCGCAGGTGGGAGGGGGTTAAATAAGCAGTCGGGCTGGAACACACCAGCATGGCGTGGATCCTTCTCGTTGCGGGCAGAAGATGATGGAAATATGCCCTAGAGGCAATAATAAAGTTGTTATTTATATTTCCTTATATCATGATAAATGTTTATTATTCATGCTAGAATTGTATTAACCGGAAACTTGATACATGTGTGAATACATAGACAAAACACAGTGTCCCTAGTATGCCTCTACTAGACTAGCTCGTTAATCAAAGATGGTTAAGTTTCCTAACCATAGACATGCGTTTTCATTTGATGAACGGGATCACATCATTAGGAGAATGATGTGATGGACAAGACCCATCCGTTAGCTTAGCATAATGATTGTTAAGTTTTATTGCTATTGCTTTCTTCATGACTTATACATATTCCTTTGACTATGAGATTATGCAACTCCCGAATACGGGAGGAACACCTTGTGTGCTATCAAACGTCATAACGTAACTG
Organism: Thinopyrum elongatum; assembly: GCA_011799875.1. NCBI lineage: Eukaryota > Viridiplantae > Streptophyta > Magnoliopsida > Poales > Poaceae > Thinopyrum > Thinopyrum elongatum. The sequence goes on along the minus strand of CM022299.1, from coordinate 21,608,429 downwards.
GGTGATTATAAAGATGCTCTACAGGTGTCTCCGAAGGTGTTTGTTAGGTTGGCATAGATCGAGATTAGGATTTGTCACTCTGAGTATCGGAGAGGTATCTCTGGGCCCTCTTGGTAATGCACATCATGATAAGCCTTGCAAGCAATGTGACTATTGAGTTAGTTACGGGATGATGCATTACAGAACGAGTAAAGAGACTTGCCGGTAACGAGATTGAACTAGGTATGAAGATACCGACGATCGAATCTCGGGCAAGTAACATACCGATGACATAGAGAATAACGTATGTTGTCATTGCAGTTTGACCAATAAAGATCTTCATAGAATATGTAGGAACCAATATGAGCATCTAGGTTCCGCTATTGGTTATTGACCGGAGATGTGTCTCGGTCATGTCTACATAGTTCTCAAACCCGTAGGGTCCGCACGCTTAACGTTCGATGGCGATATGTATTATGAGTTATGTGTTTTGGTGACCGAAGATTGTTCGGAGTCCCGGATGAGATCACGGACATGACGAGGAGTCTCGAAATGGTCGAGAGGTAAAGATTGATATATTGGACGATAGTATTCGGACACCGGAAGTGTTTCGGAATGTATCGTGTACGTATCGGAGTACCGGGGGGGTTACCGGAACCCCCGGGGGAAAGATATGGGCCATATGGGCCATAGGAGGGAGGCTAGGCAGCCCACAACGGGTGGCCGCGCGCCCCCCCATGGGGAGTCTGAATTGGACAAGGGGAGGGGGCAGCGCCCCCTTTCCTTCTACTCCTCCCTCTCCTTTCCCCTTTCCCCTTCCGATAAAAGGAAAGGGGGGGGGGAGAATTGGACTAGGGGTCCAAGTGGGACTCCTCCCACTTGGCGCGCCTGTTGACACCAGATTTTGGCATGGTATGAAACGCAATTAAGATGGCCTCATATGGAAAAATGTTCTACACGAATTGTTTTCGTCTCGTCGAATCGGTTAATTTTGATATAAACATCATCCCAATCCGAGTTCGTATGCAAAAGTTAGAGGCAACATTTGCGGACCAGTACTGACTGAAAAAGTGACGCAAGGGACGAGACACCCGCCTAGGTGGTGTCTTATGGGTCGCGTGAGTTATTCGGCCTTTGCCGGCTGAATGAAGCTTGCCGGGGTGGAAACCTTGCAGGTATGGAAAGCTTGCCGGGGTGGAAACGTTGCGGTGTAAAAGCTTGCCAGGGTGGAAACCTTGCCGGTGTGGAAAGCTTGCCGAGATGGAAACCTTGCCGGTGTGAAAGCTTGCTGGGGTGGAAAGCTTGCCGGTGTGGAAAGCTTGCCGGGGTGGAAACCTTGCCGGAGTGGAAAGCTTGCCGGTGTGGAAAGCTTGCCGAGGTGGAAACCTTGCCGGGGTGGAAAGCTTTCCGGGAAAGTAGAAACTGTCAAAGACAATCCGACCAGAAGTTGGAGATGGGCTCGAAAGGTTATTCAGATTACCTCGGATGGAAAAGTGTTCTACACGGAAGTTGTGCGTATCATCGAAACGGTCAACTTTTTTTTGGAGTCATCATCGTCGGAGATAGTATACGGCCTACAAAGTTGTTACAAGGCTTGGACAGTTCAGAAAACTGCGTAATTGAATCCGTCCCACAGTTAAAGATGGGCACTAAAAGTCATAACACTAGTAGAAAAAGGCCTATTTGTCCCGGTTCATAAGGCCCATTTGTCCCGGTTCCCAAACCGGGACTAAAGGGTCGGGACTAAAGGCCCCCCCCCTTTAGTCCCGGTTGTGTTACGAACCGGGACTAAAGGCCCTCCACGTGGCCGCTCTCTGGAGCTCCACCTTTAGTCCCGGTTGGTAACACCAACCGGGACTAAAGGAATTTTTTTGAAATTTTGTTTTTCTGAATTTTTTTTGAAAAATAAAATTTTGAATTTTTTTTGAATATTTTCTTATTTTCAAATTTCTGAATTATTTGACAATTCAATCTCTAATCACCCACTCTAATCACCCCTCATCACTGCTCAATTATGAACCACTCATTCCAAATCGTCTAACTTCCCGGTCGGTCACCCATCCTCTCACTACTCCACCCTGAGCACGCTTAACTTCCCGGCCGGTCACCCATCCTCTTACTACTCTAGCCTAAGCACGCTTAACTTTCGAGTTCTATTCCCCCTAGTTTCCAAGTCTGCACTTGTTGTTTTCCTGACAATACTAAGCTGTCAATCCTATTAACCCTTAGGAGTTGAACTTGAGCATTAAGCACCGTTTGAGTTTGAAATTATTATTCTAAAAAACAATAATTATTTATTAACACTAATATTTCTTGAATAAGTAGTTTTACCATAGTTTGACCAGATTTAACAAAAAATCAAAAAAACTGAAATTTGAGCATAACTTTTTTTCTTTCAGAATTTGAGGATTCTAAGAATTTGCAAACAGGCCTACGGCTGTGCCTCCCCTTTCGAACTCCTCTCTATAGCAGGCCTACTGGCCTAACTGTGTCTCTCTGCCTATGGGCCTACTGGGCCTTCTGCGGGCCTGAATCCTGGCCCACCTGCCGGGTTGGGTTGCTAGTCGTATTCAGGCCGTGGTGGCCCAATAGGAGGCATTTTTTTATTTTTTTTCAGTTTTTTTGTTTTGTTTTTTGCATTATTTATTTTCTTTTGTTTTTTGCTTTATTTTTCTTTAATTCTTTTGCTGTTAGGTCACAAAAATTATAAACTTTCTGTTAGTGCCATTAGTTTTCAAATTTGAATAGTTTAAATTTGAATTCTTTGAAATTTGTGTGAATCACTAGTTTGTGAATAACTTTACTATAAAAATAGATTTTTGAGTGATTCTTTTTCTTGCTATTTAATATTACTGTGTTTTAACATTATATTCAAAAACAAATTTTGTTATTTTAGTTTCTAACAAAAAATTCTTTATGATACTCTTTTTGCTATTAAAGTTTCTAACAAAAAAATTCTTTATGAAAATTCATTTTGCCATTAATGTTTTGAACAGAAAATACTTTGATAATTTTAGTTGCATAAATTTTATATAATTTTAGTTTCAAAAATACTAGAGGTATATAAAAGCTTTTAGTTGATTCCTTTGCTATTAGAGTTTTATAAAAGCTTTTTAGTTGATTCTTTTTGCTATTGAAGAATATTATAGTTTTGTTTTAGTTGATCATAACAGAATATTTTAATGATTATTTTAAGTTCATTCTTTTTGCTATTAGTTCATTCTTTTTGCGCTAAATGACCCTGAAATTGAAAAGCACTACAAATGAACTCTGAAAAGGTTGAAAGTGGCATGGTATACATCATTTCACCCACATAGTTTGTGCTAAAAAGTTGAGAGGGTTACGGCAAAAACTGGATGCACTTCGTGTACAAAACGGGCAATCTCTTTCGAAGTATCAGGGTTTCATACGGAAACTCGTCTATTACAAAGGGATTTCATTTTTTTTGAACTTTTTGAACTCCAGACTTTTGTGTGAAAATGCACCATTCAAAGCCAATAATCATCATAGTCATTACCACCAACAACTATTAATCATCATAGTCATAGTGTAGCTATCTAATCACCACAACACTAGCTAATATAATCATCATAGTCATTACCACCAACACTAGCTATTTAATCATCATAGTCATAGTGTAGCACATCATCATCTTCAAACTCATTCTAGCTAGCTAATCACTCCTGCTGCTCTCTCTCAGGTAAAATAGCATAGAACATGTGTAGCACTCCTGCTTCATCATATGGAGCATGCAGATGAACTGTCTCCTAATTGTGGGCTGCGCTTCTGATTGCTGCCCCCTAGTACTTCTCTGCGATCCTTCACAATTTTGCTCAGTCTTTGACTATTAAGGCTTGCTGCTTTTAGAAATCCTGAATGCACTCATGTGCAATGTAGGATGTCTTGGCCGTAAGCTAACCATTGCCATGCGACCTTTAGGCTCGACCAATGAGGCACAACTATCATTGGGAGTCCCTGTTGAAGAACATCGTAGTAACATACTTAGCAATGAAGTTTAGCTTAAAAAATAATGTATGCAAAAGATGCACTGAGGACAAATAGAAAAATCTTACCATCTTTTAAATAGAAATGACCGTAGTTCAATACGCACGCTAGTGGTCGCACGTTTTGAGTACTAAGATTTTCAATCCAGGAATAATTTGTCTTGACAGTATCAAGATCTCAAGCCATGAAACATAATGACTTATCTCCTCGCAGTTTAGTTCAGCCCCGGGACAGTAGTAGGTCATGTCTACCAAGCGCTGGACATGTTTGCTTGAATGGAAATAAGCTGTCAATAGAAATTAGTTGTCAACTATTTTTCAATAAACAATATCCAAGACATAAATATGGTTGAGAAACTCACATAATGGTAGAACTGGAGGCGTCTGCACATCGACCCAGATGTCGATATTACCTTCAATATCATCTTCCGGACGAATATCAAAGGTGATAAGCATATCAGGCTCAAATGCATAAGCCTTGCATAGTGATCTCCAATTTTTGCATTCAAAATAGGTGTAGGTGTCTGCATTGTATAATTTTGCGGCAAAAGTATAACCATGCTCGGTCCTCAAGTGAACTATCTTTACCTCCATAGTTTCCATAGGACTGAAACCAATCTTATCCAAGACATAAATTCTTGCATGGCACGGGATACACTAGTAGAATAGTAAAAAATTAAAATTATAAGTTGAAGCAAAAGAAGCAGAAGTCATGCTTAATTACGAAAAAAGACTTGTCGTTGTGACTTACTGTATCCACTTCGAAGGTCTCATCCAGCTTGATGCTGAAGCACCTACCACCAACTAAGAAATTTCTGTCACACATGCCGCGCTCGTCTTCGCAGTATTCGCACATACCGAAATCATTTTCGTCGTCAGACATTTCCTATGTTCATAGTTGATCAAAAATTGATTGAAGGCAACTACCAGGAAACTCAACAAAAAGATCACTATTACTCAATATGCAATGGGTTGACTTTAGGTCTGTCGAGTCTTCCTTCCTGAACTCTCATCTCATGTATATATAATAACAACAGTCGGCATTCTTCCTCTCTCAAATATATATAATAACAAACAATAATAAAAGTAAGAAAATTACACAAGTATCTATCTTAATCATACAAGTAAGAACTTTTTTCTTTTACAAAGAAGATAAGACCAAGAGGTTCACCACTGTGGTGCCGGCGACGAGATCGGCGCGGGCGATCGACGGCAGTGAGGACAGGGACGGGACAGGACGGACCGCCAAACCTAGACAAATCTCGAGGAAAATGGAGCTTGGACAAGGAGCTTCGAGAGGAGAAAACTTAAGTGTGGCTCGGGCATTTCATCAAACACCTCATGTGCATACGAGGTGAGCTAGAGCACCACAAAGCTCTCCCACGGCCGACCCAAAACCAGAGCACTCCACTGCTCTGCTCGCGGGCGAGGGGGTATATATAGGCATCTCATTGGTCCCGGTTCGTGGCTGGAACCGGAACTAAAGGTCCCCCTTTGGTCCCTGTTCCAGCCACGAACCGGGACCAATAATTGTGGGCCAGGAGCGAGGCCCATTGGTCCCGGTTCGTGGCTAGAACTGGGACCAAAGGGGCCAGACGAACCGGGACCAATGCCCCAAGAGGCCCGGCCGCCCCCCTGGCCTCACGAACCAGGACCGATGCCCCCTTTGGTCCCGGTTCGGGAGTGAAACGGGATTAATGAGCTGGCCCTGCCTGGACCAAAGCCCTGTTTTCTACTAGTGTAAAGATGACCTTAAAAGGAGAAGTGACCCGCGTTGTATTATGCAGATCATCGAGGCAGACAAGTTTGATGTTGAACTCGACTCCAGCCGAGTTAGTATGCGATTTCTATAGCCCACGCAACAAGCAGGACAGAAATATGGGACAGATCCGAGCCAAATCCGACTTGGACTAGAACTAGGATTTTTTTTTGGACGTGAATTAATGTAATATTCTTGTAAGGAAAGCCTAGATGAATCCTTTACTTGTACGGGAAGTCCAGCCGCCTCTTATATATGTTGGCGGTGACGGCCGATTGAACAACACACAATCGAACAAATCAATATACCACTTTTTATCTACGTTTTGTTTCTTCATCGTTTTTCTCTGTCATTCTTCGTTGTTCCTCATTTGAGAGCTACGAATCCCGAGGCTCTAGGGGTGAGCGAATCGACCTAGGGCAGCCCATAGCCGCCGCACTGCCTGACGGGGTCCCTCCCGGGCGTGTGGGGTTTCGGGTCTCCAAAACCGCCCGCCGACTGTCTTGCGTATCGCGCTGTCGGTCGGGTCTCCTTTGACGTGAGCTGCGGTGCATCACCTCGGAGTCGAGGGTACACGTGTCGTGTTCGTGTGCCAACACACTTTTTGGCGACTCCGCTGGGGACTGAAGAGCAATCATCATCATCATCCATCATGTCTAGCAGCGACAAGATTCCTAAGCCATCTGAAGTGGATGCCGATAACATCATCAAGCCCAATTTCAAGGAATTATCGGCAGAACATCGTCAAGTTTATGAGGATTACAAGAAGGCACGTGAAGAGAAGGAGTTGCAGGAGTTCCTTGGGAATTTCAAGAAGGATCGCCAGGGCAACATCACTCCGGTTGGAGAAATCAAGCTTCCTCCTCTTCATGATGAATAGGTTAAACCCCCTATGAGTAAAACCTTCTCTCCAGTGGTATGGGCTGAAATTGATAGTCGCATTACTGATAGCAATAATCTTTTATACCAAATTTTCTTGGAAAATAGTAATGCTCAAAAAGTATGCCTCAATCATCTATTGGTAATATTAGTGTGCCTGTTACCGCAGAAATCCCTAATCCAACTTTACCTATTTCATTGGCGCCTCCCGTGCCGATGAATTTTTATCCTAGCCCAGCAAATCAAATTTTTGCTGCACCCATTAATCCTATCATGAGTATGCCAGGTTCGGTAGTGACGCCGAACCAAACCCTACCTACAAGCGCAAACACTGCTAGATCATTGCTGAATTACAAATCAGCATACATGCCACAATTCACACCTGCAGCTACTAACCCTACTCCTCCTATGCCACTGCCACAAGCTTCATCATCCACTACGGATGATGGTCTAGCTAATCTTAGAGAGGAGATGGCTAAGATGCTTAGAGAGAATTTTGGAGTTGAGTTGCCTCAGAATCGGATTTACCAAAAGCCGTACCCCGAGTATTTTGATGCCATCCAGTGCTCTCCATGATATAAAATTCCAGATTTTGTTAAGTTTAACGAAGAAGGCACAAAAACCATGTGGGAGCATGTTAGTCAATATTTAGCACAATTAGGTGAGGCAGGCTCGCTAAATGAATTGAAAGTGCGTTTGTTTCCTTTATCATTAACTGGTACTGCATTTTCATGGTTTTCTTCTTTACCACATGGTTCCATTCGGGTTTGGTCGCAGCTAGAGCAGAAATTTCATGATCACTTTTATAGCGGCGACAATGAACTCAAGTTGTCACATCTAACATCGGTTAAACAGAAGCATGATGAATCGGCCTCCGATTACGTCAAGAGATTTAGAGAAACAAAAAACCGGTGTTATAGTTTGGTGATAACCGAGAGAGACTTGGCAGACCTAGTGCTGAGTGGTTTGAGATCTCCCATTAGAGAAAAGCTAGAAGGCTATGAGTTATTAAATGTCAACCAAGTCTTACAAAGGGCTTTGGCTCACGAAAGCCGAAGCAAAGATCTCAAAGAAGTGCATAGATATAAAGCTGATCATCCTAAGATGAACATGGTTGAATATGATAGTGATCACTCGGACGATGAGGGTGGTATCTATGCTACTGAATTTGTTTGGCCATCTAAGGCCAAACCCTTTACTTGCAATGATCTGAAACCGATTCATAAGAATCGTGATGAAGAGATGAAGTTTACTTTTAACATTGCCAAATGTGATAAAATATTTGATGATTTGCTGCAAGCCAAAATTATTAGAATATCTCATACTTTACCGCCGTTCGAAGAGCTGAAATGGCGCGCTTATTGCAAGTATCATAATTCTTTTTCTCATGCTACTAACGATTGCAATGTTTTTCGATGGCAGATACAATCGGCCATTAATGACGGACGATTGAACTTTTCTGAGATGCAAGTTGATAAACAGCCCTTTCCAATGAATACCATGGAGTTGGAGGGGAAGAAGCTACTCATTCGGCCGGAGGTAGCCGAATCTGCTAATAAAGCTAATGTCATTGTTGGTGAGCCCAGGAAAGACAAGGAGGGCAGCAAGGTCTTGGGGAGACAGGTTGTGCTTGATAAGCAACCCGATGGCAAGGAGGTGATCAAAATCACCATCAAGAATCCTGCACTCGGGGGGAAACCGCAAGTGCAAGAAAATACTCGTGTTAAATTTGTTAAGCCCAAGAGTCCAGAGGTTGGCAAGTGGAAGACGAATGAAGCTAAAGGGCAGCGCAAGAAAATCAAGCCAACTTTTGATATGTTGTTGTCCAAGTATGCCAGTCAAGCGGCCGGTTCTAGCTCTAACCGGTCATCAAATTTGAAGCACTTAAGGTCATCTCCTCGGGAAGAATTTCAGCATAATGCAAGGCCATATGGGTCATGGGCACCGGGACCATGGATGCCGCCACCCCCCTATGCGCCATACTACATGGGAGACTTCAATGGAGGATGGTGGCAGCCCCCAATGGCCCCTTATGCTTTTCATCCGGGTTGGGCAGAACCAAGGAGGCCCATTCATGAGAGACTTTCTTATCCTACACGAGGCCGTTTGAACAATGGTGTCAATCGGCCAATGCAAGATCAAAAAAGGGTTGGCAAGCAAGTGTGGCGTGCTAAATCACCAAGTGCAGAAATTTCAGAGCCTAGCAAGCAAAAGGAGAAGAATACTAGTGCTGAGACTATTATGATAGGCACTAAAGAGTTGACAATCAAGGAGCCGATTATTGTTGAAAAACCGGTTGGTTCCAATAAAGATGTAGCTGTTGTCCAGCAAGGTCCCATGGCTAATGATCATGAAGCTAGCACAAGCAAGGCCAAGTCGAGGGATCCAAAATATACTCAGCCTAAGTGGTGTCCTTCCGGTCTGACCAAGGCACAAAAAAGGAGACTGCAGCGCATGAGGAGTCAAGAGATGGTAGAACAGGAGGCCGAGAAGCAAAGAGATAAATTGTTCAATGACATTCGGCCCATGGTACCTACAAAAAAAATATGGATGCCTAAACAAATACAAGGTGCAGTGGCTTCTACATCTGTCACAACAGCACCTACACCACCAAAGGAGGACGATGCCACCACTATTACATCGTCCGCAACACCTATTGATTCCACTTCGCTCGGACAGATTTCAGAATCGATGAACACACCCGAGGAGGAAGATGATATGTTGGATTATGAGCCTACACCGGTCCACGACGGTATGGATATCAATATGGTGTATTACTTACCCGCTGAATTTCGTGCTATAGATGAAGAAGGGGAGGTGGCTCAGCTAGATTTTGGTCCTAAAAATGCTATATTCGAGAAGCCAAAAGAACACGTGACACACTTGAAGCCATTGTTCCTTAAAGGTCATATTAATGGATCGCCGGTTGCTAGAATGCTTGTCGATGGTGGTGCTGTGGTGAATCTTATGCCATATTCGGTCTTCAAAAAATTGGGGCTGCGTGATGAAGAGTTAATAAAGACCAACATGGTGCTTAATGGATTTGAAGGCAAAGAGAAAACTGAAGCCAAAGGTGTAATGTATGTGGAGCTTACGGTGGGAAGCAAAACTTTGGCTACCGCATTCTTTGTCGCCGAGGTGCAAGGTAACTACAATATGATATGAGGCCGCGATTGGGTTCATGCAAACCAATGTGTGCCATCTACTATGCACCAATTTTTTATTCAATGGGTGGATGATGAAGTGGAGGTCATTTATGCGGATAATTCGGCTTGTGTTGCTTTGACCGATGCATCGGTGGATTGGCAACATCCCAATGCTACTTGCTTGACGGGACACGACTTATCAGAATTTGATTTTCTTAGCCCCACAAAAAGTGGTTTCGTGCCCATTTCTTTAAAGCCGGTTGGTGGTAATCGGCTCCAAGGTATGATGTATTTAAATGGATTCTAACTCAGATTGGTTGCAAAAGCGTCTTGTTGAATATCGGTCCAATGAGAACGATATGTATGAATATATAGAGGAGTTTGACGATATGGATAAATTAGGACAAGGTTTTACATCGGCTGATCCATTAGAAGAGATAGACATAGGAGATGGTTCAATTCCTAGGCCGACATTTGTAAACAAAAACTTAAGAGCCGATCATAAAGCTAAGTTGATCGAGCCATTGAAAGAATATGTTTGTTGCTTTGCATGGCAATGTCATGAGATGCTAGGTTTAAGTCGAGAGCTAGTGGAGCATCGCTTACCTATAAAGGCTGGTTTTAGACCGTACAAGCAATCGGCCAGAAAGTTTAATCCAAAAACATATGACCGGATCAAGAAAGAGATCGGTCGTTTGCTTAAAGCTAATTTTATTAGACCTTGCTGATATGTCGAGTGGATTTCTAACATTGTACCAGTAGAGAAAAAAGGCTCCGACAAGTTGAGGGTGTGCATTGATTTCAGAGATTTGAATAGAGCTACACCTAAAGATGAGTATCCCATGCCAATAGCCGATATGCTTATTAATTATGCTTCTGGACATAAGGTCATTAGTTTTCTTGATGGTAATGCGGGGTATAACCAATTTTTTATGGCCGAAGAGGACATGTCCAAAACGGCTTTTCGATGTCTGGTTTCCTTGGTTTATTTGAGTGGACAGTGATGACCGTTGGATTAAAAAATGCCGGTGCCACGTATCAAAGGGCTATGAATTTAATTTTTCATGATTTACTTGGTGTTATACTTGAAGTTCATATTGATGATATTGTTGTCAAATCGGATGCTTTCGAATCTCATCTAGCCGATTTGCGTTTAGCTTTTGAAAGAATGAAAAAATATGGATTGAAGATGAATCCTTTGAAGTGTGCATTCGGCGTGTCGGCTGGAAAGTTTTTGGGTTTCATTATTCATGAAGATGGCATAGAGATTGATCCCAAAAAGATAGAGGCCATACAGAAAGTGGAGGCTCCAACATGCAAGAGAGATATGCAAAAGTTCGTTGGCAAGGTCAATTATTTGAGAAGGTTCATAGCTAATCTGTCAGGGAAAGTTGATGCATTTATTCCTATCCTTCGGTTAAAGAACGATGTTGATTTCACTTGGGGGGCAAAACAACAAGAAGCATTTGATATGATCAAGAACTATTTGTGCACTCCTCCGGTGATGAAAGCGCCCAAGCATAGGGAACCCTTTAAGCTTTACATTGCAGCAGAGGAAGGTGTTATTAGTGCTGTTTTGACTCAAGAAACCGAAGGAAAAGAGCATGCTATTACATATTTGAGCACGCGCTTATTGGACACCGAGACAAGGTATACATTCATTGAAAAACTATGTCTATGCTTATATTATGCTTGCACAAAATTGAGACATTATTTAGTGCCGAGTGCTTGCATAGTAGCCTGTCAAACCAACGTCATTAAATACATGTTGCATAGGCCAATTCTTAGTGGTAGAATTGGCAAGTGGGCTGATGCTTTGATTGAATATGATTTGGCTTATGAATCTCTAAAATCCATGAAAGGCCAAATCGTTGCTAATTTTATTGTTGAGCATCAGATTAATGACAAGCATGATGTTGATATAAACCTTGTTTCGCTAGTACCATGGAAATTATACTTTGATGGTTCAGTGTGTAGCAATGGCCAAGGTGTTGGTATTGTTTATATATCTCCTCATGGTGCTGTTTTTGGAGCCTCGTGCCACTTAGAATATTTTTGCACAAATAATCAAGCCGAATATGAAGCATTGTTATTTGGCTTAGAGATGTTGCTTGCCATAGGTGCTACACATATTGAGGCTTTTGGTGATTCGTTATTAGTAGTGCAACAAATATCCAAAGTCTTTCAATGTTTTGACGAATCACTTAATGTTTATCTTGATAAATGTCTAGATATAATTTCTACTTTGGATTATTTTAGCATTGCTCATATATCTAGACATGACAATTGGAGAGCAAATGAGTTGGCACAACAAGCATCCGGCTATCATGTTGATCATGGCATGTTTCATATTTCTCAAAGGCCGATGTCTAGTCTTGCCAACATAGGGGAGGCCGAACCGGAGCCCACCGTTTCGGCCACTAATGAAATATTCAATGCAGGAGAAAATCAAGACTGGAGGAAACCCATCATTGATTATTTGTGTGATCCTAGTAGAAGGGTGGACAGGGCTGTTCGGCGTATGGCTTTTAAATATACGATGTGGGATGATGACCTTTATCGCCGAATAGTTGACGATGTTCTTTTAAAGTGCTTGGACGAGGACCAAGCAAGAGTTGCTATGGGAGAGGTACATGAAGGCATTTGTGGCACTCATCAGTCGGCTCCCAAGATGAAGTGGTTATTGCGATGTGCTTGGTTTTATTGGCCGACTATGATTAATGATTGCTTCAGATATTATAAAGGGTGTGAAGCTTGTCAAAAATTTGGTGATATTCAATTGGCTCCTGCTGCTATGTTACATCCTATTGTCAAGCCGCGGCCTTTCAGAGGATGGGGTTTAGACTTTATTGGAGAAATTCACCCGTCTTCCTCAAAGGGGCATCGGTTCGTGTTGGTGGCAACCGATTATTTCACTAAATGGTCTGAGGCAGTACCTCTCAAGAACATGACCCATACAGAGGTAATCCAATTCATAACTGAGCACATTATTCATAGATTCGGCATTCCTCAAATATTAACTACAGATCAAGGTTCATCTTTCATGTCACATCAAGTCAGAGAATTTGCCGAATCTTATAACATAAAGTTGCTCAATTCCTCTCCATATTATGCCCAAGCTAATGGACAAGCTGAGTCCAGCAATAAAATTTTAATCAAGCTTATCAAGAGGAAGATTGAGGATAATCCGAGGAGATGGCATGAGTTGTTGTCTGAAGCTTTGTGGGCACATAGGATCTCAAGGCATGGTGCTACGAAGGTGACTCCATATGAGCTAGTATATGGTCAAGAGGCTGTTTTACCGGTGGAAGTAAATTTGAATGCTTTGAGAATAGCCAAACAAAATGATTTATCGGCAATAGACTTTTATAACTTGATGATGGACAATATTGATGAGGTGGCCGATAAATGTTTGGCTGCTTTGAAGGCCATAGAGAGAGATAAGTTGAGGCTAGCAAGAGCTTACAATAAGAGAGTTAAGTTGAAGAATTTTCAAGTTGGCGATCTCGTCTGGAAAGTGATTCTACCGATTGGTTCAAGAGATAGAAAATTCAGGAAGTGGTCTCCGAGTTGGGAAGGTCCTTTTAGGGTTACAAGAGTAGTTCCCGGAAACTCTTATTTGGTGGAATCCGTACAAGGGGCACTATTACCTCGAGCTCTCAATGGCAAGTACTTGAAAAAATACCACCCGAGTGTGTGGCAAGAAGCCTAAGTAGGCAATGGCCGATATATGATTATCGCCCTTAGCACAAACATGGCCGATACATAATTATCGTCCTGAGAAAAATAAATTGCTGATGGAGTGTTGGCATCGTCCTTAGAACAAACAAGGTATAAATTATTTTTCGGCACACAAGCTTTACCGAAAAACAGGGGGGCATGTGTTGACACCAGATTTTGGCATGGTATGAAATGCAATTAAGATGGCCTCATATGAAAAAATGTTCTACATGAATTGTCTTCGTCTCGTCGAATCGGTTGATTTTGATATAAACATCATCCCAATCCGAGTTCGTATGCAAAAGTTAGAGACAACACTTTGCGGACCAGTCCTGAGTGAAAAAGTGATGCAAGGGACCATACACCCGCCTAGGTGGTGTCTGATGGGTCGCGTGAGTTATTCGGCCTTTGCCGGCTGAATGAAGCTTGCCGGGGTGGAAACCTTGCCGGTATGGAAAGCTTGCCGGGGTAGAAACCATGCCGGTGTAAAAGCTTGCCGGGGTGGAAACCTTGCCGGTGTGGAAATCTTGCCGGGGTGGAAACCTTGCCGGCGTGAAAGCTTGCCGGGGTGGAAACCTTGCCGTTGTGGAAAGCTTGCCGGGGTGGAAAGCTTTCCGGGGTGGAAACCTTGCCGGTGTGGAAAGCTTGCCGGGGTGGAAACCTTGCCGGGGTAGAAAGCTTGCCGGGAAAGTAGAAACTGTCAAAGACAATCCGACTAGAAGTTGGAGATGGGCTCGAAAGCTTATTCAGATGACCTCGGATGGAAAAGTGCTCTACACGGAAGTTATGTGTATCATCGAAATGGTCAACTTTTCTGTTGGAGTCATCATCGTCAGAGATAGTATACGGCCTACAAAGTTGTTACAAGGCTCGGACAGTTCAAAAAACTGCGTAATTGAATCCAACCCACAGTTAAAGATGGGCCCTAAAAGTCATAAAGATGGCCTTAAAAGGAGAAGTGACCCACGCTGTATTATGCAGATCATCGAGGCAGACAAGTTTGATGTTGAACTCGACTCCATCCAAGTTAGTATGCGATTTCTACAGCCCACGCAAGAAGTAGGACAGAAATATGGGACAGATCCGAGCCAAATCCGAGTTGGACTAGAACTAGGATTTTTTAGGACGTGAATTACTGTAATATTCTTGTAAGGAAAGCCTAGATGAATCTTTTACTTGTACGGGAAGTCCAGCCGCCTCTTATATATGTTGGGGGTGACGGCCGATTGAACAACACACAATCGAGCAAATCAATATACCACTTTTTATCTACATTTTGTTTCTCCATCGTTTTTCTCTCTCGTTCTTCGCTGTTCCTCGTTTGAGAGCTGCGAATCTCAAGGCTCTAGGGGCGAGCGAATCGACCTAGGGCAGCCCATAGCCGCCGCACTCCCTGACGGGGTCCCTCCCGGGCGTGTGGGGTTTGGGGTCTCCAAAAGCGCCCGCCGACTGTCTTGCGTATCGCGCCGTCGGTCGGATCTCCTTCGACGTGAGCTACGGTGCATCACCCCGGCGTCGAGGGTACACGTGACGTGTTCGTGTGTCAATAGCGCCCTAGGCCGGCCTCCTCCCCTCTCCCTCCTTTATATACGTGGGCAGGGCACCCCTTGGAGACACACCAATTGTTCCAAGCCGTGTGCGGCATCTCCCTCCACGGTTTACTCCTCCGGTCATATTGTCGTAGTGCTTAGGCGAAGCCCTGCGCGGATCACTTCACCATCACCGTCACCACGCCGTCGTGCTGATGTAACTCTCCCTCGACACTTTGCTGGATCAAGAGTTCGAGGGACGTCATCGAGCTGAACGTGTGCTAAACTCAGAGGTGCCGTACGTTCGGTACTTGATCGGTTGAATCGTGAAGACGTTCGACTACATCAACCGCGTTAAACTAACGCTTCTTCTTTCGGTCTACAAGGGTACGTGGACACATTCTCCCCCTCTCGTTGCTATGCATCTCCTAGATAGATCTTGTGTGATCGTAGGAATTTTTTTGAAATTGCATGCTACGTTCCCAACAGTGGTATTAGAGCTAGGTCTATGCGTAGATGATATGCACGAGTAGAACACAAAGAGTTGTGGGCGATGATAGTCATACTGCTTACCACCAACGTCTTATTTTGATTCGGCGGTATTGTTGGATGAAGCGGCCCGGACCAACCTTACATGACCGCGTTCATGAGACCGGTTCCACAGACAGACATGCAACTTGTTTTGCATAAAGGTGGCTGGTGGGTGTCTGTTTCTCCAACTTTAGTTGAATCGAATTTGACTACGGCCGGTCCTTGTTGAAGGTTAAAACAACAAACTTGACGAAACATCGTTGTGGTTTTGATGCATAGGTAAGAACGGTTCTTACTAGAAGCCCGTAGCAGCCACGTAAAACTTGCAACAACAAAGTAGAGGACGTCTAACTTGTTTTTGCATGGCATGTTGTGATGTGATATGGTCAAGACATGATGTGATACACGTTATTGTATGAGATGATCATGTTTTGTAAAAGTTATCGGCAACTGGCAGGAGCCTTATGGTTGTCGCTTTATTGTATGAAATGCAATCGCCATGTAATTGCTTTACTTTATCACTATGCGTTAGCAATAGTTGTAGAAGCAATAGTTGGCGAGATGACAACGACGCTATGATGGAGATCAAGGTGTCAAGCCGGTGACGATGGAGATCATGACCGTGATTTGGAGATGGAGATCAAAGGCACAAGATGATGATGGCCATATCATGTCACATATTTTGATTGCATGTGATGTTTATCTTTTATGAATCTTATTTTGCTTAGTACGGCGGTAGCATTATAAGATGATCCCTCACTAAAATTTCAAGGTATAAGTGTTCTCCCTGAGTATGCACCGTTGCGACAGTTCGTCGTGTCGAGACACCATGTGATGATCGGGTGTGATAAGCTCTACGTTCACATACAACGGGTGCAAGACAGTTTTGCACGTGCGGAATACTCGAGTTAAACTTGACGAGCCTAGCATGTACAGACATGGCCTCGGAACACTGAGACCGAAAGGTCGAACGTGAATCATATAGTAGATATGATCAACATAGAGATGTTCACCATTGAAAACTACTCCATCTCATGTGATGATCGGACATGGTTTAGTTGATATGGATCACGTGATCATTTAGATGACTCGAGGGATGTCTATCTAAGTGGAAGTTCTTAAGTAATATGATTAATTGAACTTAATTTATCATGAACTTAGTCCTGATAGTTTTTGCATATCTATGTTGTAGATCAATGGCCCGTGCTACCGTTCCTTTGAATTTTAATGTGTTCCTAGAGAAAGCTAAGTTGAAAGATGATGGTAGCAACTACACGGACTGGGTCCGTAACTTGAGGATTATCCTCATTGCTGCACAGCAGAATTATGTCCTTGATGCACCGCTGGGTGAAAGGCCTGCTGCAGGAGTAGATGCTGACATTATGAACGTCTGGCAAGCTCGATCTGATGACTACTCGATAGTTCAGTGTGCCATGCTTTATGGCTTAGAATCGGGACTTCAAAGACGTTTTGAACGTCATGGAGCATATGAGATGTTCCAGGAGTTGAAGTTAATATTTCAAGCAAATGCCCGAGTTGAGAGATATGAAGTCTCCAACAAGTTCTATAGCTGCAAGATGGAGGAGAATAGCTCTGTCAGTGAACACATACTCAAAATGTCTGGGTATCATAATCACTTGACTCAGCTGGGAGTTAATCTTCCAGATGATAGTGTTATTGACCGAGTTCTTCAATCACTGCCACCAAGCTATAAAGGCTTCCTGATGAACTATAATATGCAAGGGATGGAGAAGACTATTCCCGAGCTCTTCGCTATGCTCAAAGCTGCGGAGGTAGAAATCAAGAAGGAGCATCAAGTGTTGATGGTTAACAAGACCACTAGTTTCAAGAAAAAGGGCAAAGGAAAGAAGGGGAACTTCAAGAAGGATGGCAAGCAAGTTGCCACTCCCGGGAAGAAGCCCAAGTCTGGACCTAAGCCTAAAACTGAGTGCTTCTACTGCAAAGGGATTGGTCACTAGAAGCGGAACTGCCCCAAGTATTTGGCGGATAAGAAGGATGGCAAAGTGAACAAAGGTATATTTGATATACATGTTATTGATGTGTACCTTACTAATGCTCGTAGTAGTGCCTGGGGATTTGATACCGGTTCGGTTGCTCATATTTGTAACTCGAAACAGGGGTATGGATTAAACGAAGATTGGCTAAGGACGAGGTGACGATGCGCGCCGGGAATGGTTCCAAGGTTGATGTGATCGCCATCGGCACGCTACCTCTACATCTACCTTCGGGATTAGTTTTAGACCTGAATAATTGTTATTTGGTGCCAGCGTTGAGCATGAACATTATATCTGGATCTTGTTTAATGCGAGATGGTTATTCATTTAAATCAAAAAATAATGGTTGTTCTATTTATATGAGTAATATCTTTTATGGTCATGCACCCTTGAAGAGTGGTCTATTTTTGTTGAATCTCGATCGTGGTGATACACATATTCATAATATTGAAGCCAAAAGATGCAAAGTTGATAATGATAGTGCAACATATTTGTGGCACTGCCGTTTAGGTCATATTGGTGTAAAGCGCATGAAAAAACTCCATGCGGATGGACTTTTGGAATCACTTGATTATGAATCATTTGATGCTTGCGAACCATGCCTCATGGGCAAGATGACTAAAACTCTGTTCTCCGGAACAATGGAGCGAGCCACTGACTTATTGGAAATAATACATACCGATGTATGCGGTCTGATGAGTGTTGAGGGTCGCGGCAGGTATCATTATTTTTTGACCTTCACAGATGATTTGAGCAGATATGGGTATATTTACTTAATGAAACATAAGTCTGAAACATTTGAAAAGTTCAAAGAATTTCAGAGTGAAGTGGAAAATCATCGTAACAAGAAAATAAAGTTTCTGCGATCTGATCATGGAGGCGAATATTTGAGTTACGAGTTTGGTCTTCATTTAAAACAATGTGGAATAGTTTCACAACTCACGCCACCTGGAACACCACAGCGTAATGGTGTGTCCGAACGTCGTAACCATACTTTATTAGATATGGTGCGATCTATGATGTCTCTTACCGATTTACCACTATCGTTTTGGGGTTATGCATTAGAGACAGCTGCATTCACGTTAAATAGGGAACCATCTAAATCCGTTGAGACGACACCGTTTGAACTGTGGTTTGGCAAGAAACCTAAGCTGTCGTTTCTTAAAGTTTGGGGTTGCAATGCTTATGTGAAAAAGCTTCAGCCTGATAAGCTCGAACCCAAATCGGAGAAGTGCGTCTTCATAGGATACCCAAAAGAAACTGTTGGGTACACCTTCTATCACAGATCCGAAGGCAAGATCTTTGTTGCTAAGAATGGATCCTTTCTAGAGAAGGAGTTTCTCTCAAAAGAAGTGAGTGGGAGGAAAGTAGAACTTGATGAGGTAATTGTACCTTCTCTCGAATTGGAAAGTAGTTCATCCCAGAAATCAGTTCCAATGATGCCTACACCAATTAGTGAGGAAGCTAATGATGATGATCATGAAACTTCAGATCAAGTTACTACCGAACCTCGTAGGTCAACCAGAGTACGTTCCGCACCAGAATGGTACGGTAATCCTGTTTTGGAAGTCATGTTACTAGACCATGACGAACCTACGAACTACGAGGAAGCGATGATGAGCCCAGATTCCGCGAAATGGCTTGAAGCCATGAAATCTGAGATGGGATCCTTGTATGAGAACAAAGTATGGACTTTGGTTGACTTGTCCGATGATCGGCAAGCCATAGAGAATAAATGGATCTTCAAGAAGAAGACCGACGCTGATGGTAATGTTACTGTCTACAAAGCTCGACTTGTTGCGAAAGGTTTTCGACAAGTTCAAGGAGTTGACTACGATGAGACCTTCTCACCCGTAGCGATGCATAAGTCTGTCCGAATCATGTAAGCGATTGCCGCATTTTATGATTATGAAATCTGGCAAATGGACGTCAAAACTGCATTCCTTAATGGATTTCTTAAAGAAGAGTTGTATATGATGGAACCAGAAGGTTTTGTCGATCCTAAAGGTGCTAACAAAGTGTGCAAGCTCCAGCGATCTATTTATGGACTAGTGCAAGCATCTCGGAGTTGGAATATACGCTTTGATAGTGTGATCAAAGCATATGGTTTTATACAGACCTTTGGAGAGGCCTGTATTTACAAGAAAGTGAGTGGGAGCTCTGTAGCATTTCTAATATTATATGTGGATGACATATTGTTGATTGGAAATGATATAGAATTTCTGGATAGCATAAAAGGATACTTGAATAAGAATTTTTCAATGAAAGACCTCGGTGAAGCTGCTTATATATTGGGCATCAAGATCTATAGAGATAGATCAAGACGCTTAATTGGACTTTCACAAAGCACATACCTTGATAAAGTTTTGAAGAAGTTCAAAATGGATCAGTCAAAGAAAGGGTTCTTGCCTGTATTACAAGGTGTGAAATTGAGTCGGACTCAATGCCCGACCACTGCAGAAGATAGAGAGAAAATGAAAGCCATTCCCTATGCCTCAGCCATAGGTTCTATCATGTATGCAATGCTGTGTACCAGACCTGATGTGTGCCTTGCTATAAGTTTAGCAGGGAGGTACCAAAGTAATCCAGGAGTGGATCACTGGACAGCGGTCAAGAACATCCTGAAGTACCTGAAAAGGACTAAGGATATGTTTCTCGTTTATGGAGGTGACAAAGAGCTCATCGTAAATGGTTACGTCGATGCTAGCTTTGACACTGATCCGGATGACCCTAAGTCACAAACCGGATACGTATTTATATTGAATGGTGGAGCTGTCAGTTGGTGCAGTTCCAAGCAAAGCGTCGTGGCGGGATCTACGTGTGAAGCGGAGTACATAGCTGCTTCGGAAGCAGCGAATGAAGGAGTCTGGATGAAGGAGTTCATATCCGATCTAGGTGTAATACCTAGTGCAGCGGTCCAATGAAAATCTTTTGTGAATATACTGGAGCGATTGCCTTAGCGAAGGAATCCAGATTTCACAATAGAACCAAACACATCAAGAGATGCTTCAACTCCATCCGTGATCAAGTCAAGGAGGGAGACATAGATATTTGCAAAATACATACGGATCTGAATGTTGCAGACCCATTGACTAAGCCTCTTCCACGAGCAAAACATGATCAGCACCAAGACTCCATGGGTGTTAGAATCATTACAGTGTAATCTAGATTATTGACTCTAGTGCAAGTGGGAGACTGAAGGAAATATGCCCTAGAGGCAATAATAAAGTTGTTATTTATATTTCCTTATATCATGATAAATGTTTATTATTAATGCTAGAATTGTATTAACCGGAAACTTGATACATGTGTGAATACATAGACAAAACATAGTGTCCCTAGTATGCCTCAACTAGACTAGCTCGTTAATAAAAAATGGTTAAGTTTCCTAACCATAGACATGTGTTGTCATTTGATGAACGGGATCACATCATTAGGAGAATGATGTGATGGACAAGACCCATCCGTTAGCTTAGCATAATGATTGTTAAGTTTTATTGCTATTGCTTTGTTCATGACTTATACATATTCCTTTGACTATGAGATTATGCAACTCCCAAATACCGGAGGAACACCTTGTGTGCTATCAAACGTCACAACGTAACTGGGTGATTATAAAGATGCTCTACATGTGTCTCCGAAGGTGTTTGTTGGGTTGGCATAGATCGAGATTAGGATTTGTCACTCCATGTATCGGAGAGGTATCTCTGGGCCCTCTCGGTAATGCACATCATGATAAGCCTTGCAAGCAATGTGACTAATGAGTTAGTTATGGGATGATGCATTACGGAACGAGTAAAGAGACTTGCCGGTAACGAGATTGAACTAGGTATGAAGATACCGACGATCGAATCTCGGGCAAGTAACATACCGATGACAAAGGGAATAACGTATGTTGTCATTGCGGTTTGACCGATAAAGATCTTCGTAGAATATGTAGGAACCAATATGAGTATCTAGGTTCCGCTGTTGGTTATTGACCGGAGATGTGTCTCGGTCATGTCTACATAGTTCTCGAACCCGTGGGGTCCGCACGCTTAACGTTTGATGACGATTTGTATTATGAGTTATGTGTTTTGGTGACCGAAGATTGTTCGGAGTCCCGGATGAGATCACGGACATCACGAGGAGTCTCGAAATGGTCGAGAGGTAAAGATTGATATATTGGACGATAGTATTCGGACACCGGAAGTGTTTCGGAATGTATCGGGTATGTATCGGAGTACCGGGGGGGGGGGGTTACCGGAACCCCCGGGGGAAATATATGGGCCATATGGTCCATAAGAGGGAGGCTAGGCAGCCCACAAGGGGTGGCCGCGCGCCTCCCCCCATGGGGAGTCTGAATTGGACAAGGGGAGGGGGCGGCGCCCCCCTTTCCTTCTCCTCCTCCCTCTCCTTTCCCCTTTCCCCTTCCGGTAAAAGGAAAGGGGGGGGTGAATTGGACTAGGGTTCCAAGTGGGACTCCTCCCACTTGGCGCGCCCTAGGCCGGCCTCCTCCCCTCTCCCTCCTTTATATACATGGGCAGGGCACCCCTTGGAGACACACCAATTGTTCCAAGCCGTGTGCGGCGTCTCCCTCCACGGTTTACTCCTCCGGTCATATTGTCATAGTGCTTAGGCGAAGCCCTGCGTGGATCACTTCACCATCACCGTCACCACGCCGTCGTACTGACGAAACTCTCCCTCGACACTTTGCTGGATCAAGAGTTTGAGGGACGTCATTGAGCTGAACGTGTGCTGAACTCGGAGGTGCCATACGTTTGGTACTTGATCGGTTGAATCGTGAAGACGTTCGACTACAACAACCGTGTTAAAGTAACGCTTCCGCTTTCGGTCTACGAGGGTACGTGGACACACTCTCCCCCTCTCGTTGATATGCATCTCCTAGATAGATCTTGCGTGATCGTAGGAAATTTTTTGAAATTGCATGCTACGTTCGCAACAGAAGATACGCCGGCACGGCCGACAACTGGGTAGGGTCGTGGTCTAATCCAGGGTGGCTGGGTGGGCGGACAGCTGGGTAAGTACATGTCCATTCCGACTGCGCGGCCTATTGATCAACAGTGGCCGTGTCGGATACCAGCGATGGGTCAACTCTATGGGGCTCACTACCGGTTGAAAATAGGGGTGGTTTGGTGCTAGGGTAACCTACAGCCAGCCTGGCTCTGATACCACGTCCTGTGGCACCCCGATAGAGGGCCGATGCATGCCAGCCCCAGGATAAGACCTGGCGCATGTCAAAGACATGATACAGCAATTCCAGGCACAAAATGGCTTTATTATATGAAATGGAGTATTACAATATTATTGCTTACAACAATATTACATGGCTCTAGGGCTAACTAAAATGGCAGCGGAGGTCTTGGTTCAGTGGCAATGTTGTCTCTGGCTGGGCTCCACAACACACAGGACTGGCTGGGTTACGATCTAGCACGACGGATCTTCTCCTGCAACTGGCCACGTGCAAGGCCAGGTGAGTACTTTGAATGTACTCGCAAGGCAACCAAATACATAGCATCCAAACAAGCAGATGACAAAGCAAGCCCTATGCTATTATAAGGACTAATTCTAAACATGGCATGGAATTAACAGGAAAACATGGATCAAGCATGGCATAACATGGATCAGGCATATAATCTACATAACATAGCATGGCAATGATCACATTAGATGCTTACGGTACTTACTGTTACCGAGTACCAACTTACTCTCTTCTGGGTTGTCCCACAACCCTCGAAATACTCATGATCCATTGGGCACTTCCGAACATAGGACAAGTTCTTCCATCAATATTATTACTGTTACAGTTGACCACCTAGTGAGGCCTGGACGGACTGTCCAATACCGTGGACGCGGCTATTCGAATAGATTCTACACTCTGCAGAGGTTGCGCACTTTACCCACACCATGGAGTACCCGGCCTCGTAGTTCGTACATGTTCCCATTCGGGTGGACCGATGTTACTCCAACGAAACCTGCCTAACCCGTGACTCCTCCACCGTACCACCGACAATCATTCTCCCCCGGGGTCCTACCTGGGTGGCCCCTGTGTCACTCCTGACACCTGCCACTGTCGTGGCCAAACAATTGTCCCAACTGGGGACTCCTGGGCTAAACATATAACTGGGCTCACAAGGTTATCACCGCCTACCTGACCAGGGCAGCACGCACGCATAAACTTTCCTAGTTGGCGGTACCGATGAAAGAGCACAAAGCTAGACCAAGTCAAGGCCGTCCCATACCAGCAAATGTGGCTTCACGAATAAGCCCGGACAGGTGACTCGGGATCAGCCGACTAGGTTTAGTTTATAAATTTGATTCAACATCTTCATCATCGCACCATTACATCAACAATTATGAGCGCGAACAATCACTTAACAACAGCATAGCAAAATCATAACAATGTTGACAACATGGCATGAGATCGAATCATGGTACTAACATGATAATGGTGTTAACAAGATTGTTGCTAGCATGGCAAAATATGGCATGAAAACAAGTCATGACATTAGATGGAAAAGTAATGCTAATATCTAATACAGATGACATAACAGGTGTATGCAAGTGCAGACTAATAGATGATCGAAAGAGTTACTGTATTATACACACAGAGTGCAAGCAAAGTCATCACGCAAGTCCGGAGCTCATGATAAGAGGTTGGCTTGCCAGGGGGTCGATGAATATGCCGGGAAGAAGTGCGATAAAACTCCGGAAAGATTTGCCAGAAAGGTTTCCCTCTCGAAGGAGGCTGATTAAGGGCAAGGGAAAAATGGTCATTTTCACAGTGTGAAAACATTATGAAAATGACGCCATCAGAACGGGCTCGACGAACTGAAGACGTGGGCGTTGGATTTACCTCAAGCGGAGTTACGGTCGTGGAGAAATGCCCGTTCGTTTGTTAAGCGGTATAACAGACAGAATAGTGTCCATTTCAGTGCTTAACGGACGAGCATTCACTATATAGCCGTTTCAGCCGGCGGCTGAGACCGAAGGTGTATTCCGGTGTTTACGCTTTCACTGTAGTGAAAGAGTATTTTCTGTTGAAGCCGCGGGCAAATGCGCTTCTGAAGCTGGAAAGCGTATTTCGGAAAAACGTTTCACCTTAAAAAAACTGGGCCCGGGCTATCAAGACCGACGGGCGGGGCCCGCCTTATCCCTTTCTCTCTCCTCCCTCTGAATCGTCTTCTTCTCCCCCGACCGGAGCAGAGGCAGGGGCGGCTGGCTGCCGGTGTAGCCGTCACCTCGCCACACTACGGGGCCGGCTGGCGAGCTCTCTGGCACCGGAGTGCCACGCCGTGCCCGAGGGTGGTCATAGGGCCACCGAAGACGGGCTATAGCGCCGTCACCGCCGGCCGGGCTGCGGCGGCCTAAGCGCTGCACAGGGCCGCGCCGGCAGAGCTTCCTCGGCGAGAACGGGAACGGCGGCGACTCCGCGGGCTCCTGGGGTAGCCGAGGCCATGGACAGGAAGGAGGGGGACGAAATGGACGTAGCGCTGGGTTGGGCTCGAGGGGATCCGTGGCGGAGCTATGGTCATGGAGGTCACAGGGAGAAGAGAGAGGTCCCGGGGCTCGGGTGAGGGGTTGGGGCGGTTGCTAGTGAAGAGGGGGGGCTCGTGGACACGCTTATATAGTCGCGGGGAGGGCTCGCGACGACTGCCGGAGCTTCGAGACGCACGACGACGTGGCAGTGCTCCGGCGAAATACCGAGGTCGGTAGAAACATCCATGAGCTAGGAGACGAAGGGGAGAGAGCTCTAGAAGACTCACGCACGTGGTGGAGAGCTCGCCGACGCTCCCGAACGAGCCGCGGCGTACCAGAGAGGACTCCCGAAGAATCTGGTACGCAGTGCACTGCTTTGGCGTGCTCTGCACGTGGTCACCGCGTGGCCACGGTGTTGCCACGCCGCACGCGAGGCCAAACCATGTTTGGGGCACTCTACAACCTTCCAGCAGACGATTTGATCACTCAGACAGTAGCAGTGAGCTTTGGTCTGACTGAGCGATGGTCAAATAGGAAATGGGAGCAAGGTGGTTGTGCTGTGGTGTGGCCACCACAGTGTACCTCTTGGCATGATCTTGGGCAGGGGTCAATCATCCACTAAGGTAGTCATCCTAGCCAAGTTTCAGCACCAATGAACAAGTCTAGATGGTACTTCCTTTGTGACCATGCCCACTGACCAGAAATGAAGATGATGATGCTGGGAAAGAATGGCTAGATTAAAATTGCCCAAATTTGGTGGAGACCAATAATTTAGGCATATGGAGGAACTGTAAAAATTTCATACCATTTGCATACTTCTAAATGGTACTTCCTTCAGAGTGCTTCAGTTTGGACAGAAACTTGAGAAAATTATAAAAAAAAGATTGCTTTGATGAATTGAGCTGATTTTTGGTTTACAGTAGTAATATATCAATATTTACTACCCTGCAAAATTTCAGCCCAAGGAGATCAAGGAATCAAGCACTTCCTTTGCAAACAGGAAATCTGGACATAATTTGCAAATGGATGTTGTGCTCAAAATTTAATTGGTGGAACTTGTGATTTTGATGGAAATGGTGAAGATATATCCAGGAGAAGCTCCACAAATTATTTGGGAATCTTCCTGGCTACCAAAATGGTGGTTCCTTTGGAAAGGCCCCAAATTGAAATATTAGCTTTAAATAGGAAAATACAATTTCCCCTATTTAATTATGGCCAATATTTTTATGGGAGCTCAATATGATCATAAGGAATATCTCCTAAAGTTTTCATGAACTTTGGAGATGGATAGATATTTTCCTGGATTTAATTTCTCAGAAAGGCAGAAAAAGGAATTAATTCTAGATGAGAAATATTGTATATGACTTGGCAATATTTTTGCACATCTAGGGTTTATGAGTGAAGGAGGATCTCTTGAAATTTTGGGAGGATTAACAGAGCAAGGAAAATGATAGCTCCTTTGTAAACTCAAAGGCAGGATTTCCAGTTCCGATATTTTGGAACTAGGGTTTCAATGGGATTCGGGGTTTACAGACGGAAGGTTGGCTGGCACAAGAGCATGGAAA
Source organism: Thinopyrum elongatum (assembly GCA_011799875.1). Classification (NCBI taxonomy): domain Eukaryota; kingdom Viridiplantae; phylum Streptophyta; class Magnoliopsida; order Poales; family Poaceae; genus Thinopyrum; species Thinopyrum elongatum. The sequence continues at coordinate 21,581,823 of CM022299.1, read as the reverse complement.
AGGTACTGAGAGTTTCAGGATTGTATGGATTCACCTGGTCACTCACCAGATTCCAGAGGAAAAATTTGGGAGAGAAAAGCTAGGAAGGAATAACAGCACAAAAATCGATAACCCGATTTTTGGGGTGGTACATGATCCCACTACTTTGGAGAATTATCAATCTTATGAATTTTTTGATAAAAGTGGGTTTGGAGAGGTCATGACTTTAGTTAATATTAATCCCATTATCTTGGAATATTATAAAACGTGCATGCATGTGGATCATTTAGAGGATATTTTATATGATAGCTATATTGTTGAATTTTATTATGATCCTACGTGTAATTATTTTGAGAGAGGAAAATATGGCTATAAAAATCTTCATGTCACTAAATTACCTCTCTTTGTGTTGAAGTTATTAATGCTTCATTCTTCCTATTTGCATATGCTAGATATTGCTTGTCTTGATAATTTGTTTTCCTACAAAATACCTATGCATAGGAAGAGGGTTAGAATTAAATGTGTTTTGTTACATGTTGTATGATGCTCTCTCTATGTTTGAATCATTATATTTCATGTGAGCATCATTAAAAACTCAAGCCTGCCTTAATGGCTATAAAGAAAGAGTTTGTTGAGAGACAACCCAATAGTTATCATTTTCTATTATTCTGTGATGACATGATTATTGCTACTGCAATGATTGTGTTTTTATTTTTTAATTAGTGTTTGGGCTAAGTAAATCCTTTGGGATCATTTGAATGAAAGTAAAGTTGATTCTCTGCAAAAACAGAAACTTTTGCGCCTAGTATTTGAATTTACTTTTTTGACTAGAATGTGATAAAGTCCTGAAAATTTTACACAGTGTTATAAATTGTTTACGTTGTCCTAATTTATCAGAATTTTTGGAGTTATAGAAGTATAATTTTAGTTCAGATTATTTTTTACAGAAGAATTGTTTTAGACAGATTCTGTTTTTATTGCATAGTTTGCTTATTTTAATGATGCAATAGAATATATCGGGGGTATAAGTCATGGATAAGTTAGAATACAGTAGGTATAATGCAAGAGCAATTGTGAATTGGTTTATAACAGTACCTAAGTTTATGGTTTACCGATTATACTAATGGATCTGACGAGGTTTTGTTGAGTTTTGTGTGCTGAAGTTTTCAAGTTTTGAGTGAGATCACGATGGATGAAGAAATAAGTAGCGGCAAGACCCTAAGCTTGGGGATGCGCAAGGCACCCCATGTTAATATTGAAGGAAGACCCAAGCATCTAAGCTTGGGGATGCCCAGGATGGCATACCCTCTTTCGTCTTCAATTCATCGGTATGTTACTTAGAGCTATATTTTTATTCATCATATGATATGAGTTTTACTTGGAGCGTCTTGTGCTATAGTTTTATTTTGTTTATTTGTTAGTTTGCCACAATCATTGTTTATTGGACACACCTTTTGAGAGAGACACACATTTATCATGATTTGTTAGAATGTTCTATGTGCTTCACTTATATCTTTTGAGTTAGACAGTTGCTCATGTGCTTCAATTATATCTTTAGAGCATGGCGGTTGTTATATTTTATAGAAATGATTTGCACTCTCATGCTTCACTTATATCTTTTTGAGAGTCTCTGAATAGGAAGTGGTAATTCGTACGGGTTATATGTTTAGTCCAGAAATGATAGGTATACAAGAGTGGTATAATAAAAGTTTCATGTAGATCACTAAACATGAAGCGTATCATTTAATAATATTGATGTTGTAATATGAAAGGGTATTAGGCTAGAATCATTAGTTTGTAGAAATATGAAGATTAAAGCTTTTTATGTACTACTCATTAAAGTGTCGGTCATGGCATAACCGGGATGTTGGAGCATTTGTATTCCTCGTTGAAATCATTTATGTTCCTTGAATAGGGGGCACACGATGGTTAACTTGTCTCAACCTCCTCCCTAGGGGCATGCGGGTAGTATTTTGCTCCAAGGGCTCATAGGATTATTTGAGTTATTTATGACTAATGTGAGTTTGTGGACGAAAGCACTTCTACCTATCCATATTTTGCTAGCCTCTTTGGTATCGTGTATTGTCCGTTCTCACCTCGAGACTTGGTGAAACTTCGCCGGTGCATTCAAATCTTGTGATATGATATGCACTATCACAAATAAGCCTTATTATATCCTTTCACAAAACAACCACCATGCCTATCTATTATGGCATTTCCATATCCATTATAAGATATATTGCCATGCAACTTCCGCTGTTACTATTCACATGACTTGTATGCTCATAGTTATACTGCTTTGCATGATCATATAGCTGACATGATATTTGTGGCGAAGCCACCGTTCATCATTGTAATACATGTTATGCTAGATCATTGCACATCCTGATACACTGCCACAGACATTCATATAGAGTCATATTCATTTTTGTTTTATCGAGTTTTAATTAAATAAAATTGTGATGATCGTCATTATTAAAGTGTTACCCCTACCGGTGAGAAAAAGAATGGTGAGCACCATCTAATTTGGTTCCGTGTTCTGATTTAGAAGAGAAAATATTAATAAGATCTGGCAACCTGCATATCACAGAAATTTTGTGATGCAGCCAGTCAGAGGCTGGTTTGACCCAATCAGCTTTAGCACAATTGGTGCAAGCTGCAATGCATAGTCCAAATATACGGTGTTAGGGCATCTCCAAAGCGAACCCTCAAACAGCCATTGGACTGCAGGGTCCGGACATGTTTAGCCATCCAACACGGGTCTGTATCGGTCTACCGAGCGGTCTGGGTGTAGTTTTGTTCGACAAACGCGAGACAAACTGTGGTGCTTTTGCGGGAGTCCAGGCAACAGCTACATAGGACTCCAGCATCCCCGGCCCACCCAAAACCCCTCCCGGACCCCGTGCCTTCATCCTCCCATTTTCTCTCCTTCAGTGTCTCTCTTGCCTTCATCGCTGCTCCATCACCCAGGCCGTCACGCCACACCCCTACCGGAACTTGACGAATCCGCCACCTCCGACGGTACACTCGGGCTCCACGCCGCTTCTCCTCCGCCACCGTTCCACAACTCTCCTCCATTGCTGCGCAGGTACCATCCGCTCTTACGATGCTCACGATGCCCAGCAACTGTTTGGTGAATTGCCCGTGCTAATTTTGTTTGTCCTTTCTTTTTTGAAGCAATGGATTCGGACATGGAGTAAACATACAAGTACTGAGTCGTCTGACGGCGTGTCCGACGAGGAGGACTACACGGATGAGATGGTGATGATGCAGGCGGATGCTGCTGCAGCTCTTGAATTTGAGAACAAGGGTGATCCTATCGAACTTCCCAACCAAAATCCGGCCATATTTGAAGAGTTTGTTCAAATGCATCAACAAATTCAGCATCGAGCAACTCATGAGCAACTGAAGAAAGATCTGATTGAGCATCTGTCTACGGTTAAGGGGGACAAAAATGTTGGAGTGTAATATTTAAACTTTTTGATTAGAATTACTGCCGCATTTGAACATTTCAACTATTTTAGACTATATATGCGGCTATTTGAACGTGCGAACCTAAAAAAAATTAGGGCCATATGTATGCGGGCAACATTGAGTGGCCGGCTCCCGCATCCGTGTCCGTGGCCTGGTCCCCTCCTGTCCGTGGACGGACGCGGGAGCAAATTACGGGTCAGCGTTGGAGATGCCCTTATGTAGAAAGAGAAAAAACGAATGTTTCTCACAAATGGTATTGGATACTGCAATTCGTGTAATTAAAAACTAAACAGAATTGCTGGTGTAGTCAGGTATGTCGTGTAATTAAAAACATAGCAAATTACTCCTTCTTTCTGGAAATGTAAGGTGCAATTTGGTTCTTTAGGACAATGCTTTGATCAACAATAACTCTACTATTATACGAGCTACCTTGTCTGTAGCTTGTAAGACATCTCCTTGTAATTCTACTATTAAATAGAAACATGTGCCACTCGGCATTTTTCTTCAAACTTTCATGAATTAAAAAAAATGTTCACAAATTTGAAATAATGTTTATGATTTTTTAAAAATGTTCACAAATAATGAAAAAAAGATTCACGAATTTCCAAAATTGTTCCCAAAAGTTCGAAAACAACTTTATCGGTTCAAAAAATGTTCGCTGATTCAAAAATTGTTTTTGAATTCAAAAAATGTTCATCAAAACCAAATAATATTCATGAATTTCCTAAATTGTTACTAATTTTCAAAAATATTCACCAATTCAAAAAAATTCAAAACTTTGAGAAAATGTTCATAATTTGTAAAAAAGTTCATAAATTCAAAACATATTCACAATTGTAAAAGTACTTATGAATTTTTTTAAATGTTCATAAATTTGAAAAATATTCATGATTTCAATAAACATTCACAAAAATATAAACAAATGTTCACAAAATTGAAAGATGTTCGCAAAAAAAGAAAAAGAAAAAAGGTAGGAAAAATAAGAAAAGAACAAAGATAAAAAAAGAAAAAACAGGTTCAGGGAAGGTTCTAGAACCTTCCCAAAACCGGTGTGGAATAAATTTAAATGGGCCTGCCCATACTCTGGGTCGGAGCGCTGATGGGGTGCGCGTGCGACCTACGTGCCAAATAGGGATCGTCCACTGTCCAAACGTCGTGCTAAAAAAAAATAGGGATCGCCGCCCGTCACCACTGTCTCACCATCGTGCTAAAAAAATAGGGATCGCCGCCTGTTACCACTGTTTCGCTAAATAGGGATCGCCGCCCGTCACCACTGTCTCGCTAAATAGGAATCACCGCCCGTCACCACTGTCTCGCTGGGTCACTCACGCGCGACCTACGCGCCAAATAAGGATCACCGCACGTCACCACTGTCTCGACTCGGCTAAAAGTTAAATCAAGCGTCTGACCAGAAAACCATACGACAGAACCGTTGATTCCTTCGTGAGAGAGAGAGAGAGAGCCGAAGGAGATTTTTCGACGGGCCATTCAGTCGAGTCAATTCCTTTCCACCTCTCCACTGGCATTTCTATGACCATGTAAAAGAAAACATTTCTATGACTAAGACTGAAATAGTAAACCTGATTGGCGATTTGGTCGTATCAGACTGGGTCCATTTGCAGCCATCTTTTTTTGGGGGCGGGCAAGCCGTCGATGTGTTTTGATCTGAGGATACGCTTGGTTTTAGCTAAGTTTGCCCTATTAAATAGTATTTGGCTACTCTTCAACTCAAAATAAAATAAATTTTGCTAGTCGAAAACTCAAAATATAGTGAAGCTTTTGCTAGCCCTATAATATGGTGAGAAAACAAAAAACTAGAGTGGATAGAGAGGTATTGCAATCATCCGAACAAAGACTAAACTTTGATCATGACTAAATAATTGATAAGGTTATTTTGGCAACCACCCAAAAATAAAACATTTCAGCATTCCCTGCTAATGGTGACGACCATTTACTTATCCCCGTTCACACTCATATTTCGCATTCAGTGTCGGAATCGTCCACGATAATTGAGCAGTTTTGCTAGAATTCATCTAGATGAGATATAATTTGGTTTCATTCACCTTTTATAATCATTGGATGTGATGCTATAAGATGCGTGTGTGCTGACGTGGGTTGTATCTGTTTTTATTTTCCAGGTGAATGAGACCATATTATATCTCATCTAGATAAGTTCTAGGTACTCCCATAATTGAGAAGTGCCTTTTTTCTACAGCTACCACGTAATGCAATATGACTCGGCATCCAGTCTATATACAGACGATAGAGATAGGAATGAGCTTCCATCTCTTCACTCTCTTTTCCAAATGCACTGTTGTCTTTATCGCCGACGACTAGGTACGTCGTCACCAAAGCTCAGGGACTGATGGAGATTAATAAGAAAATTTTAGGCGAAAGGCATGAAATGAGCCCGGGTTTAAATCAATAAAGCCCACCGTCGCTTCTCTCTCTTCCAAACCTATCACGTAATGAAATATGACTCGGCATCCAACCTATACACAGATAGAGGTAGGAATGAGGTTCCGTCTCTTCTCTCTTTTCCAAATGCAGGGGTGTCTTCATCGCCAACGACTAGGTACGTCATTACCAAAGCTCAGGAACGCATAACGATTAGTAAGAAAATTTTAGGCGAAAGGCTTGAAGTGAGCCCCGGTTTAAATTAATAAAGCCCACCGTTGCTTCCTTAGCGAACCTTACGACAATGGATCCATGCCAGGAATCCGAGTGAAAATTTCCAATGAACCACTTGTTGGTTGGTTTCACTTTTGGTTAAGTCACTCTGTTCAAGCTAGCATTTATATGACTAAGACTGAAACCAACATTTCATAGTAATTGACTGACCGAGGTCCTCTAACTTGTAGATTCAATGTCAGAGAGATTGTATCGCTTTCAGATTCAGTGACATTTCTTTCAGCATTTATACGAGTAGCACCGGTACATGTTCAACCTTCCTACTGATGATGGAGTGCATTTACCCAGTCTTTGGTATGTTTACTGCTGCTGATGTCAAAGGATTGGACCGCCAATCTCACACGGCGGGATGTTGCATTAAGAGGTGGAATTCTTCTACGATAATTGAGGCACTGCATCAGCTGTCACGTACTACTACATCACGGCTCTGACTGCTACTTGCCGATAAAGAATGGCGCTGTTGACTATACTGATTATTACGAAAGATAGGATAGCGTAGTATATTATTCTATTTTGCCTTATACTTCAAGATAATTATGTACTCATGTATCACTAGTAGAAAAAGGCTCATTTGTCCCGGTTCATAAGGCACATTTGTCCCGGTTCGGGAACCGGGACTAAAGGGTCGGGACTAAAGCCCAACACCTTTAGTCCCGGTTCGCTTACGAACCGAGACAGATGGGGTTCCACGTGGCCGCTGCGACGAGCCCAGAGAGGAGGGCCTTTAGTCCCGGTTGGTAACACCAACCGGAACCAAAGATCATCCACGTGTCAGCAGCTCAGGAGTTGGGGTTTTTGTTTTTTTTTAAGGGGAGGGGGGGTTTGGGGGTTTTGTAGGGTTAATTTAGGGGTTTCATATATTGTGTTAGCTAGCTAATAGCTAGAGAGAAGTGTCCTATCTTATCTCCGTGCTTGGTCGACGCTACGTACTATATGTATAGAGAGGACTCGACACGCTAGCTAGTAAGCAAATGAAGGAAACCATTAAGTACACAAGATCGTCATGAACATATACAGAGAGAAGTGATCGACCTCCTCCTTCTCCGAGAGATTGGTCGAACAACAAGTTTTCGTATATCTATCCGACGCTACTAGCTACATATATACAATATAAGATCTCTTACAATCCCTAACATCTGATGTCAAGTTCCACATGGTATTCTCCGGCTGGATTGATGACGTGGTCAAGAAAGAATCCCGCCAATTCCTCTTGAATTGCTTTTATGCGATCTTGTGGTAGGAGTTCATCCCGCATCTGCCAAATCTAATTTGAAGAAGGGGGTCAATACATATATATGAATGAAACTCAACACAAATGATGGTAATAAAATAAAATTGTGAATATTATTGCTTACGCACTTCATATTGTTTTTCAGAGTAGCCCCGCTTAGAGGTCGTTGCGTTGTAGATGTACTCGCAAACGTAGTATCCACAAAAATTATTCCCGTCTTCCTGCCACAACCACTTTACGAGAAATAGAGGTCAATCAAACTGATATCAAGCATTATAAATGGCATTGATGAAACTAGCTAGAATCAATGGGAGATGCGCGGAACTAGCTAGTAGTACTTACTTTCGGGTGTGTAAATCGCAGCTCCCTCGGCAGTCCCGGAACTTCTGCGGTGAACACTTTCCAAACCCTGCGAGACAAAGAAAATAATTACTTGATATCAGGAAATGAACAAAGTTGCCGATATGGTGCGATAATGATCGATTGAACTTACTTCTGGAGCATTTCAGTCATGGCCGCATACTCCTTGGGATCTTTTCGTTTTGAGTCTAAGACGGTTACTAGTCCCTGCTCAAGCTTAATCTCTAGGAGAATAAAGTGGAAGCTGCGCACGCATGCATAACTCATCAATTACATTACTATAACCTCGAGTAATAAGGGAAATCGAATATGCAGAAGACAGTAACACTCACTTGAAGTTGTAAGGAAAGAGTATTTTATCTTTGTTTTGATTTTTAATCAACGATTGTAGCAAGTTGGCCTCGGTTTCTTTCGCATTATATTTAGCCGTCCATTCATCTATGAGATTTGTGTTAATGAACTCAATATCATAGATTTGTGCATTTCTGCATTCGACGATCTTCAATCTGCATAATATAGTGAGGATAATTATATATACATGCAATGAAAGAGCTGAGCTATATATAGAGACTTAATTACAGAAGTATAGTACTTACAGACAGTAGCAAGTGATAATTATTTTATCGAGGTCCTTTTGATTGTAAAACTGGAAGAACTCCTCAAATGGAATAGACAACAGATCAATTCCAACGAGGTCGTGCACCTCTTTAACTCTCAGCGTCAAAATATCCTTCCCAGACTTGCAGGTGTCCATGTACCACTTATGGAATCTTCGCATCATCGTTGTTAGAGGAGGATCACCAGGTCTGACGAGAGGCTTTCCGTACTGTTATTTGTGTTCGTCCACCTCCATTGTATCAAAATTTGCATCGTCGAACAGGTAATCACCAGGATTGGTACCGGGCAGCATCGCCGGCAGATTTGCGACGATATCGCTAGACACCTTGAGCGGGGGGCATGATTGGTTCGCCTGTTCGCCGAGCTGGGGAATTTTGTTCCCACTTCTTTGTTCTTGTAACCTTTTGTCACTTGAAGTAGTTCCCGACCGGCGCGCTCCTCCCACAGCCTTTTTAAGAGCGCGGACATGGTTGTCATCCGGCGGAGGCGGTGGTGGTCGCTTCAGGATCCATCTTCTCCTCCGGAGGTGGATTTTTCTATGCAAAAAAGTCCTTCACTTCGGCTTGACAGATCTGCGCGTTTTCCTCCTCGGTCATCTCGTATGGTAACTTCTCTAGAGGCTTGAGAGATGGACCGAATATGTATTGCCTCCCGCCTCTGGCTGTACTGCTAGGCGCCGGAGCAGCCGGAGCGGCTGCGGCTGTCTTCCTTCGTTGCTTACGAGGCGGAGAAGGAGGCGGAGTGCTACGACGCGCCAGAGCAGCCGGAGCGGTGGCGGCTGTCTTCCGCTATTGTTGACGAGGCAGAGAAGGAGGCGGGCTGCTCGGACGCGCCGGCGCAGGCGGAGAAGGAGGCGGAGTGCCGCCATGCGCCGGAGCAGCTGGAGAAGGAGGCGGAGTGCCGCCACGCGCCGGAGCAGCCGGAGAAGGAGGCGGACCAGAGGAGGAGGCGGAGTGCCCTGACTCGCCGGAGGAGGAGGCGGATGCGTCCAGTTTGGAAGGTTGATGAGCTCCTTCCGCCATAGACATGGAGTCTTCAGAGCAAGACCCAGCTGAGTCTCCCCTTCACCGGTAGGGTGGTCAAGCTCGAGCTCCTCAAATCCCTCCGTTATTTCATCGACCATCACAACAGCATAGCCTTCTGGAATCGGAAGGCAGTGAAAAGTTGCGCCGGGTTGAGGAGGTGCAACAGAGCAGACAGCCGCCTTGACTTTGAGGTGCTGCCATTGCGCCATAAGGTGGCAATCTTGAGCCTCCGTGATAGCATCCACGAGGTAGCTGGGAGCCGTGATGTGAGGCTGCTGAAGGAGCTCGGTGGAAGCCACGCTGCTTCTCCGCTGAGATGGCGGGGTAGCTTCTGGGGTAGCTTCGGCAGGTCGCTGCCTCTGAAATAGTGCTTGTTCCTCTAGCGCTCGTACCCTTGCATTCAGCTTCTGCAGTTCGGTCTGCTCCACTTTCCTCCTCCTCTCCCGGGTTTTGTAACCGCCTGCGCTGGGAAACCCTTCCTTCCACGCAACGGAGCCTGCCGTGCCTCGTGTTCGTCCTGGGTGCTCAGGATTCCCGAGGGCCTGTGTGAGCTCGTCGTTCTCTCTGTCGGGAACGAACGTCCCTTGCTGCGCTGCGGCGATATACTTCTGAAGCTTCTTGACGGGTATTTCAAGTTGCTCCTTCGTCCAACGGCACTTCCCTATTTCAGGGTCCAAGGTTCCCCCAACCCCGAAGAACCAAGTCCTTGAACGGTCTGGCCAGTTCAATGTCTCTGGTTCGACCCCTTTATCAAGCAGGTCCTTCTCAGCCTTGTCCCACAACAGCCGGGCTTTGAGGTAGCCACCTGACCCCGTGCGATGGTGATACTCCTTCTTTGCGGCATTTTTCTTGTTTGTCGCTGACATCTTCTTACTCTTCTCCGATGTCTTGTGGGCCACAAATGCGGGCCAGTAATCTCTTATCTTCTCAAATCGGCCGATGAATTCTGGAGTCTTCCCTTTGTCGACAAACGTTGATTTCAACTCATTCTTCCACCTCCTGAATAGATCTGCCATCTTCTTAAGAGCATGACCCTTGACCAATGGCTCTATAACTGGCTTATTCGGATCCTCCTCTGGCGGTAGGGTGAAATTTGCCTTCAGCGCGGTCCAAAGATCATCTTTCTGTCTATCGTTGACAAAAGACACTTGAGGGTCTTCGCTCTTAGGCTTATTCCCTTGGTGGATGCTGATTGGGATCATGTCCCTAACAAGAACCCCGCACTGAACAGAAAATGCTTCCTTGGTCCGGCTGGGTTCAATCGGTTGGCCATCGCCCTTGATTGCTGTGATCGTGAACCTTTCATCCTGGCGCAACCTTTTCTTTGGGCCTCGTCTCGTTACCGAAGTTTGGCTCGATCCGGAGGGCTAGAAAAGAAGAAAGAAGAGAGTTAATATATGTACATACCAAAACAATTAATGCATGAATTAGCTAGTCAGCACAGGCTTAATTAATATATATACCTCGCCGGACTTTGCAACATCTCCTTCCTCCATTCGCTCACCGGAGCAGTCATCACGGTCTCCTTCTTCCACCGGCATTCCGTCACCGGAGCCATCATAATCATGTCCTTCCACCTCCATTGTTCGATCACCGGAGCCTGCTTCACCCTCTCCTTCCAGACCATCGGTGTCGTTGAGAAACGACAAGACATCACCTCCGCCGAGGATTATGTCCCCCAACAACTGTTCTTCTTCGATGTCTCGGTGCTCCATAGTTTCTGCAAATATTACAACATGGCAATTAATATACAAACATGACAGATGGATATATTAGTGCAAATGTAGACCTAGCTAGCTCGACGCTTCTACGGTTTGGGGTGGCCTCGACAATGCTTCTATGGTTTGGGGTGGCCTAGGCAACGCTTCTAGGGTTTGGGGTGGCCTCGACAACGCTTCTAGGGTTTGGGTCGGACCGCCTCTCTCATGAATGTCCGACGGCCGGACCGACAAGGGATTTAACAAAATGACGCCATTCTGGATGTGCAGAAAATGGTCCATATTTTTCCTGATCTTATCTACCCTTCTATATGTCACGTTGTCTAGTGTCAAAGAATTCAAGAAAACCATGACTTCATCATTAGCCGGAAATGACAGGCGTATAATGGTACGAAGCTCTTCAAAGTTGTTTTGGAACGGAGTTCCCGATAGAATAATTCGCTTTTTGGTACAAAGTTCAGCAAGAGCCTTCCGAATATCGCTATTTGGAAGGCCTTTGCTGAAATTCGTACCAAAAGGCGAATTATTCTATCAGGAACTCCGTTCCAAAACAACTTTGAAGAGCTTCGTAGCATCATACGCCTGCTACTTCCGACTAATGATGAAGCCATGTATTTCTTCAATACTTTGACAGACAACGTGACATATAGAAGAATATATATATAGATGAGATCAGAAAAAAATTGGATCAACTTGTGCACATCCATAATGGGGGCATTCTTGATAAATCTATATATGTCAAAATTCAAACTTTGACATTTGATCAAACTTTGACATATGATCAAATGTTGCATATGTCAAAATTCAAACTTTGACATATGATCAAACTTTGATATATGATCAAATGTTGCATATGTCAAAATTCAAACTTTGACATATGATCAAACTTTGATATATGTCCACCGCGATATAAAATAATACATAGACTTGTTCGGGCGAGAGGGGGTTGATCGACGTCCCCCCTCATGTCGAAGTGAATGAACAACTCTGAATTTTTTTACATGTACTCCTACAACATGAAAATTTCTAAGTGATTGCCAAACTGTTTGCTAAACTTTTATGCTTCATTTATATGAAGATCAATTGTCCAATATAACTATGTTCGCGATATGAGGCATTGGACATTATCTAGATCACATGCCTCAAAATCAAAGGAAAAACTCCTCTCACAACTATCCGCGGTGCCCAACAATATGAAATCATTCACAAATATTGATGTTGGACTCGACTAAATATGCACTCCATAGTCCAATCAAGTATATAAGTCCGCGGTGATCAAATACATACAAGTTACAAAAATTTCTATGCTCACAAAAATATAAGCCCGAGGGGAATTGAAGTTATCGGGGTTATGTTTATACAACAAATGGACATCTCATCTCATTTCATCTCATCTGAAAAAACATAGCACATCTAAAAAAAATATATACATACATGGAAAAAAATTGCTATGAACAAAAAAAACATCATATATGAACATTTTCTATATCCATCCATCCATCCATACATACATACATACATTGAAAAAAATGCTATGAACAAACACATCAGTAGTAATTATTTTTATAATGATTTGGCCTCAAAAAATTCTTTTATTAGTATTTTCAAACTCTAGAATGACCCTGTTGCACTAGAACTATTTCAAATAATTCTTTACAAATGCCACAATTTTTTTGAGAAGTCCTCTGATGCCTATAGATCATTTTTATGCAAAAACCCACTTTGGTCATTTGAAACTTTTGAGCACAACTTCCATTTTTCAATTTTGGTCCAATCTTGGCATTGAACTACAACCCTATTTTTTCCTTACTAAATTTTTTTGAAAAAATTACACCAACTTCATGACAGTACCCACACTCCATTTCACCAAAAACCTTCTGATCCATAGTTCAAAATTTTCAAATTTCGTTCAAATGAAATTTGAACCAGATTCAAATTCCTTGCTGAAAACCTATTCTAAACCACTCCAAAAATTCTGAAATTTTGCCATCACCTTTGTCTTGCATCAGTACCTCACCACAAAAAAAATCAGAAATTTCAAAAATGCCCAAAGCCATCTAGCATTTCATCAAACACCTTCTATGCATTTCATCAATAAATTTCAGAAAATTCAGAAGGGGTGGGGGAGGGGGGGCTGCTGCTGCTCTTCACTATCCACTCCTTCTCCTCTCCTTCACGGCGTTGTGCTACTCTTCAATGCGTCGGGGCCGGCGGCGACCATGGAGCAGTGGCAGAGCAAGGCCGAGCTCGGGGGAGCACGCGGCGACGGGGAGCAGGGGACCATGGGAAAGGGGGGGTGCTCACTGGGGGCGGCGATGGCTGGAAGCCGGCGACGAGGACGGCGGGCTCGGGGTGGCACGCGGCGACGGGGACGAGGACGGCGGGCTCAGGGCGGCATGCGGCGACGGGGACGAGGACCAATGCCACCTTTAGTCCCGGTTCGTACCACCAACCGGGACCAAAGGTCTCTTTTCAGTAGCCCAAAGGGCGGGAAACAGAGGCCTTTGGTCCCGGTTGGTGCCACCAACTGGGACTAAAGGGGTGCATTGGTCCCGGTTCGTGGCACGAACCGGTACCAATGCACCCCTTTAGTCCCGGTTGGTGGCACCAACCGGGACCAAAGGCCTTGTGCTGCCCGCGGCCAAAAGTTTAATCCCACCTCGCTAGTTGAGAGGGGCGTGGAGTGGTTTATAAACCCCACTGTCGCTGCCCTCTCGAGCTCCTCTCAGATGCAGGCTTACGGGCCTAACGTGACACTCCGCTACCTATGGTCCTACTGGGCCTGAATCCTGGCCCGTCGTTGGGTTTCTAGTCGTATTCAGGCCGTGGTGGCCCAGTAGGTGGCATTTTTTTCTATATTTTTCCAGTTTTTTTTTTCTTTTTTGCTTTATTTATTTTATTTTGTTTCAACTTACAACAAAATACAAACTGTTTTTCAGTGATTCTTTTTGCTTTTATGTAATAAAAATTATAAACTTGCTGTTAGTGCCATTAGTTTTCCAATTTGAATAGTTTAAATTTGAATTCTTTGAAATTTGGGTGAATCACTAGTTTGTGATTAACTTTACTATAAAAATAGATTTTGGAGTGATTCTTTTTCATGCTATTTAATATTACTGTGTTTTATCATTATATTCAAAAACAATTTTTGTTATTTTAGTTTCTAACAAAAAAAATCTTTATGATAATTCTTTTTGCTATTAAAGTTTTCTAGTTCATTCTTTTGTGTGTTCAAAATGAACCATTCAAATCCATATCATCAATTTACAACCCTTTTTGACTTCATCTGTTATTTTTCATGCATTTACTGATTTTTTTGAGCTAAATGACCCTGAAATTGAAAAGCACTTCAATTGAACTCTGAAGAGGTTGAAAATTGGCATGATATCATCATTTCACCCACATAGCATGTGCTAAAAAGTTGAGAGGGTTACGGCAAAAACTGGATGCACTTCGTGTACAAAATGGACAATCTCTTTCGAAGTATCAGGGTTTCGGACGAAAACTCATCTGTTACAAAGGGATTTCATTTTTTTGAACTTATTTGAACTCCAGACTTTTTGTGTTCTCAAAATGAACCATTCAAAGCCACATCATCAATTTTCAACCCTTTCTGACTTCATCTGTCTTCACTTTTTCTTCGCTTGTGTCCTTTGCTTATTGCGCCGTAACCATGGATATTCTTCATCGCTTAACAGGGTGCTTGGGTCAGCCTTGACTTTGAAGGGAGGAATTTCATGAAACTTTTCATAATCTTCAGACATGTCTGTCTTACCCTCCACTCCCACCATGTCTCTTTTTCCTGAAATAACTATGTGGCGCTTTGGCTCATCGTATGATGTATTCGCTTCCTTATCTTTTCTTTTTCTCGGTTTGGTAGACATGTCCTTCACATAGAAAACCTGCGCCACATCATTGGCTAGGACGAATGGTTCGTCTGTGTGCCCAAGATTGTTCAGATGCACTGTTGTCATTCCGTAATGTGGCTCTGCCTGTACCCCGCCTCCTCACAGATTGACCCATTTGCACTTAAACAAAGGGACCTTAAAATCATGTCCGTAGTCAAGTTCCCATATGTCCACTATGTAACCATAATATGTGTCCTTTCCCCTCTTGGCTGCTGCATCAAAGCGGACACCGCTGTTTTGGTTGGTGCTCTTTTGATCTTGGGCGATCGTGTAAAATATATTCCCATTTATCTCGTATCCTTTGTAAGTCAATACAGTCGAAGATGGTCCCCTGGACAACGAGTACAGCTCATCAGAAACAGTGTTGTCACCTCTGAGACGTGTTTCCAACCAACTGCCGAAAGTCCTGATGTGTTCACATGTAATCCAGTCGTCACACTGCTCCGGGTGTTTGGAGCGCAGAATGTTCTTGTGTTCATCGACATACGGGGTCACCAAGGTAGAGTTCTGTAGAACTATGTAGTGTGCTTGATACCAAGAATGCCCGTCCCTGCATATTATTGAGTCCCCTCCTAGCGTGCCTTTTCCAGTCAGTCTCCCCTCATACCGCGATTGAGGGAGACCAATCTTCTTAAGGTCAGGAATGAAGTCAACACAAAACCCAATGACATCCTCTGTTTGATGGCCCATGGAGATGCTTCCTTCTGGCCTAGCGCGGTTACGGGCATATTTCTTTAGGACTCCCATGAACCTCTCAAAGGGGAACATATTGTGTAGAAATACGGGGCCCAGAACGACAATCTCGTCGACTAGATGAACTAGGACATGCGTCATGATATTGAAGAAGGATGGTGGGAACACCAGCTCGAAACTGACAAGACATTGCGCCACATCACTCCTTAGCCTTGGTATGATTTCTGGATCGATCACCTTCTGAGAGATTGCATTGACGAATGCACATAGCTTCACAATGGCTAATCGAACGTTTTCCGGTAGAAGCCCCCTCAATGTAACCGGAAGCAGTTGCGTCATAATCACGTGGCAGTCATGAGACTTTAGGTTCTGGAACTTTTTCTCTGCCATATTTATTATTCCCTTTATATTCGACGAGAAGCCAGACGGGACCTTCATACTGAGCAGGCATTCAAAGAAGATTTCCTTCTCTTCTTTGGTAAGAGCGTAGCTGGCAGGACCTACATACTGCTTTGGAGGCATGCCGTCTTTTTCGTGCCAACGTTGCAGGTCCTCCCGTGCCTTCGGTGTATCTTTTGTCTTTCCATACACGCCCAAGAAGCCTAGCAGGTTCACGCAAAGGTTCTTTGTCACGTGCATCACGTCGATTGAAGAGCGGACCTCTAGGTCTTTCCAGTAGGGTAGGTCCCAAAATATAGATTTCTTCTTCCACATGGGAGCGCGTCCCTCAGTGTCATTCGGAACAGATAGTCCGCCGGGACCCTTTCCAAAGATTACGTGTAAATCATTGACCATAGCAAGTACGTGATCACCGGTACGCATGGCGGGCTTCTTTCGGTGATCTGCCTCGCCTTTGAAATGCTTGCCTTTTTTCGACATTGATGGTTGGTCGGAAGAAATCGACGATGCCCCAGGTACACATTCTTCCTGCATTTGTCCAGGTATATACTTTCGGTGTCAGCTAAACAGTGCGTGCATGCGTGGTATCCCTTGTTTGTCTG
This sequence comes from Thinopyrum elongatum, assembly GCA_011799875.1. Taxonomy (NCBI): domain Eukaryota; kingdom Viridiplantae; phylum Streptophyta; class Magnoliopsida; order Poales; family Poaceae; genus Thinopyrum; species Thinopyrum elongatum. The sequence goes on along the minus strand of CM022299.1, from coordinate 21,565,125 downwards.
TCCTGAAAGGTTACTAAGAGTAGGCCAATCATTGATGGTTACAAACAGCAACGCATGCAGGTCAAATTCCTCCTGTATGTGCTCATCCCACACACGTACACCGTTTCCATTCCACAACTGTAAAAGTTCTTCAACTAATGGCCTTAGGTACACATCAATGTTGTTGCCGGGTTGCTTAGGGCCTTGGATGAGTACTAGCATCATAATGAATTTCCGCTTCATGCACAGCCAAGGAGGAAGGTTATAGATACATAGAGTCACGGGCCAGGTGCTGTGATTGCTGCTCTGCTCCCCGAAAGGATTAATGCCATCCGCGCTTAAACTAAACCATACGTTCCTTGGGTCACCTGCAAACTCAGCCCGGTACTTTCTCTCGATTTTTCTCCACTACGACCCGTCAGCGGGTGCTCTCAACTTCCCGTCTTTCTTACGGTCCTCTCTGTGCCATCGCATCAACTTGGCATGCTCTTTGTTTCTGAACAGACGTTTCAACCGTGGTATTATAGGAGCATACCACATCACCTTGGCAGGAACCCTCTTCCTGGGGGGCTCGCCGTCAACATCACCAGGGTCATCTCGTCTGATCTTATACCGCAATGCACCGCATACCGGGCATGCGTTCAAATCCTCGTACGCACCGCGGTACAGGATGCAGTCATTAGGGCATGCATGTATCTTCTGCACCTCCAAACCTAGAGGGCATACGACCTTCTTTGCTGCGTACGTACTGTCGGGCAATTCGTTATCCTTTGGAAGCTTCTTCTTCAATATTTTCAGTAGCTTCTCAAATCCTTTGTCAGGCACAGCATTCTCTGCCTTCCACTGCAGCAATTTCAGTACGGTACCGAGCTTTGTGTTGCCATCTTCGCAATTGGGGTACAACCCTTTTTGGTGATCCTCTAACATACGATCGAATTTCAGCTTCTCCTTTTCACTTTCGCACTGTCTCCTTGCATCAACAATGACCCGGCGGATATCATCATCGGGCACATCGTCTGGTTCCTCTTGATCTTCAGCTTCCCCCGTTGTAGCATCACCGTATTCAGGGGGCACATAGTTGTCATCGTTCTCTTCTTCTTCACTGTCTTCCATCATAACCCCTATTTCTCCGTGCCTGGTCCAAACATTATAGTGTGGCATGAAACCCTTCTCAAGCAGGTGGGTGTGAAGGATTTTCCGGTCAGAGTAAGACTTCGTATTCCCACATATAGGGCATGGACAACACATAAAACCATTCTGCTTGTTTGCCTCAGCCACTTCGAGAAAATTATGCACGCCCTTAATGTACTCGGAGGTGCGTCTGTCACCGTACATCCATTGCCGGTTCATCTGCGTGCATTATATATAATTAAGTGTGTAAAAAACCATTACAAAACATCATGAATAGATAAGTGACCAAATTAATAGAAGTTCATCATCACATTAAAACCAAAGTACATACATAGTTCTTATTGAACAACATATAGCTCTCCAGAGCATCTAATTAAACCATACATTGAAACTATGTAAAATATTTCAATGCAACAACAAATGCGATCATAATCGCAACCAAGGTAACAATTGATCCAACGGCATAATGATACCAAGCCTTGATATGAATGACATATTTTCTATACTTTCTAATTTTGAAGCGCATTGCATCCATCTTGATCTTGTGATCATCGACGACATCCGCAACATGCAACTCCAATATCATCTTCTCCACCTCATTTTTTTTCATTTTTTCCTTCAAGTAATTGTTTTCTTCTTCAACTAAATTTAACCTCTCGACAATAGGGTCGGTTGGAATTTCTGGTTCACATACCTCCTAGATAAAAAAATCTATGTCACGTTGGTCGGCATAATTGTCATAAACAATAAATGAACCAAATAGTTATAAAATATAATATATACCGCATCCGAATCATAGACAGGACGAGGGCCGACGGGGGCGGATACCAAAACCATCGCACTATATAATAACAAAAAATTAGACAAGTATCTATCTAAATCATACAAGTAAGAATTTTTTTTCTTTTAGAAAGAAGATAAGAACAAGAGGCTCACCATGGTTATGCCGGCGACGAGATCGGCGCGGGCGATCGACGGCGGTGAAGACGGGGACGGGACGTGATGGACCGCTAAACCTAGACAAATCTTGAGGAAAATGGAGTTTGGACAAGGAGCTTTGAGAGGAGAAAGGTTAAGTGTGGCTCGGGCATTTCATCGAACATCTCATGTGCATAGGAGGTGAGCTAGAGCACCACAAACCCCTCCCCTCGCCGGCCAGAAAAAAACAGAGCAGTGGAGTGCTCTGCTCGCGGGCGAGGGGTATATATATAGGCACAACATTGGTCCCGGTTCGTGGTTGGAACCGGGACTAAAGGCCACCCTTTGGTCCCGGTTCCAGCCATGAATAGGGACCAATGGATGCGGGCCAGGAGCGAGGCCCATTGGCCCCGATTCGTGTCTGGAACCGGGACCAAAGGGTCCAGACGAATCGGGACCAATGCCCCACGAGCCCCGGCCGGCCCCCTGGGCGCACGAACCGGGACGTATGCCCCCATGTGTCCCGGTTCCTGACTGAACCGGGACTAATGGGCTGGGCTGGCCTAGACCAAAGCCCTGTTTTCTACTAGTGTATATATGCAATACAATCAACAATTCCAGCAATCCCTCTCTATCCCTTCTAACATGGTATCAGCCTAACCGATCCAATACTAGCCGCCGCTTCCGCCCGCGCGCCGCCCCCGGGGCGGTCAGCCTCCATGACCGCCGCCGGGGGGCCGCGTCGCCCGTACCTAGGGTTCGTCCGCTAGTCGTGCTGTCCGGCTGCCCTAGAGAGTCTTTTTCCCGAGCCCTTGCTCCGGGTTTTTCTCTCTCGTTGGTTATCTTGATCGGTGTTTCTTTTTGGTTTTTCAATCTAAAATCGGCTTGCGTCGTCTGCCGCCGCCTTCGACCCCCGCACGCCTCTACTTCGACCCCGGCGCGACCAGCCGGCCTCTCCTTCGACTCGGCGGCCACGCGCGCCGAGGCGGCCTGTCAGGGCCAGCCGCCTTCCGCGCATCGGCCTGACCGTCGCCTTGCGCTGGTCGTCACCTCCCTGCTCCGACCGGGACCGCTGCATCGCCCCGACCCGGCGGCCTTGCGCCATGCAGCGGCCCATCACAACCGCCCCGCGCACGCCTGTACGGCCGCCCTGCCGACCGCCATCGCCGGCTTCATCTTGGACTCCGCCGCCACCCCGCCTCGTCAACAACGTCTTCTTCCCGGCGCACCACTACTTCGACACCACTGCGTCCATGACTAACACGGCGCCTCCTTGTGCCCGCGGCTCCGCGGCGACTTCCTTGACACTGGCTACCCCGACTCAACATCGACCACGGCATTCTTCGCACGGCTACCTCGACCATGGCTACACCACCCTACGCTCTCGGCTACTTCGACAAACGGCACAAAGTGCTACCGCCTTGCTTGTGCAATCTCGTCGGTTTCCACTCCAGCCACGACTTCCGCGATGCATCGTCTGTTACGACTGTGGGGGGGGGGGGGGGGTCCGTCGGCTTGCCTTCGAATTCTTCTTCAGTCTCACCGTCTGCGTCGCTACCATTGTGACTGCGGGGGGTGTTGAGTATATTGATTATTAGGAATGATAGGATAGCGTAGGATATTATTCTACCTTGCCTTGTACTCAAAGATGATCATGTACTCCTGTATATATGCCTATGAGGCTCAATCAATACAATCAACAATTCCACCAATCCCTCTCTATCCCTTCTAACAGGGGCGTCGCGATTCCTCATCATCGCCGGTGACCACTAAACAAGGTTAAGCGGAAGGATTAGCAAATTAATTACTCCCTCCGTCCCATAATATAAGAGCGTTTTTGACACTACACTAGTGTAAAAAACACTCTTATATTATGGGACGGAGAGAGTAGTTCGGTTTTATTAAAGAAGTAAAGAAAATGACTCCCAATGTTCCATGGCCGATAGCTTTTGCTGGAGACCCACGCCGGAGCAGAGGATGGGAGCGTTGAGAGAAAGGCGGGGTAGTAGGGCAGATGGGGAACTTGCTTAGCCGCCGGCGAATTCGAGCGGTAGTTGTGCAAGTGTGATGGAAGCAGGCAGGCATGGGTAGCTGCGCCGCTCCCCCGTTCGGCCGGCCGCCGGCGACCCCCACACTAGAACAATGAAGAGCGAGCGGGTGGTGATGGGTTATTTTTGTGCTTTTTGTGAGAGATTCTTTTTTTTGAGGCAATGCTTTTTGTGAGAGATGGTCTCACCTAGCCAAAATTACAAGGGCCGAATCGAATGAGCCGGCCAATATGAAATGGGTCGCAGAGGCGTAGCAGCATCGAGTGAAGAGCCGCGGTCAGTCCGTCACGGGACCTCCTATTTGGCGCATAACGCGCTGGAAAGACAGCGTGCACGCCTCCCTGTGCCCTTTGGGGCCGGTCCATGCGCGGGCGGTCAAGCCTCCTTTTTATTTTTACATTTTCTGTTTTTTTTTTCACTTCCATTTTTCCTTTTTAAAATAATTCAGGAATTCAACAAAGTTCCAAATTATTAAATAATTTCTAATTTCGAAAATATGTTTAAGAAATCATCAAATGACTGTGAATTCAGAAAAAAAAATATTCATGCTTTTGATTTTTTTTCGAAAAACCATTAATGGTTGTGATTTTGGAAACTGTTCGCATTTTCAAAAATTGTTAATCAATTTGAACAAAATAGTTGCAAATTCAAATAATATTCATGATTTTTTTTAAAACCTTCACCAATAATGAAAAAATGTTTGCGTATTTCAAAAATTATTCCCAAAAAATAAAAATAAAACTTCATCAGTTGAAAAAATGTTCGCTGATTGCAAAACTATTCTTGAATTTGAAAAAATTTCATGCATTTTTAAAAATGTTCATCAATTTGGAAAATTCTTCCTAAATTTTAAAAAGTATTCGCCACTTCAAAAAATGTTCACAAGTTTTCCAAAAATCAAACATTGAGAAATATTCATGAATTTGTAAAAAATTCATGAATTCAAAATATATAAAAAATTAATAAATATTGTGAATTTTTAAAAATGTTCATGAATTTGAAAAATGTTCATGGTTTCAAAAAAATCTTCATGAAAATCTAAAATATTTCATGATTTTAGAAATTATTCACAAATTTGAAAGATGTTCGCAAAAAAGAGAAAGAAAAATGAAGGGAAAAAAAGAAAAGAAAAGAGGAAAATGAAAAAGAAACGTAAAAGAAAAAACAAAATAAAAATAAAGAAAATACCAAAAAGATGGTTCAGGGAAGGTTCTAGGGCCGGCCCATACTCTGGATCAGGGTGCTGGTGGGGTGCGCGTGACCTACGCGCCAAATAGGGATCATGGCCCATCACCACTTTCTCGCCGTCGGCTAAAAAAAATTCAAGCGTTTGACCAGAGAAACCGTACCACAAAACCACTGATTCCTTCGTTAGAGAGAGAGAGAGAGAGAGAGAGAGCCGAAGGAGAATTTTCGACGGGCCATTGAGTCGAGTCACTTACTTTCCACCTCTCCACTCGCATTTCTATGACAATGTGAAAGAAAACATTTCTATGACTAAGACTGAAATAGTAAACCTGATTGGCGACTTGGCCCTATCAGATTGGGTCGATTTGCAGGCATCTTTTTTTTTGGCGGACAAGGCATCGATATGTTTTGATCTGAGGATTACCCTATCAAATAGTAGTATTTGGCTACTCTCCAACTCAAAAATAAAATAAATTTGGCGAGTCAAAAACTCAAAATAGTATTCTGTACCGTTCACACTCATATTTCGCATTGAGTGTTGGAATGGTTCATAATAATTGAGAAGTGTCTTTCTTCCACAGCTACCACCTCATGCAATATGACTCGACATCCAACCTATATACAGACGATAGAGATAGGAATGAACTTCCATCTCTTCTCTCTCTTTTCCAAATGCAGTGTTGTCATCATCGCCGACGACTAGGTGCATCCTTACCAATACCAAAGCGCATAAATATTACTAAGAGACGAAAGGCTTGAAACGAGCCCGGGTTTAATAAATTAATAAAGCCACCGTCGCTTCCTTAGAACCTTACACAATGGATCCGTGCCAGGGATCCGAGTTAGAATTTCCAACGAACCATTGATTGGTTGGTTTTGTTTCGGTCTATGACTAAGACTGAAACCAACATTTCATAGTAATTGACTGACCAAGTTCCTCTAACTTATAGATGCAATGTCAGAGAGATTGTGTCGCTTTCAGATTCAATGACATTTCTTTCAGCATTTATACGAGCAGAACCGGTACCATGAACCAGATGTTCAACCTTCCTACTGATGATGGTGTGCATTTACCCAGTCTTTGGTATGCTTACTGCTGCTGATGTGAAAGGATTGGACCGCAACCTCACACGGCGGGATGTTGCATTCAGAGGTGGAATTCTTCTGCAATAATTGAGGCACTGCAGCAGCTGTCACGTACTACTACAGCACGACTCTGACTGCTACCTGCCGATAGAGAATGGGGCGCCGCCTTCGTCATCATCGCCGGTGACCACTAAACAAGGTTAAACGGAAGGATTAGCAAATTAATTAGTTCGGCTTATTGGACAAAATTACTCATTGCTATAAAAGGATAAAGTGCAGCAAATGCATAAACATATGTCCAGCGGTTGAGGATCTCCATCTTCCAAACTTGTACCTGAAAATTATACGAGATTTTAACAAACGTAATTTCTAGGCGGATGGACATAGCAGTAGGATGCTACTCTATAAGAGTTCCCAGCTGAAGCAAAATATCATGGACATAGCAGTAGGATGCTACTCTGCTAGTTATTACATGTTTCTGCCTGGTAGTACATAGGACTCGGTAAACACTGCAGATTGTTTCATACTCGACACAACTATACAACTATTATTACAATTTTTATACGAGCTAAGCACATCATCTCGTGCGTTACATCACACATCAATATTTTCACGCATATCCTCCTCAGAGATTTCAGTCAGCTCGGACGGCAAATGGTAAGTATCCTCGTTATGGACATGCCCTCCGTCACACAAGAATGGCCTCGAAGGCATCTGCAAGCCATCAACGCCACCTTCCAGTATCTCTATCGCCTCGCTCATTGTCGGCCTGTCATTAGACTTCATCTGGATGCACCATAGTCCGATGATGCACAACATCTTCTCCAGCTCATGCATCTCAGTATCATCAACACGAGCGGATATCTCACCCAGATGGTCTTGTTGGGTTAGCCGGTCATACACCCACGCCGGGTAGTACGCTTGGCTCGAATTAGCCGCATTCGGATCTGCATTCCTTCTTCCCCCAGCCATCTCCAGTAGCAGCATCCCAAAGCTGTAAACATCATATTTGCTCGATATGATGCCAAAGCTCCGAGATATCATCTCAGGAGCAATGTACCCAACTGTACCTCGTAAGGCTCTCGATGGCACAAAACTTTTGTCCCTTGGGTATAGTCTGGCAAGACCGAAGTCAGCAACTTTTGGGACAAAATTGTTATCAAGAAGGATGTTGTGCGGCTTGATATCAAAGTGCAGAATCTGCATCTCGCACCCCTGATGCAGGTAGTCGATACCCCTGGCAATGCCCAAAGCTATCTCGCTGAGCTTGTCCCAGGAGAAACTCTTCTCGGCTGAGAAAATGTACTTGTCCAGAGAACCTCGAGGCATGTACTCATATACCAAAGCCCTCCTCATTTCTTCTGAACAGAATCCCAAAAGATGGACCACATTGACATGGTGGATCCTACCGATGGTGGAGACCTCACTGATGAGTCTTCTCCGTTGCAGTTGGAGTTACCCTCTAGCATCTTGACCGCGACATGAACATTGCCTGGCAATAACACACCCTTGAAAACGGATCCATAGCCTCCTTGACCCAACTTATCTCTGAAATGGCTTGTGATTGCGGTGATGTCGGTGTAGGCGTACCTCATTGGGCCAAGCATTTGTTGCATTCGGAGGAACTTCTCAACCGCATCAATTGTTATCCTTGTTTTCCAATACTTGTAGGCGAGGAAAATCAACACAGCTAGGGGGGCCAACACGAACCTGCATAGTACTGCCCAAATATGGCAGCAGAGAGATGTATATGTTACATCATATGGATGATGCAAAATTATGGCTTACACAATATAAGTTAGATCTAGGAATGCCCCTCCTGATTTCCATGACTAGAAACCTATTACAGAACAGCTTACACGAAACATACTAAAAACGAAAACACATGATTATTTTTAGTAAAAAATTCACATACCGATAAGTAACTTGATGATATCAATAGCAGATACAGTGGCTTCCATTCCGAAAAATATCTGGGTTGGCTGGCAGGAATTGAAATAATCACGGTAATCATTTACACAGTTTAAGAAATGTATCTCACTCCAGAAAAACGCATGAACCCACTTCAGGATGCTCGCATCAGATATTTGCTCCTTGAAGTAGCTGCAAGGCATGCCATTACACAAACAGGGATTTAGGGTAATCATAAAAGGGATTTGAGAGGAGGAAATAGAATGACACAGTGACATGGTCACACTCCATAGTGCAAACTCACCTGGTTGCATTGTTCAGGCATATATTAATGACCTCAGAGCAAGGGTAATCCTGGATATAGGTACCAATAGGAAACTGAACAGAAAACCCCTTCCTTATAAATCCAATGATATGTGCATAACTTGCATTCCATAGTTGTTGCTGATCAGAAGAATACTCGTAATCACGAAAGGGGGTCATGGCCAAGTAGCCACAAGAAGATTGAAGATCTCTAACCGAACAATAGCCAGGAGACCCCCATACATAAACATGTGAATTACTCGCACTCAGGCATGTAACAGCCTTGTACATGCTGTTATTAGTTATTGCTCGTGAACAATTGGAAAAGCATGCCCAGTAGGTGTCAATTCCCAAATCATGAAGGCTATGTGAATCAATCAAGTAGTCTGTGTAAGGAACTTGGTTCCATCGAGGAAGAGGGCAGCTGCTGGTGGCATTAAAGTAGGCATCCACGACCCTAAAATTGTAGCCAGTATAGTTGATGCCAGTCACGTAGTATGTTCCAGTGTTGATGTAAATTGTAGCCTTGCTACTGCTACAGACCAGCTCGTATGCTTCAACACCACACCCAGGTGGGTCGCCTGGACGTCGGAAAGGATACCGGACATCTCGGAGATGACCGCACGAGAAACCTGGGCACCCATCTCCTCCCTGGACATCTGCCACAAGAACTCCAAGCATAGAGAAAATAGTCAGGGCTTGCAGGGAAATAGAACAATGATACACACCAGATTTCGTCATGACAGCTTAGCAAATGCATGAGTACTCCCACAAGCGAATTGATATCCTAGTTCTGGAGGCGATTATTTGGTTATATAAGGCCCAGCATGATTGGGATACTACTGACTTTGGAACGGAAAAAATATCTCTAGCTAACTATTCAAAGAACGAAGCTGGAACAAAACACTGACTGAGCTGCTAATTTATATTGGACTTCCGTAATATTCAGCCCCATTACTTGGCAAGGGTTTATATTTTCCAGAGATGACAATGACAGATTGACAGTATGCTGGAGACTCCAGGAAGCGCTCCTTGACGCACAGCAGAAGTGCTTCTGGCAAAAGAAATCCTCCGCGGGCACATAGATAGCTATCAGTACAGCATGGATCTGATCAGGAGGGTGGCCCCAACAGCACTAGAATTTCCACGCATGGAACTGATGGATGTACTCAATTTCTCACACAATTTTATAATCCTTGACTACAACTAGTGTGCAGTCACTCTCGAGTCACTATTGCATTCGCAACCGGAATTCAACCATGATAACTAAGACGTACAACTATATATCACTATATCAGAACATCACACTAATGAAGCAATAAGCTAGTGCTACCTTTTTTTCAATACTTGCAGCAGCTTGCTTGCCTTCATCTCCATGCCTCTTCCTCTATATTCCAGTAAGAGATACACCAAGATGAGTAAATTCTTTGTTGCAGCTGTCCTGCTATGTCTTGACTACCATGGAGCTGACTTGGCCACAGCGTGGGATGATAAAGATTTCTTCAGATATTGTCCACCATCCCGGTGCAGCAAACATGGCCCAGCGATCAGGTTTCCTTTCCGACTTGAATCCAGCAATACATCATCATCATGCAGCAGCAAACCATGCATGGAGTTAGCATGCTCTGGCCAGAGCACCATCCTAGTTCATCCAGTCCTTGGCCAATGCAAAGTGAATTCCATAGATTACAGTAGTGGTGCCATGGATATTACCCCGCTTGTATACTCCTTATCTTCCTGTCCGCTCCAAGAACTCTTCTCCAGAAGCATACCAATTGATGTTGCCTATGCAGAGAACCAGGGCCCATGTCAACCCATGTTTTCTGAGTACTATGCAACCCTAGTATGCTGTCCAAGCGAGTTCATGCCAAGACTCGATGTGGCTAGCCGAGTCTCCTGCCTTAGCAACACAACTTACTTCACATATCTAGTGGATGTTTCCAAACCCATTTCTGTTCTTCCATTGGACTGCAAGGTGTGCTCAGATGGCGTCATCTCGATACCCAAGTCCATGGGACCATTCTTCAGCGACTCCCTTAGTTTTGCTGAGATAACGCTGGAATGGACATATACGATGTTTGAAGAAACCGGCTTCAGTTGCCAAACATGTGAATACCAAGGAGGATTCTGTACATCAAACTTGCAAACGAATCAAGCATTCTGCATGCGTGATGGTAATGTTTCTAACTGGCCAAAAGCACCATACAATTGTCCAAAACTTGTTCTGCGACTTTAGTTTTGCTGAGATAACACTGAAATGGACATATCCAACATTTGAAATAGGCATCAGTTGCCAAATATGTGAACGCCAAGGGGGAAACTGCGCATTCAGCTCGCAAAGGAATCAAACATTCTGCATGCATCATGGTAATGTTTCTAACTGGCCAAAAGCACTATACAATTGTACCAACACTGCTTCTGCAGCTGTAGTTTTGAATTTAGTCATTCCACAATTCAATGTGTAGAAGTCCACGGAAGATTTGCTGTCACTTGAAACAATTTGAGTAGCTAGCTAGAGAATCATATTGAGGCACCTAAAAGTAATACAAAAGAGATCTCACAGCAATAATTACGTGAAAAGAAATTATGTTTAATTCTTCTATATATCAGGTCCTCTCCTTATAAATTCCAAAATCTCTAAATGATATTTTGTCTAGCTCCCCAGTAGAGATATATAGATAATACTGTTATGAAATGAGCTTCTGTATAAATCGAGGCCAACAGGCCAGAGCATATACATGAGGGAAATAAGCAAAGAAGACCATATACAATATGGTAACTACACACACAACTAACACCCTGTTCTACCATGTCTGAGCTTTTGTCAGAAAATCAGCAAGCTGAAGCTCCGAGAGGGAACATACTGAAGGACCACAGTCCTCTGCATTTATTTCTCTGTGAAAATGGTTATGAGTTCTCTGTGAAAATGGTTATTATTTGTCTATAAAGATGCTTCTTACTTCCCTGTATTGCCGCCATATAAGTTATAACCCCAGACTGAGCTGAGCTGCTCCACATCAAGGCCTTTCATGATCTTCTCTGTATCTCAACTTTGCTACCCATCCTACTTGCCATATTTTCGAGCACCTCAGTTTTCTGGATCAACTTAAATCCACATCAGTGTGTCACGAGGTCTCGTGCATACAAGTTTCATGCAGTTATATGTAAATTCCACATCTGAGACTGACAATTTCCAGTGAACTTTTTCTGCAGTACATGGTATGGAGTTTGGGTATGAAGCCCATGAATATCCGACCAACGGATATGCCTATGTCAACTGCACATAGTTAGAGTAAAAAATAGATGCAACTAGTGCAGTTAAATACAGTTGTCATCATTACAATGCCAGTCACTGAGAAACAAGTTACTAACCCATCTAGTCTTGCCGATAATAGCCGAGAACCACAACCACCAGCATGCAGCGCAGGCAGTGGGCGGAGAACAGATGGTTGCCCACTTCACGTAAAGCAGATAGCGAATGGTGGATGGAAGGCTACCTCACAGGGAACCAGGGCCGCGACTTGCAGTGGGCAACCGGTGGCGAATGGAGGGCTTCCTCGCCGGGTACCTCAACTATTAGGTACATTTTTTGTTTCAGTAGTAATTAGCTCACATGCTATTGCATAAGAACAGTTTCTAAAATGTCGCTTTACAAGGTTGCTGGCCTATGTGTTTCACTAAATTGCGTATGTACATGTGTTGTAGTTTCCTTTTTTTATCCATGGTTATGTAGCTCTTAATCATGAAAATCGAGGGAGGTTGGGAAATACGTTGTCTTTTCTTTAGTGAATGCTTATGTAACAGTCTATAAAATAAGCTACTGGGTTGTAGGATCTTTGTTTCAAATGGTCAATGCATTCATTGTTGATAAGACTGCAAGCACTGGAATATAGTTCTATATAATAGCATGTGAGCTAATTATAACATTTGTACAAACTATATTATTAACTATGATATCATGAGAATTTATTGATCAAATCTGTGTTAATCCACATATGAGCTTTGAACAACTTGCGCCGATTCCACTTTCCTGACAAATTTATGCAAACTGTTTTCAGGTACTTACCCAACTGGTGCACATGGATGTGATGACTTTGCAGCGTTTATGGACCAACCAACCTGTAATCGTGGATATTACGTGTGTTGTAGACCATTTGGTGTTTTAGAGCTTGCACTTTGTGAATCTAGATACAGACTTGTGTGTTCTGGACCATCTTAGTTGAAGTCTCTCATACTAGCAAATAGTCCCCATCTTTTTGTAACTTGTGTGTTTTGGGTGATTGTTAAGATGGCCAAAACTATGCTTTGTCAAGATGCAGTATGTGTTCAATGTATATGCATGATTCTGAACATATTTTCATTGCGGTGCAGTATGTGTTCATCTTGAACCTGCTTCTGGGTGAGGATAATAATTGAATATGTATTGTTTTGACTGCATATCAGTTTAGCAACAATTTATCTGTTGGCAAAGGAAACAACTGTCGGTGTAGGTAGGGTGTACGTTGATAGATTATCTGTTGGGGTAGATAGGGTGTACATGGCTTATAAAGTGTCAGCAAAGGTAGGGTGTATGTGGACAGGCTATCTGTTGGCATAGGTAGGGTGTATGTTGGCTGATAAAGTGTTGGCGTAGGTAGGGTGTATGTGGACATACCATCTGTCGGCGTTGGTAGGGTATATGCCGACTGAAAAAGTGTCGGGAAGTAAACAACTGCTGGCAATACCTTTGCCCACAACAATTCCTCCGACTCTTTCATCTTCTGTCAGCATTGGTGTTAGCTACAACTTATCTGTCGGCAAAGGTACCCTATGCTGACACATAGGTGTGTCACGTAAGCTCTACCGTGGTGTAGTGGTAGCTTCATCGTTAAGAATAAGCGAAGGATCAAAGTCAGGGGCAAAATCATGCTTACACCTTGGAGGAGTTAAATCCATGATTTCATGAGATGGCGGCTTGATACGGGTGTTGTCGCTGTCATAAGCCGCCTGATATTTGGACAGATCCACCAGTTGCGCAAGTTGACACGCTAAAGGCCGCATCTCCCTAGCATATTTGGCAAAGTCTTCTTCTTTGAAGACCAAGCCATCGTCATTGAACTCTGGACACCCGCTGGCCATTTCTGCTGGGTCTAGCTCTAATTTCCAAGCCTTAGCCCGGCTTAAAGCATTAAGGGCTCCTTCACGGGCGGCTGATAGTTTTATTTCTTCAATCTGTGATGGCACAGTTGACAGATGTTCCAGCACAGTTTTAATAGCATTTGGAGGCTTCTTAAAACTTGCAACGGCCACAAGGGTTCGCAGGCTCCCAGAATAAAGTTGCTCCGTTAAAGAGTAAACAGCTTTAAGCTTCAACAGCATGTTTTGGCCAAGGTTGGCACTCCTGGCACCTGTCATACAAATTGCAAGACAAGTTAGTTGAGTCAAGTAATCAAGGACTTTGAGTCGCCAGGCGGGTTACAACATTTGCATTGATATATGACGAGCTTCAATTGTGTACAAGTTTTAACTTACCAAAGATGGCGGCACTCATTTGGGATATATTCTGTTTTAAGCCGGCAAGCTCGTCAGTGACCGGCTTAAGCTGCTTCTCAGCCTCTTCTGCTCTTTTTAGCAGTGCAGCTTTGTCAGTTTCCCAGGTGTTTCTTTCTGCATCAAAGTTTGCCTTGAGCTTTTCAATATCTTCCAATGAAGATTTCAGTTTTGACTCAGCTTTGATGGTCTCAGCCTGTTGCAATTCCACATTTTTCTTCAAATCGCCAAGTTGCGACTCTTTCAGATTTAATGCTTCCTGCAAGAAGGATTTGGGGCCATATTTTTAGTTCAGTATGGGTCAGATTTATGCTAATACTATTGTTCAAGTCCCAAGCACATTGCAAGCAATATACTTGGCACTTGGGGGCTAATGTAGGTCATTTCAAGTTATATTATGACCCGGCTAAGCAATAAGCCGGCCCTTGGGGGCTACATTCTTTTATGGTGAGTAATCACGAGACCCGCGTTATCTTTTCAAGATAACCCGGCCATTGGGGGCTACGCGCGGTTCTTTAACATGCATATTTTGACAACCCGGCTCATCTTATTAATATGAGCCAGCCCTTGGGAGCTACGCGAGGTTCATTCAAAGTTAATATTTTGAAGACCCGGTTCATCTTGTCAAGATAAGCCGGCCCTTGGGGGCTACACTTTGGAAGTTTTCATAAAGTCTCAAGTATATTCAACATTTTTTTTCCTATACTTAAGACTTGGGGGCTACATGAGTATGTATATATGCTATGGCAGAAAGGAGTTAAATACATACCTCATATCTTTGTTTCATCAGATTCACTAAGCCGGCCTCCATGTCACGGCTTGTGTGAAGGCGGCTTAGATAGCCCGTGTGCAACTCGCCGGCGCTGAACGATGCATAGTTCTCCAAATCCAGTTTTGTCTTGCCTTTGTCAAGTAAAGGCACCTCTTCCTTGGCTGAGTGCTTGGCTAGTGCTGTGGAAGCTTCGGGTGCTTTAAAGGCAGACCTAGTAATGGTAATTTCATCAACTTTGTCAGCAGCCGGGCTCTTATCAGTTGACTGGGCAGGAGAGGTAGGCTTAGGACTTGGCGGGTCATGACTGGGCGCCAAGTCAACATCAGTGGCCATAGGCTCAACAGCTAGAGCATCAGTCTGTGGAGGCGGATCATCTGGCTGGTTAAGAGGATTTTCAGGGTTCTGGATTGGGACCTCAGGGGTCTCCAGCACCTGCTTCTCCGGCTCAGAAGCCTCGGGGGTTTTGGAAGAATCGCCCACCTTCTGTTTTTTGCCAGCTTTGGCCTTGGCCCTATGACAAGGATATGCAAGCGTATGAGTATGTAACCACAAAGTTTTATCAACAGCTGAAAGTACTTACCCCTGGGCAATGATGAAGGCAGGAAGCTGTGTTTGAGATGAGCCGCCCGAGGAAGGTGGCGACTCATGGTAATCAGAGTCAGAAGGATTAAGAGGATGTCTTATAAGACCAGCTTTGGGTAAGGAAAAGGTTGGACTGTGTGGCACCTTGGCTAGCCGTTTACGGGTAGAGGGTTCATTACTTAACCCGGCCAATAATTCGCCTGAGCTGCCACTCCGTGTCTGGCGTCTCGCGTCATATTGAGCCTTCTTCAAAATAAAGTGTGGATCTATGTGAGCATCCGGATGAGAAAATTTTACTTTCCGGACAACCCACAACACTTTCTCTGAAGGGGTGGAGTCTGAACCAAATGAAACAGGAATTACCTCAGTATCTTCTGCCTGGCTTGTAGCAACCTCTTCCTGTGAAGAAATGGTGTCAGCTAGTTCAATAAAGAATCGGCCAAGTGAGTCAAGTTCTACCTCTGATGGATTTTCAGCATCTGCTGACTCGCCCATAGCAGCCGGCTCAGTGGTGGCAACCATCTTATTCTTCTTTGACTTTTTATTGGCCCTGGTCTTGGCCACTGTAGTTTTTGACTTCTTATTCCAAAAGGCGGAGTCGGCCTGTATAAGTGCAGAAAAGGTTGAATAGGTAAGGCATGGCATAGATTCAAAAAATATTGAGCCAGATACAAACGAACACTTACAGGCGGAGTCGGATTTTGTTTAAAGAATGGTGGCAGGCCAACTTTGTTGCAGCTTTCTTGAGACTCGCCAAGCAAAGTCTTCATAGTTTTAAAGATTTCCTCAGCTGTAAAATTGTCTTTGGTGCAGCGTTGAGGATCGTCTGACTCGCCAGAGTACTCACACATCAGGCCAGGGCGGCGGCTTAGAGGGACTATTCTCCAGGAGACCCAGCACCGGGTCAGATCAACTCCAATTAACCCGTTGGCTAGTAAAGCTTTAGCCTTGGCCAGAAATAGGAAGGCATCCGCATGTTCCTCTGGGATAATTTTACTTGGCGGGTCAAAATCTGCTGGAAGACGCTCGGCTCTATAACCCGGTAGGGGGTTCTCAGTTGCCGGAGCGGTGTTCTTGCAATAAAACCAAGTGGTCACCCATCCTTTAGGGTGGCTTGGTAAGGTTGCGGCAGGGAAGCTGGTATCTCTCCGTCTCTGAATAGAGACTCCGCCTAATTCTTGGCTTCGGCCATTCGGGCATTCGGTCTGATGGTTTATATAAAAGAACTCTTTGAACAGGGCAATAGTAGGCTCCATTTGCAGATAGGCCACGTAGAAGATTTGGAAGTGGCAGATGTTGGATACAGAGTTTGGGCCTATATCTTGAGGATGCAAGTTGAAGTAGTGCAAGACATCCCTAAAAAACTTAGACCCGGGAGGCGTAAAACCCGTGGGTATATGATCAGTGAAGACTATAACTTCCCCTTCAGCGGGAGTGGGGATTGTTTCTCCTCGGCTAACCCGCCATCCAATTTCCTTCTGAGTTGCCAATAGACCTTGGCCTACATAATCATTGAGGATTTCTTTGGTAATCAGAGAGCGCTCCCAGTTGCATATGGTCATATTGAATCACCTAAAAGTTCGAAGGTAAATTAAAAACAAGGCATGAATATAAGCTGTCGTAAAATAATGACGGGTTAATTGAAATAAGCTATTTTTGGAAATTCTTGACAAGTTACAAATTCATTGTTAAGCCGCCCGAAAGGTGAAGGGCGGGTCAATTATCCGTGAATCCAAGATTGTGGAAATTTTGCTAAGTATGGGACAAACAGGTTTCACAAGTTTGCGGCTATGTTCATGGATCTACAGCAGTTCAGAAAAAGCTGAATAAATTGCTAAACCTAGAGCGCAGCAGGGGACGAACTAGCAGCAGTGTGTTGATTCTGAAAAAGAAGAGATCTATCCAAGATGCAAAATAAGAACTAAAACTGCTTCCGCCCTAGTCCTACCCTATTTTTGGATTGAAATATGACTTCTAAATAGAGGGTGGATGAACTTGGATGAACTTGGACGACCAACGATGGACTCTATGAACTCGAAGTGCCCTAATGTGGATCTGGGAAAGGGGAAGAACGATACCTGATGGTGTCGGTGAAGAGCGGACGAGCGCCGCAGATCTCTGGTCCCAACAGGTTGATGCAGCGGCCCTTGACGGAATTGCTGCCGAAGTTCGGCTGGGGCGGCGGAGCTCCAGTTGTGACGGACGACGCGTGGAAGAAGAAGAAGATGTGACGGGGGTAAAATGTGAAAAGGCAAGCCCCCTGTGCATATTTATAAGGGAAAAGATGGAACAGTGAAACGGCATGCGCGAAGATCGAGGAGATATAATAATTACTATAGCATGAGGGGCGCCTCGATTTTCGGAATGGCTTGTTAATGCAAAGATCCGTTGTGACGTCATAATGTTTTTTCTGAATTTAATAACATGACGTCATCTTTTCTTATGGCGGGTTATGAAGATCGGTTCAAGGTCAAGCTTTAGAAGAATCAAAGAGGACTCGCCAACCAGAGAATAAAGATTGACATGAACAAGTTCAAACCAATCTAGGGCCTAATGTTGGGGATATAACCCCACGGTGTAACCCGCCCAGGAGGGGCCGGGTTATGCTATTGGCGACTTAAAGAATGAAGCCTAGACATGCCCAAGAAGCAAGAGGAGAAAGCCTGGAGGCGGCTTACGAGGCGGCCCAGCTGAGGGCCCAAGACTCGGAGACGGAGCGTGACCCAGAGGCGTAAGCCGCCCAACGGCGACTTGCCTAGCAAGGCAAGGCGACTTAGAACTAGAGTCGGTTACGTTTTATAAACTGACCTGGACTATTGTAAGCCCAGGGCCTCGACCGGTGTATATAAAGGCGAGACCCTACGGCGGGTAAACTTAAGTTACAATCAATCGAGAGCTAGGTTAAGCGATTCTGCTCCCTCGTAATCGATACTCAAATCAATACAACACAATGCAGGACGTAGGCTTTTACCTCGATCGTGAGGGGCTGAACCTGGGTAAACTCGTGTCTCTCGTCCCGCTCAACCCCTTTAAGCAAATCATCGTAACCATGGCCTCACACCTAAGTCCTTTCACGAGGGCATCTGCCGTGACAAAACCACGACAAAGCTGGTGTTAGTGTTATGCCTTTTTTTAAATATATAAAAGACTTGATTTGAATAAACTCACACCTACTGAGATATCCTTGCAAATGGCTGACAAATCAACTGCCATACCTATCAGTATTTGTGAGGATGTGCCCGTTGTTGTTGCAAATGTTACTATCTTAACAGACTTTGTTATACTTGAGATGCCCGAGGACGACAACACGTCGATTATCCTTGGTAGACCATTTTTGAATACTGCAGGGGCTGTTATTGATTGCAATAAAAGCAAAGTCACTTTTCATATCAATGGTAATGAGCATACGGTGCACTTTCCGAGGAAACAATTTCAAGTTAATAGTTTTAATGTTATTGGAAAATCTCCGACAATTACTATTGCAAATTTTCAACTCCCTTTACCTACTGCCAAAAAGAAATATGACATACTTATTGTTGGGACATGCATATCCCCATTGAGATAACTTAGTGTTTTACGGAAGTTCTTCGGGATCATGTTAATCGAAAGTGATTGTTAATAAGACTTGATCAACCTTATTAATGGATTGTTTTTTAGAGACATGAGGTCGATGAATTTAGTAAGCACAAGCACCTTTTTGTTTTCTGTTTTTCTTAGTTAAATAAAATAAAATGCCATGTTTAGTCAGTTTTCTGAATTTTCCGTGCAATAAAAAGTGGTCAAAAATAAAAGTGCTCAGAATGACCTCAAATTTTAACACGATTTTTTCTGAATATTTCTGAATTTCTGGTACAAATAACATCAGAGAGGGGTGCCCCTGGTGCCCACAAGACACCAGGGCGCGCCAGCCACCCCAGGCGCGCCCTGGTGGGTGGTGGGTCCCAGGTGGGTCCCCTCAATTATCTCTTTAGCCCATGTCATCTCCTACCTTCAGAAAAAAAATCACCATAGCTCTCTCTCTCTCTCTCTCGTGTTCTTGCTCTCAAACCCGCGGATTTCGATCTCTTTGCTCGAAGCTCCGTTTCTGAAACTGTTTTGGGGGATTGCTACTTGGTATGTGACTCCTCCATTGCTCCAATTAGTTTGTGTTTTAGTGGTTTATATTTTGAATAATTAGCTACTCTTGGTGCTGTTGTAGATGAGCTTGCATGTTGAATTCTTAGAGTTCTAAGTAGTTTGAATGCTTGATATAGTCTCTAGGCACCCATATGAGTAGTTGCAATCAATCTTATTAAGTTTTGTTGACAAATTTTTTTGTGACCCAATTTTTTTTAAATTGTACGCGAATAAAATGTATCTCTTTGGAAGGAGTTCTTCGAGGAGAAGGTCCTCGGAGGCATCATCGAGCAGTAGCTCGATACGACAGTCTTATGTTGAGCAAAGTGCAAGCTCAATGCGGGACGCCGATACCAAATCGTGCCTATGGCCATGCAACAAGTTCATGGTAAGAGCAGGTATGAAGGAAGAATTTGAGCAATATGTCTACAATGCCGAGCTCGCTCCCTTCATCGCAGATGAGTGCATCCAATACCGCAACCTTACAGAGACTTTCACTAAGAAATTTAAATTTCATCCTTGTGAGTCTAGAGTTTCATTTAGCCTTTATAATAATGCTTATACCATGCCTCTAGGAGTGTTTTGTGCTGCATATGAGTCATTTTTGACTAGTCTTTGTTACTGTGAGGATAGAGGAGTGACACAAGGTAGAATAAAAAGTATTCATTTTCCATCAATTCATTACTTTGCACTCTTTAATGACAAATGCATCGTGGGCAAACAAGATTGCAGCACGCTGTGCGCCCCGGACTTGAGCCTCATACACACTGCTTTGACAGGAATTAAATGTTATAATCTTGGAGCGATCGTTGCACGGAGATTGCAACACAACGATGTTAGTGGTCACTTTTATGGTGGGATTTATGCCTCCCATGTAGCTAAGGAGCTGGGTGTTTCACCTTGGCCTAACGATCCCATTCTACCTACTCAGTACTTAGACTTTGAGGCCATGAAGCATCATAAGTTCCTTAAGGGCACAACCACTAATTATACATACAACTTGAGGTTAAATAAAAATCCCATTGTGCCTGTCACCTTGCCTGTGCCTGCTCTCTTTGATTATCACAGTAAAAGAAGATATTGTGTTCTTGAGAGCGAGGCCCGTGAGTACAACACGGCGGTCGAAGCTGCTCGGCGGGCTGAGGAGGTCACACGAAGGGCCTCCGTGACCTCCTCAGCTCGATTCTTCTTTTGTTTATTGGGAGCTTTCCCGTGTAAATAGTTTTTCTCATTTTTGTTTTCCTTTCTCTAGTTTGTTTCCCTTAAGACAAAAAATCAAAAACTCTAAAAATATTTCAGTGTGTTTATCTGAAGTTCTTTTCTTTTCTTGTGTTGAGTCGTACTAAGAAGAAGACCTCGACGATGAAAATGTTGAGTGTCTCTCATATGCATTATTGTTGATCTAACAAAGAGCCCATATTATTTTGCTTTCTCCTCTGAATAAAATGTTGCAGATTCCAGCTTAGTCCACGACACTCTTGCACTATTATTATTTTCATATCGTTCGGTCGTGCAACTGAAAGGCAATAATGACGATATTTGATGAAGTGACTGTGGCAGAGAGAAGCAGGTATGAACTCAACTTGTTTTGGTTTTGTAAATATGTTTAACTCAGTATCCATGATTCAGCCTATTATGATCAAACATGTTTGCAATGAAAATTAGAGATTATAGTTTCTCATGCCATGCTTAAGTAGCTAGGAGTGGATAATGATTTATCTTGGGTGTCAACATGCATTAAAATGATTGTGATGTAGTATAATGATATTGTATCCTCCTCTGAATGTTTCAAGTGGGTTGACTTGGCACATGTTCACGCATGTAGTTGAATCAAAACCAACATAGCCTCCACGATATTTATGTTCATGGTGTTTATATCCTACTCATGCTAGTATTCAATGTTGATTATTCATAAAGCATGTTCGTGACCGTTTTCGCTCTCTAGCTGGTCGCTTCCCAACCTATTTGCTAGCCTCTGCCTGTACTAAGCGGGAATACTGCTTGTGCATCAAAATCCTTAAACCAAAGTTATTCCAGATGAGTCCACTATATCTACCTATATGGGGTATTACCCTGCCGTTCCAAGTAAATTTACATGTGCCACCTCTAAAATTTCAAATGAACATCTGTTTTGTGTGCCTGGACCGCTCATGGAGCGACAGGGGGCGGTCAGTATCTTCCATGCTAAGAGGGTTATTCTCATGATGAGTGTTTATTCAGTCGTCCTTGCACAAGAGGGCCGGTAATAGGGATGCCTAGTACCGAAATAAAAAATTGCAAATAATTACACAAAACTGCTTCAGGACTGTTGTTGGTATGGACGGCACCTGTGGATTCAGCAAGCCATGGCTTGTGTTTGTTGGTGGAGGGGGAGTAAACCTTTACTTTTACCGCTTGCGAACCGCCGCTAATGTGTTTAGCATGGAAGATATTGATAATTCTTGGTCGTAACGTTGACAGGATGGGTGCACCTTCCAAAATTATATTTATCTCTGATTTAAACTTTGAACTCTGACACCTGTACAAATCCCTGCTTCCCTCTGTGAAGGGACTACCTATTTACTTTTATGTTATTTTACTTTTATGTTGAGTCATCACCTTCTAAAACAAGCATCAGACCTGAGTGCACTATTGTCATCATCATGCATTGTGAATAGTTAATGTTGGATGTATCATGACTGGATCTTCTCTACCATGAATTACAATGTTTAGTCGCTGCTTGAACTTTGAGATACCACTGTTTTGCGGTATCGGAAAGGACTAGTGAGATACCACTGTTGTCATACTATATCATGATTGTTTTGCCAAAGTGTTAGCATTTGAGATATCTTATTATTGCTCGCTGGTTGATTATGCCATTAATATGAGTTAATATAATTTTTTAGAGTTATTGTTGACATGGTTAGTTATGATCTTTGCCGAAAACCTGGGTGCTACTTAAGCATATATATGTACAAAAGAACAAGAGAGTTCGTAAAAGTTTTTCTTTATCACATTCAGTTTGTCAACTGAATTGCTTGAGGACAAGCAATGGGTTAAGCTTGGGGGAGTTGATACGTCTCCAACGTATCTACTTTTCCTAACACTTTTGCTCTTGTTTTGGACTCTAATTTGCATGATTTGAATGAAACTAACCCGAACTGACACTGTTTTCAGCAGAACTACCATGGTGTTGTTTTTGTGCAGAAATAGAAGTTATTGGATTTGGGCGAAACTTTTTGGAGAATTATTTTGGAATATATAATAATTTCTGGAACCAATACCAACGGGAGGGGGTGCCCTGGCTGCCCACAAGACACCAGGGCGCGCCTGGCGCGCCCTGGTGGGTGGTGGGGCCCTCGGGGCTCCGGTGACCCTAATTCCAGCGCTATAAAATCCTATTTTTCCAGAAAAAATAGGAGAGGAATAAGTTTCATCGTGTTTTATGATACGGAGCCGCCGCCACCTCCTGTTCTTCATCGGGAGGCCAGATCCGGAGCCCGTTCGGGGCTCCGGAGAGGGGATTCTTCGGTCTTCGTCATCACCAACCCTCCTTCATCACCAACTCCATGATGCTCCCCACCGGGAGTGAGTAATTCCTTCGTAGGCTCACTGGTCGGTGAGGAGTTGGATGAGATTCATCATGTAATCGAGTTAGTTTTGTTAGGGCTTGATCCCTAGTATCCACTATGTTCTGAGATTGATGTTGCTATGACTTTGCTATGCTTAATGCTTGTCACTAGGGTCCGAGTGCCATGATTTCAGATCTGAACCATTTATATTTTCACCATTATATCTATGTTCTATATCCGACCTTGCAAGCCATATGCACCTATTACGTGTTATGATCCGTAAACCCCATGGTGACAGTAATTGGGATACTTTCTGGTGATGACCGTAGTTTGAGGAGTTCAGGTATTCACTATATGTTAATGCTTTGTTCCGGTTCTCTATTAAAAGGATGCCTTAATATCCCTTAGTTTCCTTATGGACCCCGCTGCCACGGGAGGGTAGGACAAAAGATGGCATGCATGTTCTTTTCCATAAGCACGTATGACTATTTACGGAATACATGCCTATATTATATTTATGAACTGGAGCTAGTTCTGTTTCGCCCTAGGTTATGACTGTTATATGATGAATATCATCCAACGAATCCACCGATCCAATGCCTATGAGTTTTCCACATATTGCTCTTGCTAAGTTACTATTATTATTGCTACTGTTACAACTGCTACAAAACTGTTACTGCTGTTACCGTTACTATTGCTACCGTTACCACTGCTATCAAAACTATCATATTATTGTGCTACTGATCACTTTGCTGCAGACATTAAATCTCCAGGTGTGGTTAAATTGACGACTCAACTGCTAATACTTGTAAATATTCTTTGGCTCCCCTTGTGTCGAATCAATAAATTTTGGTTGAATACTCTACCCTCGAAAACTGTTGCGATCCCCTATACGTGTGGATTCATCAATCGCCACTGGCTGTCTTGTCGCTGCGGCTAGCGCCACCACATCAGATGGAGGACACCGGGATGGATCGCCACTTCGCAGAGTTGGGGCTAGCTCCGACTAGCTGTAGCTAGCCCAGCTGCTGCACCTCTGCCGTCGGCGGCAACTTGCCCTAGATAGTGGAGTCCACGAACATGGGATAGATGCAAGTACTGATGCGAGCAGGGATGAATGTGTGGACCTCCTATCTACCACATTGTGCGGCAGACTGGCAGGGCTTCGCACAGGGTAGTCTCCGCCTGGGCCGGCCGACGCTGGAGGAGCTATCAGTGTAAAAATCACCGCAAAAATGAGGCGCATTACTCGAAATTGAACTCTCGATCCACCTCTAATAGACGCACATACCTAACCACTCGAGCTGTTCAGCGCTAGTGATGGATATGCAACGTGAAATACTTTAGAACAAGCTACATTGGCAGATCCGAGTATTTTCCCTTTTTTCTCAAACATTTCATGAAAAATCTGAATACTTTTTAAAATAGATTCCAAACAAGTTTTTTTAAAAACATAAACAAGTTTTTAAAAAATTACCCAAATTTTGGATTTGTAACCAAATTTCAAAACGGGAAGAATGTATGAATTTGTGAACAAATTTTAAAAAATGGGAACATTTTTTCAATTCCAATTTTTTCTTCACAAAAAAGAACAAGTTAAAAAATGTAACCAATATTTGAATTTGCGAACAAATTTAAAAGCGGGTCTTTTCTTAATTTCTCAATTTTTTTTAAAAATGGAACATTTTTGGAAAACATGAACATTTTGGACAAAAGGGAACATTTTTTGCTTCTGCGAAAAAAATATGAAACTCCGAAAGATATGGAAAAACGAATATTATTTGAAATTTGTGAACAAAATTTTAAAACAGGAACATGTTTTGAACTTATGAACATTTTTCAAATATGTGAACATTTTGAGAAATAACAAACAGTTTTTGAATTGAGAACAAAATTTAAAAACAGGTTTATTTTTTGAACTTATGAACATTTTTTAAATAGAACAAACATTTTCTGAATTGTGAACAAAAACAAAAAAAACTGGAACATTTTTTGACATTCCAAATATTTTTGCCATTTCAATTAATTTTGAAAATTCTGAAAAACAAAAATAGAAACAAAAAAGGAATGAAAAAATGAAAAAGAAAAGAAAAAGAAAAAGCAAAAAATGATAGAAAGAAAAGAATCAGATGACTGAAAGCAAGAAAAAGTAAAACACGCAGAATGAAAAATTAAAATAAGTAATGAAAAGAAACAGCAGGAAAAAATAAAAAGAAAAAACCAAACCTGGACCGGTTGGGAACCTTCTAGAAGGTTCATAAAACCGGGATCAGTGAAAGACGCAAACGGGCCCGCCCATTTAATCGCTAGCCTAGGTCGGTCTTTGTGTTTGCAGGACAACTTGCTGGTGGGAGTCCCACCTCAGCCCAGTTCATCCCACTACAGCTTGGTGGGCGTGAGCGGACAGCCCGCCATAGACGGGTTAAGTGGATTATAAGTGGATTATAAGTGGCTGTAGAAGTAGAATCCTACCAGATGAACCGATCACAGAACAAACGAGTAGTACGACGCACACTAGAGGATGTCACGGAGTTACACTGCATCCTCTACACGACGCTGCCCAGCGGGTCGTGGTCTCGTGGGCGTGCATCAATGAGGTCGGCCTCAAGTGCAGGCGTGCCCGACGGCTTGGTACTCGCCAACAACGCAAGCGTGTCAAACCGGCGCATGACGTTGGGATGGACTCAGTAACAACCCAGCGGCCACCGGCGTGATCAATGTGGCCGGCGTGCACGGCGAGCGTGGCGGCCGACCGCATGTGCCTGGGCGCCATAGCCTGCGGCGTAATGTCTCGAGAAATGCCTGCTCCGGCGAAGTCGGATGGAATCGTGCGGGTCTGTGCGTCTCCTCCTCTATCGAGGTTAGTTTTGTACTTTTTTTTAGGGGTTAGTTTTTTTACTTTTCGGAGAAAAAACTGTTGGTGGCCGGAAAGCGTGTTTAGCTGGGTCCTAATGGATTAAACGGGATAGCCCATTTAAATTTTGTGATGTCTCACGGGTATCCACTAAACAGTTTAAGTGAAACGTGATACGTTCCAAATGTATCTTCTTTTTCAAACACTTTTGTTCTTGTTTTAAATTCTAATTTATATGATTTGGATGAAACTAATCCGGACTGATGCTGTTTTCAGCAGAACTATCATGGTATTATTTTTGTACAGAAATAAAAGTTCTTGGTTTGGTTTGAAAATTTACAAAGAATATTTACAGAATATATAAAAAATATTGGCGTACAGAACTACTGAAGGGGAGCGACCCAGTAGCCACGAGCTCAGGGGGCGCGCCCTGTGAGCTCGTGGGTCCCACAGACCTCCGGCAACTCTAACTCCAACTCCATAAGTACCGTCTCGTGGAGAAAAAAAATCAGAGAGAAGGAATCTTCCCGTTTTACGATACGGAGACGCCGTCACCTCCTGTTCCTCATAGGGATGGCTGATCTGTCGTCCGTTCGGGACTCCGGAGGGTAGAAATCATCGTCGTCGTCATCACCAACCCTTCTCTATCAACAATTTCATGATGCTCACCACCAGGGGTGAGCGATTCCTTCATAGGCTTGATAGACGGTGATGGAATTGGATGAGATTTGTCATGTAATCGAGTCAATTTGTTAGGACTTGATCCCTAGTATGCACTATGTTCTGAGATTGATCTTGCTATGATTTTGCTATGCTTAATGCTTCTCGCTAGGGCCAAAGTGCCATTATTTCAGATCTGAACACTCTATGTTTTCATGAATATATTTGAGTTCTTGATCCTATCTGATAGTTATATGCACTTGTTATTATTCTGATCCGTAGACCCGAAAGTGACAATAGTTGAGATACTCTCCGGGGATGACTGTTATTCGAGGATATCATGCATTCACCATGTGTTAACGCTTTGTTCTGGTTCTCTATTAAAAAAAGGCATTAATATCCCTCAGTTTCCTTATGGACCCTGTTGTCACGACAGGGTATGACAAAAGATGTCATGCAATTTCTTATTATAAGCACTTATGACTATATACATAATACATGCCTACCTTGAATTGATGAATTGAAGCTATTGTATATCGCCCTAGATTGTGACTTTTATATGATGAATATCATCGAAAAACAAAATACCCATCGCTGAGCGAATGCATACGCTTTTCTCATATTGATCTTTGCTAAGTTACTATTGCTGCTGCTTTTACAATCATCACAAAACTGCTTCTGCTACTGTTCCTGTTACTATCGCTACTGTTACTGCAACTATCAAAACTATCAAACTACTGTGCTACTAAATACTTTGCTGCAGAAATATTATTTTTATGTGTGGTTGAATTGACAACTCAACTGCTAAGACTCATAAATATTTTTTGGCTTCCCTTGTGTCGAATCAACAAATTTGCGTGAAATACTACACTCAAAGCAGATTGTCACGATCCCCTATACGTGTGGGTTATCAGGATGGGCTAAGCTAGTCCCACTATTATCCACTCCCACCTGCAGCCTGAAGTACTCTGGTCTGGGGAACAAGTACCAATAATTTGACCGTATGGGGAAGACATGTTGTGGGAAACGTGTGCCACCGCGGTCGTTGATCATTCAGACTATGTTAGAACAACCTAGTCCGCTATAGTTTAGTTGAAGTATGTCAAAAATGTAATGAATGTGATCTGGTTTGGATGAAAATCATCTAGGTTATATGTAATTCGCCTGGTTCATTGAAATCCGATTTGAAATGTATACGAGAATTGTTCAATGACCGGCTCACGTATAACAGCCCGTGGATGCGACCGTACGCTTTTGTGGACGGGTACGGCGTCCGATTTGGAGTTCATCATTGAAGATACCCTTAAACAACATATACTCTTACTACAGTAGTACACCACAACCATGTATGGCTCGAACAAGTACACACAGCATATACTCCTACACCAGTATCAAGGCCCAAGGGACGAAGGAAGGAAGGAATAAAGCAACGAACGAACCAACATCCATAAGAGCATCTCCAATAGATGATGTAAATTTGAAGATGTAAAACTAGGTGTTATATAATTTACATCATCAACAAGTGCATTTTACATCTTCAAAAAAAAAGACAACTCCAACAAATGATGTATATTGGTGGTATAAAAGTTCAGTTCCAATAGATGACGTATAGTTGTGATTTAAAACTAGCAAGTTTCAAGTAGTACTTCATTTGAAACATAATTTAAACATAGCATGTTCAACTACTACTTCATTTCAAATATGATTGTAGAAATGTATTGGATGCAACTCTATTGTATTCATCGGAGTTGGTTACAATATATACAGGTGATGTCTTGCGTGACAAGCCAACTAACCCTACCATATCTCTAGGAGTCAAGCTATACAAGGCTAGAGATCATAGGAAGATCAATTGGAGATAATTACAGATATGTTCCCTCTCAACACCTCGCCCCCCCCCCGCGCAGTCGAAGCGTCGGCGTCAGCGATGCAAAGACTGGAACGGAACTCCTGGAATGCAGCGGTTGGCAACCCCTTGGTCATAATGTCGGCAAGCTGTTGGGTAGTCGGGACGTGAAGGACACATAGCTGACCCAACTAGACCTTCTCGCGGATGAAGTGAACATTGAGTTCGATATGTTTAGTGCGCTTATGCTGCACTGGATTGGCCGCGAAATAGGTGGCCGAAACATTAGCACAGAAAACCACCGTAGCCTTCGGGATAGGAACCCGAAGTTCACCAAGTAGGTGACGCAGCCAACAAGTCTCAGCGACAACGTTGGCAACAGCGCGGTACTCGGCCTCGGCGGTCGAGCGGGAGACGGTGGGCTGCCGCTTAGAGGACCACGAGACAAGCGAGTCACCGAAGAAGACACAGTAGCCCGACGTAGATCGTCGAGTATCAGGATAGCCAGCCCAGTCCGCATCCGTGTAGGCAAGAAGCTCGGTGGAGGCCGAGGCACACAGACGAAGACCATAGGTCGGCGAACGTACCGAAGAATACGCTTGACCAGAGACCAGTGAAAATCATGGGACGAGTGCATATGCAAGCAAACTTGCTGCACCGCAAACTGAATATCTTGTCTGGTGAGCGTGAGGTACTGAAGCGCGCCAACAATACTGCGGTAGAGAGCGGCGTCGGTAGCAGGCTGTCCAGCTGTGGCAGAAAGCTTCGGCTTGGCCTCGGCGGGTGTAGCAGCCAGCTTGCAGTCGGTCATGCCGGCACGATCCAACAGGTCAAGAGCATACTGCCCTTGATGAAGGAAGAACCCGGAAGCATCACATCGCACATTAATACTGAGGAAGAAGTGCAACGCGCCCAGGTCCTTCAGGCGAAACTCGGAGCCAAGACGACCAATGATGTAGCGAAGCATGTCCTCTCGTCATGCAGTGATGACAATATCATCAACATACAAAAGGAGCATGGTGACATGATCAGCCCGATGGAGCACGAATAATGATGTGTCGGAGGTGGTGCTGCGAAAACCGAGAGCAGTGAGGAACGCTGTGATGCGTTGGTACCACGCACGAGGGGCCTGTTTCAGGCCTTAGAGGGACCGAGATAACAGGCAGACGTCATCCGGTCGTCGTGGGTCGACAAAGCCAGCGGGATGCTGACAAAGAACACGCTCCTGGAGATGGCCGTACAAAAAAGCATTGTTGATGTCTAACTGATGTACAGGCCATCGTCGAGAAGCAGCCAGCTGTAGGACGACACGGATCGTGGCGGGTTTGATGACGGGAGAAAAAGTCTCCGAGAAGTCAGCACCGGCACGCTGAGCAAACCCGTGAACGACCCAACGAGCCTTGTACCTGTCGAGGGAGCCATCCGGGAGGAGTTTATACCGAAAGACCCACTTGCCGGAGATGACGTTGGCGCCGGGAGGACAAGGGACCAATGTCCATGTCCGGTTGGCGACAAGTGCGTCGTACTCGACGCGCATGGCGACAAGCTAGTGCGGATTACTCAACGCAGAGCGCACTGGGCGCGGTACGAGAGAAATCATCATGACGCTGAGGTTGTGGTAGCGCGAGTTCGGCTGTCGGATTCCATCCTTGGAATGCGTCACCATAGAATGATGAGGCGGCGGAGGAGGCAGACGGGGACCACGACGGCGAGGAACCATGACAATGGGCTTAACCGGCGTGGACAGCACCTCGGGCGAGGCCACGGGAGGCAGCGACGGAGGGACCGTGGTGCCAGTCGAAGAGGCATCCGAAGGGCTGGCCGAGGACCCAGCCGAAAAGGAGGCCGAAGGCCCGATGAAAGAGGCGGAGGGCCCGGCCGAGCGGCCCACCGAGGCCGCCGAGTGGGGCGCCGAGGGCGCCGAGATGCCTGTAGAGGCCGGCTCCTCCTAAGCCAGCAAAGGGGAGGCCGGCGCCTCCTGAGCTGGTGAAGACGAGGCCAGCTGCTCCTGAGCCGGTAAAGATGAGGCCGGCGCCGCCTGAGCCGGCGAAGAGACGAAGGAGGGCACAGGCGGCGGGGTCCCAGCCGAGGACGGGGAGACCGAACGAGCGGGCTGGCGGGCAGCATATAGACGCGGCGGGTGGAGCTCAAGGGCTCCACGAGGCCGTCGAGAGGGTGCACCCGGAGACGGGGGCGCGGTCGAAGATGCCTGCTGAAAGGGAAAATGAACCTCATCAAAGTAAACGTGTCGCGAGACGAACACACGATAGGACACCGGGTTGTAGCAGCGAAAACCTTTGGTATTAGGTTGATACCCAAGGAAAACACAGGCAAGAGACCGAGGCGCTAGTTTATGTGGTGCGGTGGCTATGATATTGGGATAACACAAACATCCAAAAACATGAAGATCGTCATAGGATGGAGGAGACCCGAAAAGGAGGTGATGAGGTGTATAGTGCCACCGCGGTTTGCAAATGTTGAGAAGAAGAGTGGCGGTAGCAAGAGCATTTGGCCAAAACCGTGCAGACATGTGTGCGTGGAAAAGCAAAGCACAAATACTCTCATTAAGTGTGCGAAGAACACGTTCGGCATGACCGGTTTGCTGTGATGTGTAATGACAGGTGAGATGAAAAATAGTGCCGTGGGTGGATAAAAGGTTGCGAATAGCAAGATTATCAAATTCTTTTCCGTTGTCCGTTTGGAGGTGAGCAATGTTGCGATGAAAGTGTGTAGCAATGTAAGCATAAAATTAATGGAGAGTCGAAGCAACATCTGATTTACGGCGTAACGGAAAAGTCCAAGTGAAATGAGAGAAATCATCTAAAATTACGAGGTAATATGATAAACCCGAATTGCTAGGCACCGGAGAGGTCCAAACATCACAGTGAATAACATCAAAAGGAAAGGTGGCAATTGAGGACGAAGATGTAAACGGCAAACGAACATGTTTTCCTATGCGGCAGGCATGACAAGTATGAGCCTCCGATTTATTACAAGAAAAAGGAAAGGTGCGCAAAATTTTGTGAAGAGCATCGATACTGGGGTGACCAAGACGAGCGTGCCAAAGAGAGACATCGGCATGGAGAGCAACCGGGCCGCCGCTTGTGGATGGGCCACACGGGTAGAGGTCGCCGGGCGAATCACATCGGTGCAGAACCTTCTGGGAGTGGGCATCCTTAACAGAAAAACCAAGAGCGTCAAGCTCAACAGTGACTGGATGTTCACGAGTAAGAGTACGAACAGAGCATAAGTTTTTGATTTAGGATGGAGAAATGAGCACATTATGAAGAGGTAACGACGAAGAAGAAAGAGGGAGGGAGGATGCTCCGTGGTGGGTGATGGGAAGAGTGGTGCCATCACCGACGACGATGCGAGAAAAGAAAGGATAGGGAGAGGCACGGGAGAGGATACCGGGATTTGAAGCCATGTGAGAGCTAACACCGGTGTCCATGTACCAGTCCCCGCCGCCATTGTAGTTGCTCGGAGAAGGTGCAGCATGAAGGACAGCGAGGAGTGCGGGGTCCCACTGTCCACCGGCACCACCATACGAAGAAGGGCCGCCGTAGGGAGCGCCATATGCCAATGGTCAACCGTACGCCGGAGCACCCCCATATGCTGAGGGAACGGGGGCGGGCATGGTCAGAAGCGCCTGGTGAGGCGCCGGCCGGGGACCAAGGAGGCCTGAAGCAGGAGGACGCGGGATGGGCATGGAGTATGCATGCACCACACCCGTCCAAGGGTTATACCCTTACAACCAGGGCGGAGTGGGCGTTGCGGCGGAGTTGGCAGGGGGGCGCGGCACGGGGTTGGTGGAGCGGGCCCGGCCATCGTGACCTCCCCGACCCTTCTGTTTCCGCCCGCCAGTAGGCGCGGGCGCGGTCGCGGAGGGCGGGTGGAGCCGCGCCGGAGCTGCCCGTGTGGCCGATGTGCAACGCCGTTTGGGTCGCCTGCCGCGCGGAGTGGCGGAGGCGCTTCTCCTCCATCCGAAGGTAGGTGATGGCCTTGGCGTACGTCGGCGTGAGGAGAGAGAGATTGGCGGCGGACTGGCCGAGGTCGGGGTGGAGGCCCCGAAGGAGGTTGGTGAGGAGGACAGAGTCGTCGATGGTCATGCCGACGTCACGAAGCTCATCGGCGAGCACGTTCAGCCGCGCGCAGTAGTCATCGATCAAGAGATTGTTTTGTTGCAGCGTGAAGAACTCGCCTTGGAGGAAGACGCGACGCTGGAGTTGATTGTCGAGGAAGAGGTCGCACACCCGCGTCGAGATGGCGTGCGCCGAGTGGTCACAGGTGTTCACCATGTCGAAGATGCCCCGCGAGACCGTGAGGAAGATCCACTTGACGATGCAAGCATCAACGGCCAGCCACTTGTCATCGTCCTTCATGTCACGGATGTCAACGCTCCCGTCAATGTGCTCAATGAGATGGTAGGAGCGAATCAGGAGCGCGAAGTAGGTGCGCCAGGCGTTGTAGGAGGGTGAATCGAGCTCGAGGATGATAGGCACGTGATCTTTGATGATGAGGTCATTGAGACGGTCGGAGATGAAAGCGAGGGCGGCAAGGGAGCTGGCGTCGGAGAGGTCATCCTTGGAGCGAGACATGGCGGAGATGCGGCGGTGGCAGGGTGTGGGAAAGGAGGCGGCGGCTGGATAGGAGAGCAAAGGCGGCCTAGGGTTTCGGGGGTGGAGGGCGGCGACGGCTTCAGGAAGGAGCGGCGGCCTTAGGGTTTGGAGAGGCGGTATCGACGGCCTAGAGGGGGCGGCGGCTGCGGGGAGCAGAAGCGGTGGAGATCGCTAGGGTAACTGATACCATGTAGAAAGGTATTGGATGCAACTCAATTGTATTCATCGGAGTTGGTTACAATATATACAGGTGAGGCCTTGCGTGACAAGCCAACTAACCCTACCATATCTTTAGGAGTCAAGCTATACAAGGCTAGAGATCATAGGAAGATCAATTGGAGATAATTACAGATATGTCACGCTCAACAATGATTAAACATAATTTGAATTAAAACACAAATTTAAACTACTACTACTACTACTACTACTACTACTACTACTACTACTACTACTACATCCATCAAATAACTACTACTAGTTGAAACAACTACTTGAACTACATCGAAGATGCAACTACTCCTCATCGGAGCTCTTGAACTGCTCCCAGAACTCATCTTTCCCCGGTTCGTCGCACCCCTCGTTTGTTGGAAATATGACCTAGATGCAATAATAAAGTGGTTATTATTATATCTCCTTGTTCATGATAATCGTTTATTATCCATGCTATAATTGTATTGACTGGAAACTCATATACATGTGTGGATACATAGACAACAACATGTCCCTAGTGAGTCTCTACCGTACTAGCTCGTTGATCAAAGATGGCTATAGTTTCCTAGCTGTAACACCTCGGTAGTTAAGCTACAGTGACCTCACACTAATGGTGCCAGGTCATCAAGATTAACTAATCCGATTTGCCCCTTAATAAAATTAAAGTCATTTTCAATTTAAATTGCAAGTCAAAATAATATTTCTTCAAAACACAAAACAAAAATGTTGTTCATCTCCCATAAATCCCGAATGAATTTGTCATGAAGAAATCAACCCTGTTTGGATTACTAAAATGCCCCTAGAAATAGTTAAATTGGTCCAACAATAATTAAATTGGCCTTTTCAAAAATAAACAAATATTTAGACCTTCCCCAAATGGCCTAAAACATTTTGTGGAGCTCTATTGTATTGCAATACATATATGTGGCACTTTTCACATTTAACACGATTCAAGTGCTAGCAGAAAGAATTTAGAAACAGGAGGAAATAAAAAGAAAACAAAAAATGTAAAAAAATGGAAAAGGAAACAGCCCACCCCCTGTCCCCCTGGGCCTTGGCCCACTACATCGATCCAGCCCACCCCTGCCTCCTCCTACCTCTCGCTACAGTGAGGCAGGGAGGTGTGGCAACCATCTGTGGCCGCGCCTGGAGTCGTGGAGGCCATCCAGCCCCCCTATCCCGCCTACAAACCAGCCCCGAGGCCCTCCCCAAACCCTAGCACATCCATTCCCCTCGCTGACCACTCCCCCTCCAAAATTCGTCCGCGCCCGAGTGTAGCCGTCACCGCGCCTTCGTCGTTCTCGTGACCGGAGTCGTCCCCGAGCGCCAAGGAGATGTCCGGGAGCTTCGTCTCCATCGACCACTTCGCCTGCGTGGGTCAGCCCAAGCTAGGACGCCTCGAACCCTCGCCATCGTCCTCTTCTTCTCGTCTTCCCCGCCACGGCCGCTGCCGTTCATCATCAGATTCGCTGCCTCCCGAGCTCCCCCGGCTTCCCCGACGTGCCCACGAGCTCCTCTGTGAGGCCCTCATCCGATTCCCCCTCTTCCCCCCGTCGAATCCATCGCCGTATGCCTCCACCACCGCGCGCCCAGATCTCTGTGGGAGCTCGTGCTCTCCACCACTCCCGCTGTGCTCCCCTGCGCCCCTGCGTGCATCGGCCACGCCCTCTGGACTCGACCGCCTGTGCGTGGCTGCGCGCCCCTGGCCTCGCCTCCGCGTGCCGAGGCGCGCCCGTAGCCGCCCTCGCCCGCTGCTGCTTCGCGCTGCTGTCTTACTGCTGCGGCTCATGCGCTGCTACTGCTCAAGCTGGCCGCCGCTGCTTTTGCTGCTGCTCTGCCGCCGCTACTGCTGAAGCCCGCCATCGCCTGCTGATGTTGTTGCGTTGCCGCTGCTGCTTTGCTGTTCTGCTGCCGCTGCTTGTTACTGCTGTTGCGACCGGCCGAACTCGCCGCTGCTCGCCGGCCCACGGCCTTCTGTGCACGCTCGTCGAGATGCGCTTCGGCCATGGCCGGCCAGGCATGCAAGCACACGAGCATCCAATGCTCACGCACATACGATGCGTGCTCCTGTGTGTGCCTGAGCCAGCCAATGCTTTGGATTAGTGCTAGGAATTGTTTAGTGTTAGGGTAGGATTAGATTAGGTCTTTTAATTAATTAGTTAGCTAGCTGTGCAACTGACACGTGGGCCCCTCCATTTTAATTAAATGTTAAATCAAAATTAAAAGGTTCTTTGTGTATGACAGGCAGGGCCCACATGCACTGTTCATTAGTTGACCATTCAAACGTTAACTGGGTCAACCCAGCCCAGGGGCCCCACATGTCATTGACTGTGGCTGGTTGCCTCTGAGTTTACAAATAATTGCACTGTTTAAACTTCGTATTAATATAATTCCAGGAATTTCAGAAATTGGTTTAAACTTCGTAAAATCATATAAAATAATCTGTAAGTCAGATGAAAATAATTCATATAAGAAAGTTGCTCAGAAAAATATGACCAATCTGAATATGCCTTCCGTTCATCTGTCACGTGCCTCTAGCATAGCGAACATGGATCCGTCCCATCCGATTCATCTGTCCGAAAAATGCCAAACGCTGGAAAAATATTTCTGGATGTTTTCCCTCTTCGTCGGTATCACCTAGCACTGCGTTAGGTCACCCCTAGCACAACATTTTGCCATGTCATGCTTTGTGATGCTATTATTTGCTCTGTTATTTATTTGTTTCCCCTTCGTTGCTTATTTTTCGGTAGACCTCGATACTGCGACCGCTGATGATATGGTGGTCGTCTATTTCGCTTGAAGATCCATTTTTGTCTGCAGAGCCTCTTGGCAAGCAAACCCCCCTTGATCATTCCGATATCGCCCATTTCATTCTCTCTCATGCTTGCATTACATTTTGCTACTGTACTTGATTGCTCCTATTCTGATGCATAGCCTGCTTTTGTAACCTGCTCTTGTACCATACCTACTAATCCTAAACTGCTTAGTATAGGTTGGTTAGTGATCCATCAGTGACACCTCACCTTGTCCTTGTTGCCCCCGCTGGATTACCAGGTGACTCGATCAACGTGATCGGTGTCCAGGGACTGAGACATCACATCACACCCCCTTAGTTGTACGACTCTGCGGAGCTACTATCGAGTGCCGAGGGTGATACCTCGTACAGTACTTCTGATGTTAACTCTGTAGTGTAGTTAATCGATCGTGGCCTACGGAGGGCGATTCCTCCTTCTCCACTCCCGATGTAGACTCTGTCATGCAACCCCTCAAGCGTGGACCATCGAGGGTGATTCCTCCAAGTCCACCTTGACGGTAACTCCGAGTGGGAATCCATGGAGGGTGATTCCTCGGGATTCCCCCTTGCTGTTTTGGACACACGGTTACTTTGACTTTACCACAGAACCATGTTACTGAAGTCGGGTCGGCCCTGAGGGGTACCCGTGAGTTGATGTGCAGTCGGGTTGACCTGGAGGGTACCCGCGAGATTTCTACGTGGCACGGCCGGGCATTTCGGGCCCTTGCCATAAGTCCACGAGACGGGGCGACGGGGTCACATGATCGTGAGTCTCTGCTCGTTATCGCGCGCTTCCAAGACACTAACGAGATTGGGTATTTGATCTGAGTTGGCCACTGGCCTATACGCACTAACCACCACGCGGGAACAGTTATGTGCACCCGACGTCATAGTATCAGCCGAAGCTCTTCAGACGTCAGCGACTGAGTGGCGCGCGCCGGGTTGGACTGGAACGCCTGCACTTGTATAAGGGGGCTAGGTCTACTCACCGGCCGCGTTCGCAACATGCAGGAGTGCAAAGGGCGATGGGCCCAAGACCCTTGCGCGCTTAGGATGTAGACTGGCGTGCTGGCCTCTCTGTTGGGCCTAGGTAGAGCTGCGACGTGTTGATCTTCCGAGGCCGGGCATGACCCAGGAAAGTGTGTCCGGCCAGAGTGATCATGCGTGCTGGGTAATGTGGTGCACCCCTGCAGGGAAGTTAATCTATTAGAATAGCCGTGTCCACGGTAACAGGACGACTTGGAGTTGTATTCCGATCTTTACAACTAGAACTGGTTACTGAGATGTGGTTTGGATATGATGGCTTCGGGATTGCTTTCTCGCAGGGAGTCGAGAAAGGCTCTCTGGGCGTTAATGCTACAACATGCTTGCTAATTATAAAATGCTATTCTGTACTCTTCTAAAAGCTGCAAGATGGTAGCTTCAAGGAGATCCTAGTCTTCGATAGGCTAGGCTTTCCCCTCTATTATGGCATTTTGCAGTATAGTCCACATATACAGCCCCTTTCCTTTGATACCAGTGCATATGTAGTGTAGATCCTTGCTTGCGAGTACTTTGGATGAATACTCACGGTTGCTTTGCTCCCCTTTTTCCACCTCTTTCCATTCTTCTCGGATGCTGCCACCAGATGGTGGAGCCCAGGAGCCAGATGCTATCGCCGACGACTACTACTACCCTAATGGAGCCTACTACTACATGGAGACCGTCGACGACCATGAGTAGTTAGGAGGCTCCCAGGCAGGAGGCCTTGCCTTTTCGATCGTTGATGCTTTTGTGATAGCCTTCTTAAGGCAAACTTGTTTAACTCATGTCTGTACTCAGATAATGTTGCTTCCACTGACTCGTTTGTATTCGAGCCCTCGAGGCCCCTGGCTTGTAATATAAAGCTTGTATTATTTCAATTTGTGTCTAGAGTTGTGTTGTGATATCTTCCCGTGAGTCCCTGATCTTGATCGTACACATTTGCGTGTATGATTAGTGTATGATTAAATAGGGGGCATCACACTAGACATAGACATGAGTTGTGATTTGATAACGGGATCACATCATTAGGAGAATGATATGATGGACAAGACCCAAACTATAAGCGTAGCATATGATCGTATCAAGTTTATTGCTATCATTTTCTGCATGTCAAGTATCTGTTCCTATGACCATGAGGTCATGCACCTCAGTGTCATGGAGGAGTACCTTGTGTGTATCAAACATCGCAACGTAACTGCGAGACTATAAAGATGCTCTACATGTATCTCTGAGGGTGTCTGTTGAGTTGGCATGGATCAAGACTGGGATTTGTCACTCCGTATGTCGGAGAGGTATCTCAGGGCCCACTCGATAATACAACATCACAATGAGCTTGCAAGCAATGTGACTAAGGAGTTAGCCACGGGATCTTGTATTACTGAACGAGTAAAGAGACTTGCCGGTAACGAGATTGAACTAGGTATGAAGATACCGATGATCGAATCTCAGGCAAGTAACATACCGATGGACAAAGGGAACTACATATGGGATTAGCTGAATCCTTGGCATTGAGGTTCGACCGATAAAGATCATCGTAGAATATGTAGGAACCATTATGGCCATCCAGGTCCCGCTATTGGTTATTGACCATAGAGGTGTCTCGGTCATGTCTGCATAGTTCTCGAACCCGCAGGGTCTACACACTTAACGTTTGGTGACGATCTAAGTATAGTTGAGTTATTGTGTTGGTGACCGATGGTTGTTCGGAGTCTCGGATGAGAACCCGGACATGACAAGGAACTCTGGAATTGTCCGGAGGTATAGATTGATATATAGGACGAAGGGAATCGGATTCCGGAAGTGTTCCGGGAGGAACCGCGTTACCGCCGGATGACTGAAAAGGGTTTCGGGGGCCTCGGCAAGTGTTGGGGGGCCTCATGGGCCAAGGGCAGGGGGCACACCAGCCCACAAGGGGCTGGGCGCCACCCCAACCATAGCCCACTTCGGCCAGGTGGGTGGGGCGCCCCCCTAGGGCAGACGCCCCCTTGCTTGGGAGGCAAGGCACCTAGGGGGCGCCTCCCCCTTGGTGGCCGCCGCCCCCACCCTAGGGGAAACCCAAGGGCGCCACCCTCCTCCCTTCCCCCTATATATAGAGGTGGAGAGGGAGGGCAGCCGCACCCTTTCATGCCACGGCGCTGCCCTTCCTCTCCCTCGTAGTTCCTCTCTCTCTCGGATTGCTTAGCGAAGCTCTACCGAGATTGCCCCACCACTGTCGCCGCCACGCCGTCGTGCTGCCGGAGAACTCGAGCTACTACTTCACCATCACTCGCTGGATCGAGGAGGTGAAGGCGACATCAAGCCATATATGTGTTGAACGCGGAGGTGCCGTCCGTTCGGCACTTGATCGGGAGTTCGTGGATGGATCGTGATTGGATCGCAAAGACGTTCGGCTGCATCAACTGCGTTTCTTAACGCTTCCGCTTAGTGATCTACAAGGGTATGTAGATGCAATCTCTCCTCTCATAGATGTTCATCTCCTAGATTGATCTTGATGAGCGTAGGAAATTTTTTGTTTTCCCATGCAACGTTCCCTAACATCATTGTCCTCCTCCGAGTCAACCCAGACCTCCAACTCTGACTCGATGGGGATCACCATCGAGGGGTCGGCCTCGCGGTCAGCCTGGAGATACTCCGGATGCTCCCGCGCGAACCTCACCATCGCTGCCTCGTCGCTATCGCAGGGAGGCACGACAATGGCCGACCTCTTCTTCTTCTTTGCCATCTCCTCCATCCGAATACGCCCCCCCCCCCGTCGCACGAGGAACTCTGTGTCCGCCCGGGTTCTAATCTCCGGGAAGTTGAGGTCTGTCCTCGGCCTCCCGGCACGCCATACGGCCACGTCATATGCACGTGCGGCCTCCTCGACGGTCGGGTATGTGCCATGCCAGAAGAGGCGGCCCTTGTCGGAGAACTCGATGTCGTAGTTGCTGGACGGCTTCGCCCGCACGCCGAAAAACCTTATACACAGAACTTTAGCAGTAGCGCTGGATAAAATGGGGCGCTACTGCTACTTAGCAGTAGCGCGTGGCAACAGAAGGCGCTACTGCTATGTACATAGCAGTAGCGCGGCTGGGGTAAAAGGCGCTACTACTAAAATTGCCCCACCGTTGCAGCCAGGCTAAGTATAGTAGTAGCGCTTTCCCTTGAAACGCGCTACTGCTAGGTAGTTTAGTAGTAGCGCTTTCCCCAAACACGCGCTACTGCTAAGTAGTTTATCTTCTCCACACCGTCCGCCCCTAACTCTCCCCCACTCCCACTCTCACTCTCCCACGCACCCCGTCGTCCGCCGCCGCCGACGTTCGGCCCTCTCCCGCCGCTGCATTGCTGCCGCCGTCCTCGCTCCTCCTTCCTCGGTATGCACCCTCCTCCCACCTCCCTCTTTCCTCCTTCTCCCACCGCGCCCTCCTCCCTCCTCCTCCGGCCGCCCCCTCCTCCCTTCTTCCTCCTCCTCCGGCCAAGCCCTCCGCCGGCAGCCCTCCTCCCACCGGCTCCTCCCCCTCCTCCCTCCTCCTCCTCCCTCCTCCCACCCCCTCCTCCCTCCTCCTCCTCCCCCTCCTCACCTCTGCCCTCCTCCCCCTCCTCCTCTCTCCTCCCTCCTCCTCACTCCTCCCTCCTCCCACCCCCTCCTCCCTCCATCTCTCCTCACTGATCTGTTCTCGTATCATGTAGTTTTTTTTACTGTTTTTTAGTAAGTGTTTAATAGAACTAGTTTATTTAGTAAGTACTTAATAGAACTAGTTTATTTAGTAAGTGTTTAATAGAACTAGTTTAGAGAGAGAGAGACATATATTGGCAAATTTAGTTATGTTAGGATTATATATAAGATATTTTGAAATGTTTTTGTTCATATTTTCAACCATTGAAATGCAATGACCATCAAGTTTGAATGCTCATATGATGTAGATATAAACGTGTATATCTAGTGTTGCTCAAATAGGATATGTGCTTGCCCAAGTGGCCATGTTTGCAGGGAACACCTCCGAGTGGCCTATGTTTTGCCGGAGTGTTGATTTACTTCCGCTCTAGCAAATTTCAAGCGCTCGATATGTCCTTTTTTTAGCAAAGGTCATACCGGATTTTTCCGTGAATTTTGGCATGACTTGTGCTAGAATATGTAGGAAATATCGGGTGGCCTGGATTTTCTAGAAAGATAATTAAACGACATTTCGGGTTGACTTTAAGTCTATCGGGACTCCACCATATATGAGAGAAGAAGAATCCCGACTGTTGTCGTGGGGGTAGCTTCTCATTCGTTCCCGTGTGGTAGACAATTTGGTGTAATGCACTCGGGAACGAAGGGAGGAGCTACCATCACCGACAGTCGAATATATACACCACGTGAGCTGAGAGTTTTCAAGAAAATACTTGACAGACCGATAGTCAACCCGTGATGAATAATAATGATCTGACTTAGTTTTTGTAGTACATATATTTAACTTTAGAAGTTTAATCTTTGAATTATGAACATAGGAAATATCGTCCGACGACGATAGGCTCCCGGAGTGCGACTGGTGCGGCGATGACTGGGATCTGTGCGACAGGCCTCACCTGGTAGAAAGTCGGCGCTTCAGTTTTAAACTCCAGGAGACCTTCGATGTTGAAACGGTACGCAATGACGACAAGTGTTTTTTCGTAATTAAGCACGACTTCTGCTTCTTCAACGTGTAATTTTCATGTTTTACAATTCGACTAGCTTATCCCATGCCATGCAAGACGGTATGTCTTGGAGAGGATGGATTTTAAAGATCATGAAAGTATGGAAACAAAGATAGTTCACCTAAGGACCCATCATGGTTATGATTTTGCTGTAAATCTATACAATTCTGAGAGCGTATCCCATTTTGGTTGCCCGAATTGGGAAGCACTTTGCAAGACGTATGATTTTCATGAGGGTATGCTTGTCACCTTGGATCTTGGTGATCCTGACATCGACAAAGAGAATATCACTAGTAGAAAAAGGGCCTAATGTGAAGCACATTAGTCCCGGTTTGTAACTGAACCGGCACTAATGTGCTCATTAGTGCCGGTTCCAACGGCTAGGCGTGTAGGGTAACGCAGGAGAAAACAAAAATTTTCCGACCTACGCACCAGCCCAGGACCACTTTGGAGACTGCATACAAGGTTTTTGATCATTTTCGTTACCGACTCGTAGCGCAGCGGAAGTAGAGTCGATGACGATCGGTGGTGCAGATCCCCGCAGCTAGGATTTACAACCTCCCAACCGCGAGGATGTACTCCCTCGTCTGCCCCCCATACAGCCCTCCGGGAGACGGTCGGACAGTCCCTCGGACGGTGTCGCGGACAGCCCTTCGGGAGGACCCTCAAAACTCGGACCGTCACTCAGACAGCCCTTCAGGAGGA
The DNA here is from genome assembly GCA_011799875.1 of Thinopyrum elongatum. Taxonomy (NCBI): domain Eukaryota; kingdom Viridiplantae; phylum Streptophyta; class Magnoliopsida; order Poales; family Poaceae; genus Thinopyrum; species Thinopyrum elongatum. The sequence goes on along the minus strand of CM022299.1, from coordinate 21,522,644 downwards.
CTCACAGAACTCGGACCGTCACTTGGACAGCCCTTCGGGAGGCACTCTCAAAACAGCCCCTCGGGCACAAAGATTGAAACTACGACCTCTCTACGGGGTTGCACACATACGGTGTCATCTATCCGGCAGGGCTTCGCCGTCCAGAACTAGTTCCCACCGGAACCCAGATAGCCTTTCGGCTCTACGAAACTCTTTTCGGGGGATGGAGAGAGAAGCCAGATTATTGCATGGCACTTGTATGTGAGAAGGAGTGAGAGTGGAGGGATGCCCCTCCTCCTCTATTTATAGGAAATCCCAAGGGGTAGGGTAGTTTAACATAAAAACCCAAAGTGCACATGAATGAAGTCCTTCCTCAAGGGCATAAGGGTGAAACCAAGGAACTAGAGGGGCTCCATGGTGGAGCCCCAAGTGTGGCCGGCCACTCCCCCATGTGGGGCCCCCAAAGGGGGCTCTTATCCATCCATGTCACACCCCAAGATCTTTTGAGCAAAGCCCAAAAATATGGCTTTCCATAAAGTAATCCAAAAAGCACTTTCACTATTCACGACGACATTTTTCAGCGTCCGTTCGAACTGAAAATATTTATGTGGGCTTAGAACATTTCCAGTACCCACTAAAATAATTTTCAACGCGTTCCGGAACAATTCTGGTTTAGTGATTTTCATCTGCGAAAAGCATCTGAAGTGGTTCCGGCAGCACCGGAACATTTACGGTTTTTCTTCCAGAAAATTCCCAGAAGTTTCCAGAATGATTTTGGCACCCTCCAAGAATTATCAGGCATGTGCTGAAACCAATTTGACTTTATGGTATCCTCTGAAACAACTTTTCAGTTTCACCGAAACTCGTCCGGTGTTCTCTCTGCGGAACTTTTCCGCTGTCTGAAACTTTTTCGGTGTCCGAAACTTTTTTGGTGATTTTCTCCCAGACTCCCTGTCTAGTATTCAACAGATAGATGACCCTTAAGCGTGTGACCCTATAGGTTCGGTGAAGTATAGACATGACACAGAACCCCTTCCGATCAATGATCAACATCGGAGCCATGGACACCCATATTGACCCCTATACCCACACGAATGAATATTCAAGTGAACCTCCAGTTGCCGTGTCCTATTCCTGTTGCTTCGCGATATGTTGCAAATACCTGAGGTGAGACATGTTGGCATCCCCGTGGGTCAACAACTTGTCCACTATGCCAGTTACCTCGTTACCGGTATTGTTCTCTTTTCTAGTTACCGTGTTCCGGCATCCCCATGATCAAATCACAAAGTGTCTGGCCAGACGATGATGGATACCGTAACACCGAGAGGGCCTAGAGATATCTCTCCAACGATGGAGGAGCAAATCCCAATCTTGAGCTATCAAGTTACTTGACATACTTTCCCATGAACCCGTAAGCCGCCGTAATAGCCATCCAGTTACGGATGACGTTTAACAAACCCCAAAGTTCATGAATCAAGCATGAAGAAACTCGATACTCTCATGGCCAGAGGAATCATGCAAACGTTAACCATCTCTGTGTTATTAACCATTAACTTGTGACGAATGTGACTCATAGCATAACATCAATCGGGTCGATTCAACACAAATGTTCTTCTAACATTGTGCCCTCAAAGCTGCTGGCATAGACATGCCCATGATTGGGAAAACGTAATCATCATGCAACACTTGAGCTAGTCTTAGAGGTATGACTAGGAATACATTTTACCGTTTATTATTCCACACGTGCACATCGGTTTTCCCCAGAGCCTTTATGGATATACGGGCTCTGGAACCACAGCAGTTATAGCATTGAACATAAACATAATAATGAGCATGGAGATAAATAATAACATTTATTATTGCCTCTAGGGCATATCTCCTACAAGGAGGGCGGCGATCATTAGTACCGGTTCGTGGCGAACCTTTAGTACCGGTTCGTGCCACAAACCGGTACTAAAGACGTGGTGGCAGGCTTGTGTCAGGCTGGGGCCCACCAGCACCTTTAGTACCGGTTGGTTATATGAACCGGGACTAGAGATGCACCTTTAGTCCCGGTTCGTATAACCAACCGGTACTAAAGGTCATCCTATATAAACCCCTTCGTCGATCCCAAGCGCTCTGTTCTTCCCCTTTCCGCTCTCCTCTGTTTTCTTCCTCTTCCTCTCGAGCTCACACTCCATTTTTGCCAAAATTTGTGAAGATTTGAAGGCACCCCATCCATCCAAGTGATCACAAAGGTTAGCAACTTTGTCCTTTCATCTCTCATTGCTAGATTAGCTCTTGCAATGCTCTATAAGTATAGTGATTTGTGTGTTTTATTTTGGGAGGAATTATATGTGGTAGTATTTGATTTATATGCAATTTGAGGTCAAAATAACTCTTAGTTTGCATATGTAGGTGTGGTTTACTTAGTGCCTTCCCGTCTCTGTCCTAACCACCGTCGATCGCCCGCACCGTCCTGTCGCCGGCACCACCTTGTGGTGAGCCTCTTGTTCTTATCTTTTTTATATAAAAAAATCATGTTTGTGTGATTTAGATATATATAGTTACTCGTATAATTATCTTACCCGTACGTTGTTTGTTATACATAGTGCCATGGTTTTGATATCCGTCCCCGTCGGCCCTCGTCCGGGTTATGATTCGGATGTGGTATATTCTCTTTTATAACTATTTCTTGCATTTCGTGTTTATGACAAATTATGCCCATCAAGTTGACATAGATATTTTTATCTAGGAGGTATGTGAACCGGAAATTCCAACCAACCCTATTGTCGAGAGGTTAAATTTAGTTGAAAGAGAAAACGAGTATTTGAAAGAAAAATTGAAAAGAAATGAGGGGGAGAAGATGGAATTGGAGTTGCATGTTGCCGATGTCGTCGATGATCACAAGATCAAGATGGAGAAATTGCGCTTGAAGATTAGAAAGATTAGAAAATATGCCATTGATAGTGAGGCTTGGTATCATTATGCTGTTGGATCAATTGTTACCTTAGTTGCGATCCTGATCGCATTTGTTGTTGCATTTAAATGCTTTAGCTAGACAGTTATTTGTATGTTTGTTTTATGAGAATAAGTGTTGTATGAACTTTATGTATGAACTTGTGATAATTTGGTCTATTCGGTGTTGTGTAATGAAGATGAGCCGGCAATGGATGTACGATGATCGATGCTCTCCCCAGTTCGTTAATGGCGTGCATACTTTTCTGCTTGTGGCTGAGACAAACAAGCAGGCGGATGGTTTTATGCCTTGTCCATGTGCCAGCTGTAAGAATTTTCGGAATTACTCTAAGTTAAGAACCATTCACGTCCACCTGTTTGAGTCCGGTTTCATGCCCCACTATAATGTTTGGACCAAGCACGGAGAAAGAGGGGTTATGATGGAAGACAATGAAGAAGAAGAGGACGACGACAGCTATCCTGGCCATGGGTTCCCTGAATACGATGGTACAACAAATGGGGGAAGAAGCTGAGCCGGCAATGCGGGAAGAAGCTGAAGAAGAGGCATCAGATGAGCCCGCTGATGATCTATGTCGGGCCATTGCTGATGCAAAGAGAAACTGCGCAAGTTAAAAGGAGAAGAAGAAGTTGTAGCGCCTGTTAGAGGATCACAAGAAATTGTTGTACCCGAATTGCGAAGCTGACAAGAAAAAGCTGGGCACCACACTGGAATTGCTGCAATGGAAGGTAGAGAATGGTGTATCTGACAAGGGATTTGGAAAGTTGCTGATAATGTTAAAGAAGATGCTTCCAAAGGACAACGAATTGCCCGAGAGTACGTACGAAGCAAAGAAGGCTGTCTGCCCTCTAGGGTTAGAGGTGCAGAAGATACATGCATGCCCTAATGACTGCATCCTCTACCGCGGTGAGTACGAGGATTTGAACGCGTGCCTGGTACGTGGTGCATTGTGCTATAAGATCAGCCGCGATGACCCTGGTGATGTCGAGGGCGAGCGCGCCAGGAAGAAGATTCCGGCCAAGGTGATGTGGTATGCTCCTATAATACCACGGTTGAAACGTTTGTTCCAAAACAAAGAGCATGCCAAGGCGATGCGATGGCACAGAGAAGAACGAAAGAAAGACGGGAAATTGAGAGTACCCGCTGACGGGTCGCAGTGGAGAAAAATCGAGAGAAAGTATAGGGAGGACTTTGCAGGTGACGCAAGGAACGTATAGTTTGGTCTAAGTGCAGATGGCATTAATCCTTTTGGGGAGCAGAGCAGCAATCATAGCACCTGGCCTGTGACTCTATGTATGTATAACCTTCCTCCTTGGTTGTGCATGAAGCGGAAGTTCATTATGATGCTAGTGCTCATCCAAGGCCCTAAGTAACCCGGCAGTGACATTGATGTCTACCTAAGGCCATTAGTTGAAGAACTCTTACAGCTGTGGAATGGAAAAGGTGTACGTGTGTGGGATGAGCACAAACAGGAAGAATTTGACCTACATGAGTTGCTGTTCGTGACCATCAATAATTGGCCTGCTCTCAGTAACCTTTCAAGACAGACAAACAAGGGATACCGCGCATGCACGCACTGTTTGGATGATACCGACAGTATATATTTGGATAATTGTAGGAAGAATGTGTACCTAGGACATCGTCGATTTCTTCCGAGCAGGCATCCCGTAAGAAAGAAAGGCAAGCATTTCAAAGGTGAGGCAGATCACCGGACGAAGCCTCGCCACCGTACTGGTGATGATGTACATGATATGGTGAAGGATTTGAAGGTAATCTTTGGAAAGGGTCCTGGCGGACAATCTGTTCCGAATGACACTGACGGACGCGCACCCATGTGGAAGAAGAAATCTATATTTTGGGACCTGCCCTATTGGAAAGACCTAGAGGTCCGCTCTGCAATCGACGTGATGCACGTGATGAAGAATCTTTGCGTGACCCTGCTTGGCTTCTTGGGCGTGTATGGGAAGGCAAAAGATACACCGGAGGCACGGGAGGACCAGCAACGTATGCATGTAAAAGACAGCATACATCAGGGTCATGCCAGCTACGCTCTTACCAAAGAAGAGAAGGAAATCTTCTTTGAATGCCTGCTCAGTATGAAGGTACCGTCTGGCTTCTCGTCGAATATAAAGGGAATAATAAATATGGCAGAGAAAAAGTTCCAGAACCTAAAGTCTCATGACTTCCACGTGATTATGACGCAACTGCTTTTGGTTGCAATGAGGGGGCTTCTACCGGAAAACGTTCGATTAGCCATTGTGAACCTATGTGCATTAATCAATGCAATCTCTCAGAAGGTAATCGATCTAGAAATCATACCAAGGTTAGAGAATGATCTGGTGCAATGTCTTGTCAGTTTTGAGTTGGTGTTCCCACCATCCTTCTTCAACATCATGACGCACGTCCTAGTTCACCTATGCGAAGAGATTAACGTTCTGGGTCCTGTATTTCTACACAATATGTTCCCCTTTGAGAGGTTCATGGGAGTCTTAAAGAAATATGTTCATAACCGTGCTAGGCCAGAAGGAAGCATCTCCAAGGGCCATGAAAATGAGGAGGTCATTGAGTTTTGTGTTGACTTTATTCCTGACCTTAAGCCGATTGGTGTACCTGAATCGCGGCATAAGGGCAGATTGGGTTGAAATGACATGCTAGTACCGAAACAAATAATATGTATGGACGGGCATTCTCTCACTCAAGCACACTACACAGTTCTACAAAATTCCGCCTTGGTGGCTCCGTATATGGAGGAACACAAGAATTTTCTAGGCTCCAAACACCCGGAGCAGTCTGACGACTGTAGGGTAACGCAGGAGAAAACAAAAACTTTCCGACCTACGCACCAGCCCAGGACCACTATGGAGACTGCATACAAGGTTTGATCTTTTTCGTTACCGACTCGTAGCGCAGAGGAAGAAGAGTCGATGAAAATCGGTGGTGCAGATCCCCGCAGCTAGGATTTACAACCTCCCAACCACGAGGAAGTATTCCCTCGTCTGCCCCTCGGACAGCCCTCCGGGAGGCGGTCGAACAGTCCCCCGGATGGTGTCACGGACAGCCCATCGGGAGGACCCCCGAAACTCGGACAGTAACTCGGACAGCCCTTCCCGAGGACACTCGAACAACCCCTCGGGGCAAAAGGACGAAACTACGACCTCTCTACAGGGTTGCACACATACGGTGTCATCTATCCGGTAGGGCTTCGCCGTCCAAAACTAGTTCCCACCGGAACCCAGACAGCCTTTCGGCTCTACGAAACTCTTTTCGTGGGAGGGAAAGAAGAAGCCAGGTAATGCATGGCATGTGTATGAGAGCAAGGGATGAGGAGAATGGCAGCCCCTTCTCCTCCTTTTATAGGCCAAGGCAAGGGGTGGGGTGGTGGAGGAAATACCAAAATACCCATGCAACATGTCCCACATGGAAGGGCAAAATGGTAACACAAGGGGGGCACCAAGGGGACACCATGGACGCACCCCTTGGGCCGGCCACCACCTTGTCGCCCCCCATGCCCCCCCCCAACAAGCCACCAACATGTCTCCATGAAACATGCATGCGCCCTAGACAAAAAGCCACCAAACAAGCAACCCCCGATTCGTGGGATCTTGTCCCCTCGCGCTGAGACAAGATGTTTTCCGCGAAACTTTTTCTGAAAAAAATTCCAGAAGGTCCCAGAACATTTCCGGCACCCTCTAAAATTATTCTGGGCATGTTCTGAAACATTTTCGGTATGGTAGTTTTCATCAGCGAAAAGCAACAACATCGGTTACGGCAACTCCGGAACATTTTCGGTTTTTCTCTCCGAAAATTTCCAGAAGTTCCCAGACCAATTCTGGGACCCTCTAAGAATTTCCAGGTGAGTGCCGAAACCATTTTGACCTAATAGTATATTCCAAAACAACTTTTCAGTTTTACCGAAACTCTTTTGGTGTTTTCTCTCCGGAACTCTTCCGTTGTCTCGGAAACCTTTTCGGCAACGTTCTCTCAGACTCCCTGTCTAGTATTCAGCAGATAGATGACCCTTACGCGTGTGACCCTATAGGTTCGGTGAAGTATAGACATGACCGGAACTCTTTCCGATTAATGATCAACATCGGAGCCGTGGACACCCATATTGACCCCTATACCCACACGAATAAATATTCGAGTGAACCTCCAGTTGTCGTGTGCTATTCCTGTTGCTTCGCGATATGTTACAAATACCCGAGGTGAGACATCTTGGCATCCCCGTGGATCAACAACTTGTCCACTAAGCCAGTTACCTCATTACTGGTACTGTTCTCTTTTCTCGTTACCGTGTTCCGGTATCCCCGTGATCAAATCACAAAGTGTCTGGCCAGACGATGATGGATACCGTAACACCGAGAGGGCCCAGAGATATCTCTCCATCGTCGGAGGAGCAAATCCCAATCTTGAGCTATCAACTTACTTGACATACTTTTCCATGAACCCATAAGCCGCTGTAATAGCCATCCATTTACGGATGACGTTTAACAAACCCCAAAGTTCATGAAGCAAGCATGAAGAAACTCGATACTCTCATGGTCTAAGGAATCATGCAAACATTAACCATCTCTGTGTTATTAATTATTATCTTGTGACGAATGTATCTCATAGCATAACATCAATTCGGGTCGATTCAACACAAATGTTCTTCTAACATTGTGCCCTCAAAGTTGCTGGCATAGACATGCCCATGATCAGGAAAACAGAACCATCATGCAACACTTGAGCCAGTCATAGAGGCTTGACTTGGAATTCATTTTATCGTTTATTATCCCACACGTGCACATGAGTTTCCCTCCATGCCTCATTTTATTTGCAGACTCGAGAATCATTGCAGTTATAGCATGGACCATAAACATAATTATGAACAGGGAGATAATCAATAACATTTATTATTTCCTCTAGGGCATATCTCCTACAGACTCCCACTTGCACTAGAGTCAATAATCTTGTTAATGCTAATGCACTTCACACCTGTGGCACACCGGTGTAAATATGCTTCACTTGTCGTATAGCTAGCCTGATGTCCAACGGATCTGACGACTTCAGCTCCGTGTGTATCTTTGCATATCCTCGCGTTTTCACGCTTTCACAAAATTCATATTTTGTGTGGACTTGGCTTTGCATTTATGTGAATCACAGGTCGAACCTGGATTCCTCAGACTGAGTTATGGAGCAACTACCTGTAGTAGTGTCCCATTGACAAAAGCCATCTTAGAACCATGCTAAGTTCATGAATGAACTATATGATTCAACATCTTCTTTGTCACTGTAAAATCGGTAACATACTTCGCCTCTGTTATAGAATTCACCACAGTAACTTGTTTGGAACATTTTCCAACTAACGTGCCACCATATTGTGTATTGCACAAAACCCTTAACTTAAATCGAAAATCGCTTGGAGCATGGATGAAGACTGTATCGATGGAACCTTTTACAACGAACTCTTCATGATCTCCGCTTGTGAGAAAACATGTCATCAGTGTTACTATAGTACTCAATGACCCTTTTTCACTGTTGTCCCATGATCAGTACTTTTGATCACTTTGGTATCTATACTCGCAACAACTTTGGAGTATTGGACATATCTGGTTGTTTTTACATACCATGGAATACATGATTAATCCAAACACGAAGGTGTGTGGAATCTCCATCATGTATTTTGCTCATCAGTGTTTTTGGGACACCGAGTCTTGCAAAAACTCTTTCCATGTGACTTCGACAAGAATCACTCCTTGGCGTTTTTAAATGCTAAAAAGTTTTAGCATCTTGTCAATATGTATTCATTGCTTAGCCCCATTAGGTAAATCTATCTCCATAGATCATCATGCCTAATATCAAGGCTATTTATCCCAAGCACTTCATCGGAAATCTATTTTCAAATGAAGTCCTAATTCGTGTCAAGAAATTTATTTCCAATTTAACAATGTGTCAAGCACACAAGGTGTTTAGAAATATTATTTTGCTCCCACTTACTTTCTTGAATCACAAGCATCTTCGTTACCCATTGATGAAGTCAAAACCCTTTTAACCATTTCATCAAAACACGAAGATTCCAACCCCATTTTGCTCTCTTCTGTCCATCGCTGGAACTCTGAAGTTTGCACACTCACTAGCATCCTCTGGAATGACAAAATACCTTGGACTGTAACACATGCAAGTCCTTGGTTTCATTTCCATCAGATGGAAATCCTTTCGTCATCCATGTTTCAAATATCATGATTGAAATATGTATTAATTGCTAGTTCAACCCAAACCGATTTTAAGCATCGCTACGATGAAACAACCTCATCGTAGTCAACTCCTTGAACTTGTTATTGCAACAAGTCGAGCTTTATGACTAAAACATTTTTATCCGTACCAGTTTTTAGTTTCATAAATATTCGTTAGACTCTAAGTCTTCCGAAAGGTGTATCAAGATTTTAATATTGAAACATTTATATGGAAACTATCTCGGATTGTATTGGCATTTAGCCAATTCCAGAGTCAGGGCCCATCAACGCTTCCTTGTGTATCGTAGGTATACTGTTGTCTAACAACAATATCTCGTCTGCGCACCTGAGAGGTTTGCACGAGCCTTGCCTACGTGGTTCAGCTGCAAGTTCGACCGAAGTCCATACATTTTATTGTAGAGACTTCCATATCAGTCACAGTAGGAAACTCTGGAATTACTTCCAAGGTCTCTTTCCTTTGACCTGATGACGAAGATACTGTTTATCTCGTCGAGTTGCACTATTCTCCCACTCACCTTTTGAAAGAACCAGTTTCTTCAAAAAAGCATACCGTTTTTGTGGCAAACCTATTTGCCTCGGTATAGTGAGGGAGGAATACCCAATTGCTTGGGATAACCTACAAAGTAGCACTTGTCTGATCTGGAATAGGTTTGTAACCTTTTACACAAGCCCCATATTCCAAATGTTTAAGAAAAGATATAACATGGTTCGGCGTACCATACCATGGTGTCATTTCAACAGACCTGATGGAGCTCTTTTCAGTGAAAAAGCCGCAGTCTCTAAAGCATCACTTTTAAAAGGGATAATGGCAAATTTATTTATGTCATCTTTGATCTTACCATGTCATAAATGGTTTGATTACATCTTCACGGACTTTCCACTTGTAGTGGTGTTCCGGGAGGTGCAAGTTATGAAACCCCTTTCACAACTCATCAGACATTCGCTAAACTTGTAACTCAAATATTCCTTTCTGCAATCGAATTGTAGAAACATAATTTTCTTGTTACAATAACTTCCACTTCATTTTTGAAAACCTTTCGAATGATTTCAAAAGATCCAGACTTACGTCTCATCAAGTAAATATCTATATATATACTTGAGTCATTTCTGAAGAGAGATAAATCCACTACTTGCAACAACATTTATTGGACTACACACATCAAAATGTATGATCACCAATAAGTTTGTTGCTCATTCCTTATGGCCTGTGAACGGTATTTCAGTCACTTCACTTTTCAGAGGAAAGTTGCAAGTGTCAGATGATTCAAAATCAAACGACTTCAAAATCCATCATAATGGAATTTTTCATGCGGGTTTCTCCAATGTGACCAAATGCAGTGCCACACTTGTGTGGTATTCTTTTAGTCTTGTGACATTTAGCATCAGTGTTATGGATGTATCATATTACCATCAATATTCATAACATACATGCCATCTTGGATGGAAGCATGGCCCTTCATGTTATTCATAATACTAAACAACAATTGTTGTTTTTATGAACAACTCTTTTTGCAACAAACATTGTGCAATGGGTTAGAGTGTATGAAACTCTAAAATGAATTATTAAAGTAAACCCAGAGGTAATGTATTATTATCAATAATCATAACATACATCTCATTCATAATGAAAGTATGGCCCTTATGTTATTCATAACTCTGAACATCAAAAGTTCTCTTATGAACAACCTTCTTGCAAGATACCTTATGCAATGGGCTAGAGTTTGTAAAACTCTAAATGAATTATGAAAATAAATACAGACAGTAATACACCGATGGAAGGTATAGTAACATTTACTATGTTCCCTGTGTATACCTAAACCTCATTCCTGGCTAGTCTTTCAGGCCATAGTAGTTCTTACATCGATTTGCAACAGAATGCAATCGAGCGGGTATCTTTGTGATTAACTCACAATACGCAAGAATCAGCGATTAACAATTTAATCATAATTCCCAAGAACTATATCTTTGACCAGCCTTCTATACATCAAAAACTTGTATGACATTCATACTTGAGCTGGATATTCCAGTCTTCTTTCTTTCTGCCTTTATACTTCTAACTGTTTAACTTTTAGTATTTCTCCTACTCTCAGAAGAAGCACTCAACTTAAGAGTGGCGTTAGCCCCGGACTTCCTAGGTGTGTAAGTCACTAACACCCTTCGGACACTTCCTTTCTCTTTAAGTTGTTGTTTTATTCACCTTTCATCATATGACAAGCATTCTTCTGGATCCCTCTCTTATCAGTCTAATGCATAGTAAACTCCTTTACTAATAGTTTGCAAACAAACATCGCTTTGGGTATCTCATATCTTTTAGCCTTTGTCTGTCTCTGAAAATGATTTTTAGATTCCATGAATATCACATAACTATCCAAACTTTTGAAGTTCGGGTCTCATGGAAGCAAACATATTGCACTTCACTGAAACATAATTCTAGCTTTTGGATCGAAGGATGAGAGTCACATGATCCACAGCATTAGCGGGAGAATACCAAAAGTATGCGATAGGACAAAGTCCTTCTCAGCACTCTTGAGGATAATCCTCACATTACGTTACCAACCGTAAAGTTTTAACCAGATATTTAAGAGCTATTCAATTTTAACAGGGAAGGTGGAAATGCGAGCCATTATTCTACAACTATTATGCATATAACACTTACATAGTGTTCACAATTAATTGCACTGAGAATTAAACAAGATAATTCTACAGTGCGCTCCCACTCAAATCAATATCTCTCATAATTGAGTGTGAGCGATTCAAGACCCGCATTTCCATTCAACGCCATTGAACGAGATGAACACTGATGGCGCGAACTTCAATCGGTAGGCAAACTTGCCGATCACATCTCTATGTGACTCTTGTTCATCTTTCGATGGGCGTGTTCCGAGCTCAGGGAGATCCTTCTAGAACGTCAAGACAACCAAGTGATCTTGCTGCGAGGTCTCAACTCACCCACCTCACACATCCCTAATCGTTCGTACCCAGGGAGATCCTGTGATACACCGAAAAGTTAGGTGCCGTGACGGTGCTACACTTGGGAGAACACTAACTACTTGATATTTTTGTGAGAGATCACCCTAATAAAAAGGCGACTACCGGGCAATCAAGAAGGGTGCATCATAAGGGATAAACATATCAGGCAATTCATAATAGCATGATATGGTATAGCCCTTTCTGACGGAGAAGTCTTGTATTTCTTCGTCTTTGGCATTCGCGTCGGTGTTCACCTTCGCGAAGATTGCCACCACTTAAATAAGTGCATTACTTAAGGTTGACACGCAGGTCATTAAAGTGCAATCATATGGCTCCAGCCATCATGCCGAATCATGACACGCAGGTCATGTTAATTTTACATCATATAGACATCTCATACATAATCAAATTAATATGAGCACTGCTATACCACATCACATGCACATGCAAACCCTCCTGCAAAACCAAGTTAGACGCCTCTAATCGGTTCAGCAAAAACTTGTTTTACGTGGCTTCTAAGGTTTCGAAAGAAACTGAAGCTACCAACGTCCATCATCAAGCATGATTATCCAAGTCGCTAGATTAACATTCCGGGGTGTATGAAACATGAGATAATAAAATCTCGAGCCCCATACTAAACTTCGTCATACGCATGACCCCCGTGCAGATCATATCTGCATTGCCCTTTCGTCTGCGAAATTTCATCTTTCTTTTTAACTACGGTGGAATTCAATGAACTGTTAGCACTTCGTTGATCAATCAGGATCGCGGATTGCCAGAACATTGAAACTCCACCATGCCGTTATCAAGATCAGAAATATGCAAATTCCAGGGAAGCAACAAGAACATCGGGTAATAGATTTCATCTGCTACCCGCACAAATAATTTTCAGTAATAAATCTCATCTACTACCTAATTATATTGTGCAACACCCATACATCTCCATGTATTCTAGATCGCAACCTGCATCTACGCATAGCCTGGCTCATGATGCCACTGTAGTGTAACGTAGCAGAAAACAAAAAATTTCTGACCTACGCACCAGCCCAGGACCACTATGGAGACTGCATACAAGGTTTGATCTTTTTCGTTACCGACTCGTAGCGCAGTGGAAGAAGAGTCGATGACAATCGGTGGTGCAGATCCCCGCAGCTAGGATTTACAACCTCCCAACCGCGAGGATGTATTCCCTCATCTGCCCCTCGGACAGCCCTCCGGGAGGCGGTCGGACAGTCCCCTGGACGGTGTCACGGACAGCCCTTCGGGAGGACCCCCGAAACTCGGACGGTAACTCAGACAGCCCTTCGGGAGGACACTCGAACAGCCCCTCAGGCAAAAGGACGAAACTACGACCTCTCTACGGGGTTGCACACATACGGTGTCATCTATCCGGCAGGGCTTCGCCGTCCAGAACTAGTTCCCACCGGAACCCAGACAGCCTTTCGGCTCTACGAAACTCTTTTCGTGGGAGGGAGAGAAGAAGCCAGATAATGCATGGCATGTGTATGAGAGCAAGGGATGAGGAGAACGACAGCCCCTTCTCCTCCTTTTATAGGCCAAGGCAAGGGGTGGGGTGGTGGACGAAATACCAAAATACCCATGCAACATGTCCCGCATGGAAGGGCAAAATGGTAACACAAGGAGGGCACCAAGGGGACACCATGGAGGCACCCCTTGGGCCGGCCACCACCTTGTCCCCCCCATGGGGGGGCCCCCAAGAAGCCACCAACATGTCTCCATGAAACATGCATGCTCCCTAGACAAAAAGCCACCAAACAAGCAACCCCCGATTCGTGGGATCTTGTCCCCTCGCGCTGAGACAAGATGTTTTCCGCGAAACTTTTTCTGAAAAAATTCCGGAAGGTCCCAGAACATTTCCGGCACCCTCTAAAATTATTCTGGGCATGTTCCGAAACATTTTCATCAGCGAAAAGCAACAACAGCGGTTACGGCAGCTCCGGAACATTTCTGGTTTTTCTCTCCGAAAATTTCCAGAAGTTCCCAGACCAATTCTGGGACCCTCTAAGAATTTCCAGGCGAGTGCCGAAACCATTTTGACCTAATAATATATTCCAAAACAACTTTTCGGTTTTACCAAAACTCTTTCGGTGTTTTCTCTCCGGAACTCTTCCGTTGTCTCCGAAACCTTTTCGGCGACGTTCTCTCAGACTCCCTGTATAGTATTCAGCAGATAGATGACCCTTAAGCGTGTGACCCTATAGGTTTGGTGAAGTATAGACATGACCGGAACTCTTTCCGATCAATGATCAACATCGGAGCCGTGGACACCCATATTGACCCCTATACCCACACGAATAAATATTCAAGTGAACCTCCAGCTGCCGTGTGCTATTCCTGTTGCTTCGCGATATGTTACAAATACCCGAGGTGAGACATGTTGGCATCCCCGTGGATCAACAACTTGTCCACTAAGTCAGTTACCTCGTTACCGGTATTGTTCTCTTTTCTCGTTACCGTGTTCCGGTATCCCCGTGATCAAATCACAAAGTGTCTGGCCAGACGATGATGGATACCGTAACACCGAGAGGGCCCAGAGATATCTCTCCATCGTCGGAGGAGCAAATCCCAATCTTGAGCTATCAAGTTACTTGACATACTTTTCCATGAACCCGTAAGCCGCCGTAATAGCCACCCATTTACGGATGACGTTTAACAAACCCCAAAGTTCATGAAGCAAGAATGAAGAAACTCGATACTCTCATGGTCTAAGGAATCATGCAAACATTAACCATCTCTGTGTTATTAATTATTATCTTATGACGAATGTATCTCATAGCATAACATGAATTCGGGTCGATTCAACACAAATGTTCTTCTAACATTGTGCCCTCAAAGTTGCTGGCATAGACATGCCCATGATCAAGAAAACAGAACCATCATGCAACACTTGAGCCAGTCATAGAGGCTTGACTAGGAAAACATTTTATCGTTTATTATCCCACACGTGCACATGAGTTTCCCTCCAAGCCTCGTTTTATTTGCAAACTCGAGAATCATTGCAGTTATAGCATGGAACATAAACATAATTATGAACAGGGAGATAATCAATAACATTTATGATTGCATCTAGGGCATATCTCCTACAACGACTGGATTACACGTGAACAAACGGGGACTTTCGCCGGTTGGTTGCAGACACGTGCCATGCATGACGCCGCTGTTGAAGATGACCTGTACTTGCTGTCCCAGTTACCATCTTCGAATATAATGACTTTCAAAGGGTTCGAGATAATGGGAATACATTTTACACGATTGCCCAAGATAAGAAGAGCACCAACCAAAACAGTGGTGTCCGCTTTGATGCAGCAACCAAGAGGGGAAAGGACACATATTATGGTTACATAGAGGACATATGGGAACTTGACTATGGACATGGTTTGAAGGTCCCTTTGTTTCGGTGCAAATGGGTCAATATGACACGAGGCGGGGTAACGGAAGACCCGTAGTACGGAATGACAACAGTGGATCTCAACAATCTTGCGTACGCAGACAAACCATTTGTCCTAGCCAATGATGTGGCGCAGGTTTTCTATGTGAAGGACATCTCTACCAAGCCGAGAAAAAGAAAAGATAAGTAAGCGAATACATCAAACGATGAGCCAAAGCGCCACATAGTTCTTTCAGGGAAAAGAAACATCATGGGAGTGGATGACAAGACAGACATGTCAGAAGATTATGAAAAGTTTGATGAAATTGCTCCATTCACAGTGAATATTGACCCGAGCATCCAGTTAAATGATGAAGATTGTCCATGGTTACGGCGCAAAGGGTCACACGCGAAGAAAAAGTTTCACACCCAAAGATCCCACTCTGGGATGTGATCGGCTTCACTGTCATCACTTTCTTCTCTAGTGAGTTTCCGGACATGTATATCTGGAAAGTCCCACTTTGGAAAAACCGTAGGGAATCTTTGTAATAGTTATGGTGCTTATGTGTTTTGGCATTTTAAACATGTACTTTTGTGCTTCGGACAAACGTGTACCTTTCTGACTTCATTTGCTATTTTTCAGCTCATTTACTGATTTTTTTAGAGCTAAATGACTCTGAAATTGAAAAGCAGTACAAATGAACTCTGAAAAGGTTGAAAGTTGGCATGGTATCATCATTTCACCCACATAGCATGTGCAAAAAAGTTGAGAGGGTTACGACAAAAACTGGATGCACTTCGTGTACAAAATGGACAATCTCTTTCGAAGTATCAGGGTTTCGGACGAAAACTCATCTGTTACAAAGGCAATTCATTTTTTTAACTTATTACAACTCCATACTTTTTGTGCGTTCAGTATGCACCATTCAAAGCCACATCATCAACTTTCAGCCCTTTCTGACATCATTTGCTATTTTTCATGCATTTACAGAATTTTTTGAGCTACATGACCCTGAAATTGAAAAGCAGTACAAATGAACTCTAAAAAGGTTGAAAGTTGGCGTGGTATCATCATTTCACCCACATAGCATGTGCGAAAAAGTTGAGAGGGTTACGGCAAAAACTGGATGCACTTCGTGTACAAAATGGACAATCTCTTTCAAATATAAGGGTTTCGGACGAAAACTCATCTGTTACAAAGGCATTTCATTTTTTAAATAAACTAAGTATTACCAAATTTAATATAATGATAAAACACACTAATATTAAACATAAGAAAAAAGAATCACTGAAAAATCTATTTTTAAAGTTAAGTTATTCACAAACTAGTGATTCACACAAATTTTAAATAATTCAAGTTTGAAAACTACTGGCACTAACAGAAAGTTTGTAATTTTTTGTACCTAAAGCAAAAATATTCACAAGAAAACTCTAAATACAACAAAAATCAACTCAGAAATAAATAAAAGAAAATAAATAAATCAGAAAAGAAAAAAACTAAATAAAAAAAAGCCCGCCTACTGGGCCACAGCGGCCTGCATACGACTAGAAACCCAACCTGGGGTTGGGCTAGGATGCAGGCCCGCAAGGCCCGGTAGGCCCACAGGGCAGCGCAGCAGAGTTAGGCCCAGAAGCCTGCTATGGAGAGGAGTTCGAGACAGCAGCCGCGCCGGGGCTTTTAAACCAGTGCAGACGTCCCTCGGCTAGCGTGGTGGGACTAAACTTGCCGCACCGCACCTGCGCCAGCGCACCCCCTTTAGTACCGGGTCGTGGCTCCAACCGGTACTAAAGACCCCCCCTTTAGTACCGGTTGGAGCCACGACCCGGTACTAAAGGGGTGCGCTTCCCGCCGCTTGGCCTGGCCAAAGCAGACCTTTAGTACCGGTTGGTGGCTCCAACCGGTACTAAAGGTCCGTCCTATATATACAACACTTAAAAAAAAAATAAGTTTCCCTCTGTTCTTCCTCTGTTTCTTACTATCCGTCGACGACGCACAGCCTGCCCGGCCCGATCGACGCCGTCGCCGCCCCCGACGCGCCGCCCACGCCGTCCGCGCCGCCCACCGCCCCCGTCGTGCACCGCCCCTCCCTCAAGCTCGCACGCCGTCGCCGCCCCCGACTCCCCGCTGTGAGCCCCTGCCGCCATGGCCGCCCTCACACACACACACACGCGCGCACACACACACACACACACACAGACATATTTTCTTATTTTCTGTTTTTTAGTTTTTTATAGTTTTAGTTATAGAAATGTTAGATGAATTTTAGATATAGAAATGTTAGTTAGATGAATTTTGACATTTTCTTTCACTAGATGATTAGATGTATATAGAAAAAAGTTAAGGAAATTGATACTTTTAGTTATATATATATATATAAATATTAGATGAATTAGATATAAAATTGTTAGATGCATTTTTTTTAGTTTTTTATACGTGAACGATGCCCGGCCTGCCTGAATGTTAGATATATAAATGTTAATCAGAAATGTTATATTGTTAGTTTTTTATACGTGAACGATGCCCGGCCTGCATCCTCGCCGTCGACCCGTTCGCGACGACGTCCTGCTTCAGAGGAGCCATGTCCGGGACTGGGCTCCGCCGGGCTGGCACTGGGAGGTGCTACCTTCAGGGGCGCACCGCTTGGTGAGGAACCCGGCCCCGGGACCCGTCGTCGACCCGGAGCCCCTTTGGTGGCGTTCGCATGGGCCACTTTCGGTGTGGAGGGAGCCGGCCCCGCCGGAGGTGGTACGTCGCCGTGTCAGGGAGGAGGACGAGCACGTCCGTCGCTACATGGCTGCTATGGACGTCAGGTTCTCCAGTACCTGGAAGGTTCTTCGGGGATCTCACCCGAGCTATAATCCTGTGATGGTTCCTTCTCTTTGGGTGTCCACCGCCCACGCCTCAGGAACCGCTAGTAAACTAGATTATTCGATAGTATTCGATCTATATTAGCTAGCTAGCTATTGATGTATTCGATATATAATATTCGAGACGATGTATTCGAGATTATATATATTATTCGATAATATTCGAGACGATGTATTCGAGATTATATATATTATTCGATAATATTCGAGACGATGTATTCGAGATTATATTCGATGATGCATATTATGTACTATGATTCAGTTTTTCTTTATTGATTGCATGCATGCATTGTAATTTGAATACTAAATTGTTTTATATTTCTTCTGGATTAGTTAAATAAAAGCTATGGCGGACAATACCGGCAGAGAAGGAGAAGAGGCCTTGTTCGAGATCATACGCTCCCCTCGCCGGCCAGATGATCAGAATGAAGATGACGGCTCCCAATATCTGAACAATACCGGGGAGGATGATATGATATTCGATCAAGACGACCGAGTTGATGAAGTCCAGAACTATGATTATGATGACGAAGAAAATGTTGATCTTGAAATAACAGAGACCGGCGAGGTATATTTATATAAGCAGGCATCTGGTGATCATCACATGTTTTAAATGATTTGAAGATATATTAACGAATCGATCTTTCTTCTTTCAGCCCTCCGGATCGAGCAAATCTTCTACAGGCAGCAGGACAGTGCGAGGTCCGGCCAAAAAGTTGAAGGAGGGCATAAAGTACAACATCGATGCCATCAAACCTAATGGCAAACCAAGCGAGCCTAAGAAGAATGCGAACAAGTTCATTCGTCAGTGCGGAGTTCTTGTGAAGGACCAAATCCCGATCTCCATGCAAGAATGGAAAAAACCAGCAAAGGATCGGCTTTGGGAATCTCTCATGGAACATTTCACCCTACCAGATCATTTCACAGATGCAGATGTGTAGAAAGTCAAGGACGCTGCTCTTAGGAAGATGGCAATTCCATTCAGCACCCACAAGAAAACTATATGGGCCATGTACGTCGAAGGAGAAAAGAAGACTCCAGAATTCATGTGAACACTGGAGAAGCAAAGAGATCACTGGCCCGCTTTCGTGAAATTCAAGGAATCAGAATTATCTAAGGAACGGTCGAGAATAAAAAAGATCAATGCCGCAAAAAAGGAGCATTTCCATACGCTAGGGCCAGGTGGCTACGCAGTGGCCCGACCTAAGTGGGATAAGTCTGAGCAACAGATGCTGGATGCAGGGGTCGCTCCAGTTACACTGAGCTGGCTGGAAAGGTGCAGGACTTGGTTCTATGCGCATTGGGGGGCGTTGGACCCAAAGACAGGCCAGGTTTTGAAGAAGGCAAGTCTTAAAGGAGCCGACGACAAGTTACTTGTTGCAATAGAAGAGGCTCAAACGGGGGTGTTCACGCCCAACAGACGACGAGCTTACACGCGCCCTGGGAAATCCTGAACACCCGGGAAGAACACGAGGCAAAGGCGTTGTTCCGTGGTATGAGGGGTTTGCGGACTGGAACACCGACTACAGAAGCCGTGCGAGAAAGAAGATGGAGGAGGAGAAGAAGAGGAAGCAGGAGGAGGAGCAGAGGAAGTAGGAAGCAGAACGCCTTAAAGGCCTAGAATCAGCGCACGCGGAGTTGGCACTCCAATTCCAGCGGCAGCAGCAGCAGATCGACTCACTTAGCCAAGAAAGGGGGTCTCAGCAGTGGCAGCAGCTAGCGGATGATCCAGCATTGGATAGCACCGTCCCATCCATGCCGAGAAGTAGCGTGGGTTCCGCCCCGGGCGAGGCACTGCTGGATACATACCCTGTGGATGACATCATGGAGAACACTAATTGTGAGCTACACTTCAAAATGAAGAACATATCCATGAAGGTGGCGGACGCCGTTGCTTATACAAATCCCCCCGAAGCAACCTTCCATTGCAACCCGATTCCAGCTGGCTATGCTCGTGTCGTGGTTGATGAAGTGGTGGCACAATATTCGGGGCAAGAGCTTGACATTCCAGGAGGTGACGACGAGCACACACTGGGAGAGGCCATACATCGTATCATCCTATGGAGAAAGGATTGCATCATCTTTCCAAGGCCACCGACACCATGTCAGCCGACTCCTCCTCGAAGTCCGCCACCGCGTCAGCAGACTCCCGCTCCTCCAAGTCATCAGCCACCGCCTCAGCAGAGTCCTGCTCCTTCAAGTCCGGCAACGCGTCAGGCCACTCCTCCTCCTCCAAGTCCGGCACCGCGTCAGCCCACTCCTCCTCCTCCAAGTCCGGCAACGTGTCAGCCCACACCTCCTCCTCCAAGTCAGGCACCGCATCAGCCGTCTCCGCCGCCTCAGCGGGCTACGCCGCCTAAGCAATAGTGGAAGAGAGCCGCCGCAGCTATGGTGGCTAGCGGTACAAGTACAGGTACAAGAGGCAAGAGATTCCAATTTGGTCCAAGCCCCACGCCTCTTCCGAAGAGGCCTTACGACCTAACTATGGAGGAAAATGAAGCAGAAGTGCAAGCCCAAGTGAGGGCCCATTTTGGACCGAAACCGCCACCGCCGCCAAAGGAGAAAGTACCTGAGCATGTCATTGACCACTTTATTCATATGGCTGAACCACCAGCTCCCAAGCCTATTGAGTCAGAATATGAGCACCAAATTAGGAAGGCATATCAAGCACAAAAAAAGAAGGAGTCGAGCTCAAGCTCCAGCTCCAGCCAAGCAGCTGCCAAAAAAAGTGGGAAAACGGTTCCCTAGCTGGGAGAACAGGCGGTGCAATGGATCCCCCCGCTCATTGTACCAACACATGTGAGTACCGGCGCCGATCAGCAGGTAATAACTGACGAGCATAGAAGGCAGGCTGCAGAGCTCGGTATCACTGTTTATCAACTCCTAGAGATCGAGCCCATGGATACGCTTATAGAGGAGGACATAAAACGGAAATATGCCTGCGGCGAACCTTTGGTCAAGCCTGAGGAGGTCAAGAAGCTCCCAACGAGAATGTATGAATTGCATGAATGGTACATGAAAATTGCCAAGACTACCAATCGAGAGTCCCTCATGGTGAAAGTCAAGGCAGAGCATTACTTCAATGAGACAGCTCTGTATGTTGAGTTTACAGAACTGTTTCAGTTATTCAATCAAGACGCACTCGAAAAATCTATCGTTAGTTGCTATTGTCTGTAAGTGATTTCTTTCTATAATTTAAGTCTCAAGCTAGCTGTAGTGCTCGTTGATCATTACCTGTAATTATCCTGACTATATTCTTTTCTGTGGTATTATGCAGGATGAAAATCTATGAAATGAAAAAAGCTGGACGCTATGGCATTGGGTTCATTGACCCAAATACCATTAATCAAGAGACATGGACATATGAATGGTATCGAGAAGAAGTAGAGAAAAACATGCTAGAGTTCTTGAAGCAACTCAACAGCAATCGAGATATACTACTTCCTTACAACTTCGGGTGAGTCACACTGTCTTGTACTACAAATTCTGTTTTTGCTTACTAGCTAGATGTTAATAAGTGTATAGGTTTTAGGGTAGTTGATGAGTGCTATGCACATGCCCGCTTAATTTATACATGCAAACGTGTGCGCATGTAGTTTCCACTGGATCTTGTTAGTCATTCAAGTTGAAGAAGGAAAAGTTGAAGTACTAGACTCACTACTTAAACTAGTTACTGACTACGAAATCGTGAAGGGGATAGTCAACAGGTAATTTCAATCATTATTGAACTATATGTCGGCCTCTTTAGTTTGTCATTTCCTGATATCAAGTAATTAATAAATCCTTTATTCATTTTCTTTGTCGGCGGGCAGGGCTTGGCAAAAGTTCATCAAAGAGGTTCCAGGCGAATGGAAACAAAAGCTGTATTGGTATCGACCCAAGGTAATTAATTCAATAGTACTAGCTAGCTACCATCTCTTTAATTCTAGTTTCAATACCATTAATTATCATGCTTGATTAATTATTATCTGATTGAATTCTATTCTCATAAAGGCCATGATGCAGTCGCCGGAGACTGATTTATGTGCATACTATGTTTGCGAGAACATTCGCATGATGACGTCCAAAAGGAGCAGATCTTCTAGACAGCCATGGGTACGTTTGCCACAACACTATTCACAATTATTACATCATTATCGATATCTAATCACACAACTAATACATGCATATTGGTCTCCTTCTTAAAAGTTCAATGAGGTGCGGGATAAGCTCCTACCAACGGATCGCGTACGAGCAATTCAAGGGGAAATAGCGGGATTTTTGCTCGACCAGGTCATAGATCCCAAAGGAGAATACCATTACCCGCTACCGCAGTAATGCCTCCATGTAGGAGAAATTGTATATACCAACTTGTATATATACATGTGTATGTGTGAATGGTGGTGCGAGACATTCGATGATATATATATATGATCGGTTCTACGAGAAATTCTATTTATATATATGCATAATGTATACAATATGTAGTATCGTAAAATACCAGCAAATGAAAAAGAATTAAATGGAAAACACAAAATTAAAGGAAAAAGAAATCATAAACCCAAAATCCCCTAAACCTTTTAGTACCGGTTGGTGTTACCAACCGGTACTAAAGGTCTCCCAGCCCCCGGCGCTGGCTCGTGCCACGTGGTGGCCCTTTAGTGGCGGTTAGTGTTGAACCGGTACTAAAGGGGGGGGGACCTTTAGTCCCCACCCTTTTGTGCCGGTTGCAGAACCGGCACTATAGGGCCTTACGAACCGGTGCTATAGCCCGGTTCTGCACTAGTGTATGGACATGTGGGTCCTTGTTGATACGGTTCCAATTCTACCGCTATGTGAGTTTCTCAAACATAGTTATTAAGTAATTTATATTGTTTATTTCAAAATAGTTGACAGCTTATTTCCATTGATAGCTTATTTTCATTCTTCAAAGAATGTACGGAAGATGGTAGACAGAACCTAGTACACCGATGGCGCAGAATTAACTTATCAGGAGAAAGATCATCTTATCGCATTTATTATTGATGTTGAGAATTACAATATCAATTATCAAACTCCTGCACATTATGGTCAATACGTGCCACTAGTGCACGTGTTGAACTACGGTAACATCTATGGAGATGGCATGGTAAGATTTTTTACTATTACGACATCCGTGCATCTTTTGCATAAATTCTTCTAAAGCTAAACTACATTGCTAACTACGACATTATTACTATGTTTTTCAACAGAAAATCCCAAAGCATTGTGTGCCTCATCTGATGTTTCCGAAAGGTCGCCTTGATGTTATTAGCTTACGGCCAGGTCATCCTAGGCTTCACTGTTGTTCATACCGGATTTCTAAAACCGATGAAGACATGGCAATCAAAGTATGGAAAAAATGTATGGACAATCGTAGGGAGCTACTAGGAACCAACATTATGCGAAGCGCAAGAATTGGAGACAGGATAGTCTCCATTCTCCATAATGGAGAGTCAGGGCCTATCTTGTTTTATGCCATTTTACCTTAGAGAGGGTAGTAGGTCCTATGAGAGAGGAGTAGGTCCTAGGTACATTGTGTTATTATGTGATACAATGTGTTAGAGTTGATGATGATGAGGAGGACGAGTTGTGATTATGACTAGTGACCAAGTTGTTATATGATGTCTCATGGACGAAAATGATGATCATGAGGAGTTGTTATATGACAATGATGTATTATGATGATAAGTTGTTACTGATATGATGATGATGAGTTATTATATCATTGGGTAAAAGAACCACGGATTAGTTTCAAGTGGATGGATCCTAAGTGACCAAGTCATGGATTATCACGATAATCCATGACTTGGTCACTTAGGATCCATCCACTTGAAACTAATCCACGGTTCTTTCACCCTGTGATTTAATAACTCATTATGATGTAAAAACAATCTCTAAATTGCTACTGTATGAAAACTTGTATAATGGTGTATGAATACGACATAAAATAAAAAAGAAATAGAATACGGAATAATAGTAAGAGCGCGGGCAGAGAGACGCGCTACTAGTAATTACCAGTAGCGCTTTCTGCAAGAAGCGCTACTACTAAGTAGCTATAGCAGTAGCGCGGGTAAACCAACGCTACTGCTAACCTTTAGCTGTAGCGCCGTAGAGTAGCGTGGTACCACGCACTACTGCTAGGCCAAAAACCAGCGCTACTGCTAGGCTTTTCCCTAGTAGTGCTTCGTCATGCTCTTCAGGGTCTTCTTCGGTGGCTTGGTGGTGGCGGTGCAGTGGCGGCTTCGGGGCGGGGGCTTCGAGGTGGCTGGCCGGCGGGGGTTGGGCGGTGGCTTGGCGATGGTGAAGCGAGCGGCTGTGGTGGCGAATCGGGCATTGGCGATGACGAATTGGTGGTTTCGGGGCGGCAGGTTCGGGCGGGGGCTGGGCGGTGGGAATCGGGCCCGATCCGAGGCTGCGCAACAGTGGTTGCCGGCTGGATCTAGTGTGGCAGCGGCGGCCGTGGTGCGGTGGGAGGACGGGTGGCGGCGGCAGTGCGACGGGCGGGTGGGGAAGAAGACGCGCGGTGGGCGGAAGCAAAATGAAGGTAGTTGGATGGTTGGCGCGTGACCAGCGGTTTTACATCTCCTGAAGGTGAAGATGCAAATTTGCATCTCCGGGTGTTGTATTTTATATTATTTGGATCAGGTGATGTTAAAAGATTTACATCTACATCATCTATTGGGATAGGGTTGGACCTCAGAGATGCAAATATTAATTATTTTTTACATTTACATCTTCTATTATTGAACCTGCTCTAACGAAATGCAATCAGCCAGTACAAGGATATAGAGCACCAACATGACGGTAGCACGGATGATCGCCATCAAATCCCACCATGCATGGCACCCAATCATTGATGCATTCACTGATTCACGTACTCCGTCCGTCCTTAAAAAGGTGTACCTCCACCTTTGTTTTTTTATGGTAATACATGACTTATTTATATCATAAGAATCATAGTACAAAGTTACGTGCATACCGACCTGACAAGACTGAAAAGACAGCAAAACGCTAGGATTTGCACAAAGAAACACCAGCCAATTTTTTATTTTTTTATTTTTTTTACAATCAAGGCCGAAAAAATATGAGCTTGACACCAACGCCCATCACTTGCCTCTGGCACCACCATAGCAGCCACGAAAGAAAACATGACGGATCACCTCTTCACCTGAACTCCACGCGGCTCCATTGTTGATATGCAGTTTTGCGGACCTCCAAGGCTGCTCACTATAGGCGAAACCATTACCGTTGAACGAATCAGACTTGTGCAACACCCAGGACGCTCCATCGAACACCAGATCTGGTACCCCCACACGACTAAGACGCCGGAGGAGGAAACCGTACATGCCATCCACCAACCACGAACCCAGCACATGATTCACCATCTTACAGATGCCGTCGATGCAGACAACAATTAGTATCCGCTCCTGGACTACCTCCGAAGCTCCACATCGGTGCTGGAGCAAAACGCTGCTGCAACGACAGAGCCGGAGGACACAGGTCCACCACGAGGATGGCGCCGCCGCCACGCAATCTTTGTTTCAACAGACTGGTTTCCAGATCCATCCCCAACCATTGGACTGGTCGCCTCGTCAAAGAAAAATCTTAAGAATCTTTATTCAGCGCCCTCATCGCTGCCGCCGAAGCCAAGATGATGAACAAGCTAAAAGCCTAGACTAAGAGGGGCTAAAAAACAATCCACACGCGTGGATCCGGCAATCCCTCTCACCACCGACGACCAAGGTCGGAGGGGAGCCCCCGGAGGACGGCGGCGGCCGCTAGAGAGATCGCTTCTTTCTTCGGGTGGAAGAAAGAACGCTTCGTTACTTACAATTTTGTTGGAAAGTCATTTTTTTTATATTTGACCGTATTCATACAATAATACATCCATATTTGTGCCAATAAATTATTAGTATTAGATTCATGATAAAATATATTTTCATCATATACCTATTGGGTTTCACAAACATTGATATATTTTTCACAAACTCGGTCAAACATTAAGATAGTTTGACTTCCAACAAAGTTGGAAGTACACTCCTTCAAGGGCGATGGGAGTACATGTTCATCGCAGATCGCACCATTTGTAGATCCCCATGTATATATGGACCCATATTTAATTTCTCCAACGGACCCCTCTGAAGAAGTACTGTAACAAGAGCTCTCAGCTAAATTAGTTTGGTCTGAGGAGTATGTGAGATATTCCATCACTCCATGAGTTAAGTACGTGAGGCAGGTCCACAAGCCATGTGCTAGTGTTGCACGCACCAGACAGGCCGATGGACAGTATGATCGCTCACACGTACGGTCAAGATGACCTCATTCAGACCTAGCTAGCAGCTCTCTCACCAGCCAGCATCAATCAAAAACATTAACGTACGCGGAAGGGGCGTCCCCTCGCCTATGCCACCTCAAAGATTTTACTGTCGTAGGTTTTTTCTTTTTTAAGCTAATACTGTCGCAGGTATCTACCCAGATAACGCCTCCCCACGGTGTAAATCAGCATGCGACCTCCCTCTCTCTCGTTTCCCACTCCCCATCGAGGGTTGCTGCCGACGCCACCCCCAGCGCCCCATCGCTCCTCCGGGCTGGCCACCGAAAGAAGGCTGGCTTCTCCGAAGGATCTTCTCCTCTTGCTGGCTTTCTCGTAGAAAGGTGCGGCGCTGCGCCTCCCAACGGCGATGCTAGGGTTCCTAGCCGCTGCCACACGCACAGCCGGCTGGAACCACCTCCGCTTCGGTGGCCATCGATGGTCCTCTCCACCATCACCCGGAGCTGCTCCACCCATCTCTGCCCGCCCCCGAGCAGGACTCGGCCCGCCCAACGGCCCCTCCACGCTCGCCGTCCGGATCTGCGCTGCCCACCACGGGAAGGTAATCTTCCTCCTTACTCGTCCCTTCTTCCTCCCTCTTCTATCCCTCCTTCCTCCACCTTTGAGGTCCTGAGCTGTGAAGGCCATGAAACCCTAGCGGCAGCGGCGGATTGATGCGAGAGATGATGGTTGCGGCGCTGAATTTGCTTTATTTTTTTGCCGTTTCAGATGAGGATGAGGACCCGAACTTATGCATTTCATGGGCACAGAAGCAAGTTCTCATCGAGAAAATCAACTTACTACGTCTTGTGACCATGATTCGTTGTTTGCTACTAATAACTTAGTTAGATTCACCATGCATAATAACTTTGCACTGAAAAACAATTCTGGTAATTGTTGGGAAACGGTGCATGGAAAACAAAAAAATTTCTACGCACACGCAAGATCTATCAATGGAGATGCATAGCAACGAGGGGAAGAGTGTGTCTACGTACGCTCGTAGACCATAAGCGGAAGCGTTTGTTAACGCGGTTGATGTAGTCGAACTTCTTCGCGCTCCAACCGATCAAGTACCGGACGTACGGCAACTCCGCGTTCAGCACACGTTCAGCTCGATGACGTCCTCTCCTTCTTGATCCAGCAAGACGGCGAAGTAGTGGATGAGTTCCGGCAGCACGACGGCGTGGTGACGGTGATGGTGAAGTTATCTCCGCAGGGCTTCGCCTAAGCACTACGAAAATATGACCGAGGGTGTAAACGGTGAAAGGGGCACCGCACACGGCTAAGCGATTGTCGTGGTTATGTGTGGCGCCCCCCCCCCTCCCACATATATATAGGTGGGGGAGAGGGGGGAGGCCAAGGGGTGCCCCAAGTAGGGCCGAATCCTACTTGGGGACTTCCCCAAGCCGCGTCCCCCCCTTCCATATATGAGTGCGGGAGGAAGGCAGAAGGAGGAGGCGCCCCCCCCCCCCCTTTCCTTTCTCTCACGAGGAGGGAAAGGCAGGAGGAGCCACCCCTCCTCTTTCCTTCCCCTAGGGCCGGCCTGCCAAGGAGAGGGGCACGCCAGCCCCCTAGTGGGCTGGTATGTCCCCTCCTTTGGCCCATTAGGCCCATACACTTACCGGGGGTGTCCGGAACCCCTTCCGGCGAGCCGATGACTACCCGGTGCACTCCAAAACTCTTCCGGTGTCCGAATACCATCGTCCTATATATCAATCTTTACCCCTCGACCATTTTGAGACTCCTCATCATGTCCGTGATCTCATCCGGGACTCTGAACAACATTCGGTCACCAAATCATATAACTCATATAACACTATATCGTCAATAAACGTTAAGCGTGCGGACCCTACGGGTTCGAGAACTATGTAGACATGACCAAGACACCTCTCCGGTCAATATCCAATAGCAAAACCTGGATGCCCATATTGGCTCCTACATATTCTATGAAGATCTTTATCGGTCGAACCGTTATGACAACATACGTAATTCCCTTTGTCCATCGGTATGTTACTTGCTCGAGATTCGATCGTAGGTATCTTCATACCTAGTTCAATCTCGTTACCGGCAAGTCTCTTTACTCGTTCTGTAATACATCATCTTGCAACTAACTCCTTAGTCACTTTGCTTTCAAGGCATCTTATGATGTGTATTACCGAGAGGGCCCAGAGATACCTCTCCGATACTCGTAGTGACAAATCCTAATCTCGATCTATACCAACTCAACAAACACCTTCGGAGATATCTGTAGAGCATCTTTATGATCACCCAGTTACGTTGTGACATTTGATAGCACACAAAGTATTCTTCCGATATCCGAGAGTTGCATAATCTCATAGTCAAAGGAATATGCATTTGACACTAAGAAAGCAGTAGCAATAAACTGAACGATCAATATGCTAAGCTAACGGATGGGTCTTGTCCATCACATCATTCTCCTAATGACGTGATCCCGTTATCAAATGACAACACATGTCTATGTTTAGGAAACCTTAACCATCTTTGATCAACGAGCTAGTCTAGTAGAGGCTCACTAGTGACACGGTATTTGTTTATGTATTCACACATGTATTTAAGTTTCCAATCAATACAATTCTAGCATGAATAATAAACCTTTATCATGATTTAGGAAAAATAAAATAACAACTTTATTATTGTCTCTAGGGCATATTTCCTTCAGTCTCCCACTTGCACTAGAGTCAATAATCTAGTTCACATCGCCATGTGATTAACACCCATAGTTCACATCGCCATGTGACCAACACCCAAAGAGTTTATTAGAGTCAATAATCTAGTTCACATCGCCATGTGATTAACACCCAAAGAGTACTAAGGTGTGATCATGTTTTGCTTGTGAGAGAAGTTTAGTCAACGGGTCAGTCACATTCAGATCCGTAAGTATTTTGCAAATTTCTATGTCTACAAAGCTCTGCATTTAGCTACTCTAGCTAATTGCTCCCATTTTCAATATGTATCCAGATTGAGACTCAGAGTTTGCATCGACGTAACTCTTTACGACGAACACTTTATCACCTCCATAACTGAGAAATATTTCCTTAGTCCTCTTAGGTAACTAAGGATAATTTTGACCGCTGTCCAGTGATCTACTCCTGGATCACTATTGTACCCCCTTGCCAAACTCATGGCAAGGTACGCAATAGGTCTGGTACATAGCATGGCATACTTTATAGAACCTATGGCCGAGGCATAGGGAATGACTTTCATTCTCTCTCTATCTTATGCCGTGGTCAGGCTTTGAGTCTTACTCAACTTCACACCTTACGATACAGGCAAGAACTCCTTCTTTGACTGATCCATTTTGAATTCCTTTAAAATCTTGTCAAGGTATGTATTTTGTTGAAAGTCTTATCAAGCGTCTTGATCTATCCCTATAGATCTTGATGCCCAATATATAAGCAGCTTCACCGAGGTCTTTCATTGAAAAATTCTTTTTCAAGTATCCTTATATGCTATCCAGAAATTCTATATCATTCCCAATCGATAATATCTCATCTACATATAATATAAGAAATGCTACAGAGCTCCCACTCACTTTCTTGTCAATACAGTCTTCACCATAAGCCTGTATAAAACCATATGCTTTGACCACCTCATTAAAGCGTATAAAACCATATGCTTTGACCACCTCACCAGTCCATAGATGGATCGCTGGAGCTTGCACACTTTGTTAGCATCTTTAGGATCGACAAAATCTTCTGGTTGCATCATATACAACTCTTCTTTAAGAAATCCATTAAGTATGCAGTTTTGACGTCCATTTGCCAGATTTCGTAATTATAAAATATGGCAATTGCTAACAAGATTCGGACTAACTTAAGCATCGCTACGGGTGAGAAAGTCTCATCTTAGTCAACCCCTTGAACTTGTCGAAAACCTTTTGTGACAAGTCGAGCTTTGTAGATAGTGACATTACCATCAATGTATGTCTTCTTCTTAAAGATCCATTTATCCTCAATGGCTTGCCATCAGGCAAGTCCACCAAAGTCCACACTTTGTTCTCATACATGGATCCTATCTTAGATTTCATGGCCTCAAGCCATTTATTGGAATCTGGGCTCATCATAGCTTCTTCATAGTTCGTAGGTTCGCCATGGTCTAATAACATGACTTCCAGGACAGGATTACCGTACCACTCTGGTGCGGAACGTGCTCTTTTTGACCAACGAGGTCTAGTAGTAACTTGATCCGAAGCTTCATGATCATCATCATTAGCTTCCTCTCTAGTTGGTGTAGACATCACGGGAACGGATTTCTCTGATGTGCTACTTTCCAATTCGAGAGAAGGTACAATTACCTCATCAAGTTATACTTTCCTCCCACTCACTTCTTTCGAGAGAAACTCCTTTTCTAGAAAGGATCCATTTTTGGCAACAAAGATCTTGCCTTCGGATCTGTGGTAGAAGGTGTAACCAATTGTTTCCTTAGGGTATCTTATGAAGACACACTTTTCCGATTTGGGTTCAAGCTTATCAGGCTGAAGCCTTTTGACATAAGTGTCGCAACCCCAAACTTTAAGAAACGACAGCTTAGATTTCTTGCCAAACCACAGTTCAGACGGTGTCGTCTCAACGGATTTAGACGGTGCCCTATTTAACGTGAATGTGGTTGTCTCTAATGCATAACCCCAAAACGATAGTGGTAAATCGGTAAGAGACATCATAGATCACATCATATCCAATAAAGTACGGTTACGATGTTCGGACACACCATTACGCTGTGGTGTTCCAGGTGGCGTGAGTTGTGAAACAATTCCACATTGTTTTAAATGAAGGCCAAACTCGTAACTCAAATATTCACCTCCGCGATCAGATCATAGAAAGTTTATTTTCTTGTTACGATGATTCTCCACTTCACTCTGAAATTCTTTGAACTTTTCAAATGTTTCAGACTTGTGTTTCATCAAGTAGATATACCCATACCTACTCAAATCATCTATGAAGGTCAGAAAATAACGATACCCGCCGCGTGCTTCAATACTCATCGGACCGCATACATCAGTATGTATTATTTCCAATAAGTCATTAGCTCGCTCCATTGTTCCGGGGAACGGAGTTTTAGTCATCTTACCCATGAGGCATGGTTTGCAAGTATCAAATGATTCATAATCAATTGTTTCTAAAAGTCCATCTGCATGGAGTTTCTTCATGCGCTTTACACCAATATGACCTAAACGGCAGTGCCATAAGTATGTTGCACTATCATTATCAACTTTGCATCTTTTGGCATCAATATTATGAATATGTGTATCACTATGATCGAGATTCAATATACCATTTATATTGGGTGTATGACCATAGAAGGTTTTATTCATGTAAACAGAACAACAATTATTCTCTGACTTAAATGAATAACCGTATTGCAATAAACATGATCTAATCATGTTCTTGCTCAACGCAAACACCAAATAACATTTATTTAGGCTCAACACTAATCCCGAAGGTAGAGGGAGTGTGCGATGGTGATCGTATCAACCTTGGAATCACTTCCAACACACAGCGTCACCTCGCCCTTAACTAGTCTCTGTTTATTCTTCAACTCCTGTTTCGAGTTACCAATCTTAGTAACTGAACCAGTATCAAATACCCAGGGGCTACTACGAATACTAGTAAGGTACACATCAATAACATGTATATCAAATATACCTTTGTTCACTTTGCCATTCTTCTTATCCGCCACATATTTGGGGCAGTTCCGCTTCTAGTGACCATTTCTTTTGCAGTAGAAGCACTTAGTTTCAGGCTTAGGTCCAGCTTTGGGCTTCTTCACGGGAGTGGCAACTTGCTTGCCATTCTTCTTGAAGTTCCCTTTCTTTCCCTTGCCCTTTTTCTTGAAACTAGTGGTCTTCTCAACCATCAACACTAGATGCGCTTTCTTGATTTCTACCTTCACCAATTTCAGCATTGCGAAGAGCTCGGGAACCGTTTTCATTATCCCTTGCTTATTATAGTTCATCACGAAGTTCTAGTAGCTTGGTGATAGTGACTAGAGAACTCTGTCAATCACTTTCTTATCTGGAAGATTAACTCCCACTTGATTCAAGCGATTATAGTACCCAGACATTCTGAGCACATGCTCACTGGTTGAGATATTCTCCTCCATCTTGTAGGCAAAGTACTTGTCAGAGGTCTCATACCTCTCAACACGGGCATAAGTCTAAAATGCCAATTTCAGCTCTTGGAACATCTCATATGTTCCATGGCATTCAAAACGTCATTGGAGCCCTGATTCTAAGCCGTAAAGCATGGTGCACTAAACTATTAAGTAGTCATCATATCGAGCTTGCCAAACGTTCATAATGTCTACATCTGCTCCTGCAATAGGACTGTCACCTAGCGGTGCATCAAGGACATAATTCTTCTGTGCAGCAATGAGGATAATCCTCAGATCACGGACCCAGTCCGCATCATTGCTACTATCATCTTTCAATTTAGTTTTCTCTCGGAACATATCAAAAATAGGGGAGTTATATCGCGAGCTATTGATCTACAACATAGATATGCAAAAACTATTAAGACTAAGTTAATGATAAATTTAAGTTCAATTAATCAAATTACTAATGAACTCCCACTTAAATTAACACCCCTCAAGTTATTTAAGTGATACATGATCCAAATCAACTAACCCATGTCCGATCATCACGTGAGATGGGGTAGTCATCAATGGTGAACATCTCTAAGTTAATCATATCTACTATATGACTCATGTTCGACCTTTCGGTATCTAGTGTTCCGAGACCATGTCTGTACATGCTAGGCTCGTCAAGTTTAACCCAAGTATTCCGCGTGTGTAAATCTGGCTTATACCCGTTGTATGTGAACGTAGAGTCTATCACACCCGATCATCACGTGGTGCTTCGAAACGGCGAACTTTGGCAACGGTGCATACTCGGGGAGAACACTTTTATCTTGAAATTTAGTGAAGGGATCATCTTATAATGCTACCGCCGTACTAAGCAAAATAAGATGCATAAAGGATAAACATCACATGCAGTCAAAATATGTGACATGATATGACCATCATCATCTTATGCTTTTGATCTCCATCTCCAAAGCATCGACATGATCTCCTTCGTCACCGGCTCGACACCTTGATCTCCATCGTTGTGTCGGGGTCGTCTCGCCAACTATTGCTTCTACAACTATTGTTAACTCACAGCGATAAAGTAAAGCAATTACATGGCACTTGCATTTGAAACAATAAAGAGACAACCCTAAGGCTCCTACCGGTTGTTGATATTACAAAACAAGATC
This sequence comes from Thinopyrum elongatum, assembly GCA_011799875.1. Taxonomy (NCBI): domain Eukaryota; kingdom Viridiplantae; phylum Streptophyta; class Magnoliopsida; order Poales; family Poaceae; genus Thinopyrum; species Thinopyrum elongatum. The sequence continues at coordinate 21,488,665 of CM022299.1, read as the reverse complement.
ATCTCATACATCGACATATATCACATCATGTCTTGACCATAACACATCACAACATGCCCTGCAAAAACAAGTTAGACGTCCTCTACATTGTTGTTCCAAGTTTTATGTGGCTGCTACAGGCTTCTAGCAAGAACCGTACTTAACTATGCAAAAACCACAATGGTGATTTATCAAGTTTGCTGTTTTAATCTTCTTCAAGGACCTGTCATAGTCAAATTTGATTCAACTAAAGTAGGAGAAACAGACACCCGCTAGCCACCTTTATGCAAAACTAGTTGCATATCAGTCGGTGGAACCGGTCTCATGTGCGTGGACATGTAAGGTTGGTCCGGGCCGCTTCATCCCACAATACCACCGAATCAAAATAAGACGTTGGTGGCAAGCAGTATGACTATCACCGCCCACAACTCTTTGTGTTCTACTCGTGCATATCATCTACGCATAGACCTGGCTCGGATGCCACTGTTGGGAAACGTTGCATGGAAAACAAAAAAATTTCTACGCACACGCAAGATCTATCCATGGAGATGCATAGCAACGAGGGGAAGAGTGTGTCTACGTACCCTCGTAGACCATAAGCGGAAGCGTTTGTTAACGCGGTTGATGTAGTCGAACTTCTTCGTGCTCCAACCGATCAAGTACCGAACGTACGGCACCTCCGCGTTCAGCACACGTTCAGCTCGATGACGTCCTCGCCTTCTTGATCCAGCAAGACAGCGAATTAGTGGATGAGTTCTGGCAGCACGACAGCGTGGTGACGGTGATGGTGAAGTTATCTCCGCAGGGCTTCGCCTAAGCACTACGAAAATATGTCCGAGGTTGTAAACGGTGGAGGGGGGCGCCGCACAAGGCTAAGCGATTGTCGTGGTTATGTGTGGCACCCCCCTCCCACATATATATAGGTGGGGGAGAGGGGAGAGGCCAAGGGGCACCCCAAGTAGGGCCGAATCCTACTTGGGGACTTCCCCAAGACGCATCCCCCCTTCCATATATGAGTGCGGGAGGAAGGCAGGAGGAGGAGGCGCCCCCCCCCTTTCCTTTCTCTCACGAGGAGGGAAAGGCAGGAGGGGCCACCCCTCCTCTTTCCTTCCCCTAGGGCTGGCCTGCCAAGGAGAGGGGTGTGCTAGCCCCCTAGTAGGCTGGTCTGTCCCCTACTTTGGCCCATTAGGCCCATACACTTACCAGGGGTGTCCGGAACCCCTTCCGGTGACCCGATGACTACCCGGTGCACTCCGAAACTCTTCCGGTGTCCGAATTCCATCGTCCTATATATCAATCTTTACCTCTCGACCATTTTGAGACTCCTTGTCATGTCCGTGATCTCACCCGGGACTCTGAACAACATTCGGTCACCAAATCATATAACTCATATAACACTATATCATCAACGAACGTTAAGCGTGTGGACCCAACGGGTTCGAGAACTATGTTGACATGACCGAGACACCTCTCTGGTCAATAACCAATAGCGGAACCTGGATGCCCATATTGGCTCCTACATATTCTACGAAGATCTTTATCAGTCAAACCGTTATGACAACATACGTAATTCCCTTTGTCCATCGGTATGTTACTTGCTCAAGATTCGATAGTCGGTATCTTCATACCTAGTTCAATCTCGTTACTGGCAAGTCTATTTACTCGTTCCATAATACATCATCTTGCAACTAACGCCTTAGTTACTTTGCTTGCAAGGCTTCTTATGATGTGTATTACCGAGAGGGCCCAGAGATGCCTCTCCGATATTCGGAGTGACAAATCCTAATCTCGATCTATACCAACTCAACAAACACCTTCGGAGATACCTGTAGAGCATCTTTCTGATCACCCAGTTATGTTGTGATGTTTGATAGCACACAAGGTATTCTTCCGATATCCGGGAGTTGCATAATCTCATAGTCGAAGGAATATGTATTTGACACTAAGAAAGCAATAGCAATAAACAAAACTGTCAATATGCTAAGCTGACGGATGGGTCTTGTCCATCACATCATTCTCCTAATGATGTGATCCCATTATCAAATGACAACACATGTCTATGGTTAGGAAACCATAACCATCTTTGATCAACGAGCTAGTCTAGTAGAGGCTCACTAGGGACACGGTATTTGTTTATGTATTCACACATGTATTTAAGTTTCCAACCAATACAATTCTAGCATGAATAATAAACCTTTATCTTGATTTAGGAAATATAAAATAACAACTTTATTATTGCCTCTAGGGCATATTTCCTTCAGTAATAGTTGGTCTTCATATCTGGTGTACAGATGAGGTCTTTGCTGCTGCGAGCAGTCCTATGGATGCATCATTTGTCGTTTCTGGAGGTAAAGATGATAAAGGGTTCCTTTGGACTGTTTTAGTTCAAAACTGCAACTATGATCTCCACTCTTTCACTAGTGGAAAATAGGGAACTAGTCCCGGTTCTAGAGGGCCTTTAGTCCCGGTTCTGGAACCGGGACAAAACGGTCGGGACTAAAGCCCAAAACCTTTAGTCCCGGTTCGCTTACGAACCGGGACAGAAGGGGCTCCACATGGCCGCTGCAGGGAGCCCAGGCAGGAGGACCTTTAGTCCCGGTTGGTAACACCAACCGGGACCAAAAGGAAGCCACGCGTCAGCAGCTCGCAGGAGCTGGGGTTTGTTTTTGATTTTGAGGGGGGGGGTGGTTAGGGGTTTTGGAGGGTTAATTTAGGGGTTTCATAATGTGTTAGCTAGCTAATAGAGAGAAGTGACCTCTCTTTCTTCGTGCTTGGTCGACGCTAGCTACTATATATACATATAGAGAGAACTGGACATGCTAGCTAGTAAGCAAATGAAGGAACCATTAATTACACAAGATCGTCATGAACATATACAAAGAGAAGTGACCTCTCTTTCTCTGAGAGATTGGTCGAATAACAAGTTTTCGTATATCTATCTGATGCTACTACATATATATAATATAACATCTCTTACAATCCCTAACATCTAAAATCCATTTCAATTTCCAGATGGTATTCTCCCTTCTCATTTATGACGTGGTCAAGAAAGAATCCCGCCAATTCCTCTTGAATTGCTCGTATGCGATCATGTGGTTGGAGTTCATCCCGCATCTGCCACATCTAATTTAAAGAAGGGGGTCAATACATATATATGAATGAAACTCAACACAAATGATGGTAATAAAATAAAATTGTGAATATTATTGTTTACGTACTTCATATTGTCGGTCAGAGTAGCCCCGCTCAGAGGTCGAGTGGCGGATGAACTCGTAAATGTAGTATCCACATAACTTATTCCCGCCTTCCTGCCACAAGCACTGTACGAGAATAGAGTTCAATCAAACTGATAATCAAGCATGATAAATGGTATTGATGAAACTAGAATCAATGGGAGATGCGCGGAACTAGCTAGTACTACTTACTTTTAGGTGTGTAAATCGCAGCTCCCTCGGCAATCCCGGAACCATTCCGGTGAATTCTTTCCAAACCCTACCAGACTAAGAAAATAATTACTTGATATCAGGAAATGAACAAAGTTGCTGATATGGTGCGATAATGATCGATTGAACTTAATTCTGGAGCATTGCATTCATGTCCGCATAGTCCTGGGGATCTTTTCGTCTTGAGTCTAAGACAGTTACTACTCCCTGGTCAAGCTTAATCTCTAGCAGAATAAAGTGGAAGCTGTGCACGCATGCATAACTCATCAATTACATTACTATAACCTCGAGTAAGCGAAACCGAATATGCACAAGACAGTAACACTCACTTGAAGTTGTAAGGAAAGGGTATTTTCCCTTTGTTTTGATTTCGAAGTAACGATTCTAGCAAGTTGTCCTCAGTATCTTTGACTCTGTTTTGAACCGACCATTCATTTATGGTATTTGGGTTAATGAACCCAATGTCATAGATTTGTACTTTTTTGCTTTTGACGATCTTCAGTCTGCATAATATAGTGAGGATAATTATATATACATGCAATGAAAGAGCTGAGCTATAGAGACTTAATTACAGAAGTAATACTTACAGACAGTTGCAAGTCATGAGTTGTTTGTCGAGGGTGTCTTGATTGAATAACTGGAATAACTCCACAAATTCAATAGGCTTCACCTTTGTTCCAACGACGTCGTGCTTTTCTTTAATTTCCAGCATCAAACTATCCTTCCCAGACTTCCTGCAGGTATCCATGTACCATTCATGCAATCTTCGCATCATCGTTGTTAGAGGAGGATGATCAGGTTTGACAAGAGGCTTCCCGTACTCGTATCTGAAGATATCTACTACCTCTAACATTTCAAACTGTACATCATCGATGCGGAGGGCTAAAACAAGAAAGAAGCGTTAATATATGTACATACCAAAACAATTAATGCATCAAGTCAGCACAGGCCTAATTAATATATATATATATATACCTCGCCGGACTTTGCAACAGCTCCCTCCTCCGTTCTGTCACCGGATCCGTCATCATGTTCTCCTTCCTCCGCCATTCGGTCACCGAAGCCGTCATGATCTCCTTCCTCCTCCATTGTTGGATCACCGGAGCCGTCATCCTCTCCTTCCTGACCATCGGTGTCGTTGAGAAACGACAAGGGATCACTTCCAGCGAGGATTATATCCCCTAACAACTGTTCTTGTTCTAAATCTCTTTCCATAGTTTCTGCAAATATTACAACATGGCAATATACAAACATGAGATATGGATTAGTGGCAAACATAGACCTATAGCTAATCACAATAGGAACCATATGCATATATGAGCAATGGATTAGTTGCGGACCGCCTCTCTCATGCATGTCCGACGTCCCCCCTCATGTCAAAGTTATCGGGGAGGGGGTAGATCGACAACGATGCTCTTTCTTCTAGGGTTTGGGTGGCCTCGATAGTTGGTCAGGCGAGCGGACCGCCTCTCTCTCATGCTTGTCCGACGTCCCCCATCATGTCGAAGTTATCGGGGAGGGGGTAGATCGACAATGACGCTCTTTCTTCTAGGGTTTGGGTGGCCTCGATAGTTGGTCGAGCAAGCGGACCGCCTCTCTCTCATGCATGCATGTCCGACGTCCCTCCCTCATGTCGAAGTTATTGGGGAGGGGGTAAATTTTAACTTAGTGAGTCTTTTAATTAACTCATTTTGAATATATGAACATTTTAACTTAGTAACTTAGTAACTTGGTAAGTTATCGGGGAGGGGGCTCGGCGTCGCGGCAGGGACGGCGTTGGGGGTGGCGACGAGGAGCTACATCCATGGATCATATATAAAAACTTTGTATGAACAAAAAACTTTCTATGAACATCATGGCTCATATATCACTTCATACATCCATGGATCATCATTGCTCATATATCCATGGTCATATATAAAAACTTTCTATGAACAAAAAAAAGTTCTATGAACAAAAAACTTTCTGTGAACAAAAAAAAGTTCTATGAACAAAAGACTTTCTATTAACATCATTGCTCATATATCAATGCATACATCCATGGATCATCATTGCTCATATATCCATGGATCATATATAAAAACTTTCTATGAACAAAAAACTTTCTATGAACAAAAAAGGCATACATCAATGGACAAAAAAATTCTATGAACAAAAAAAATCATACATCAATGCATACATATCCATGGATCATACATACATCTGCATATACATATACATACAGCATCCATACATACATCAATGGACAAAAAAATGTATGAACAATTAAAAGGCAGAGAGCAGGCCGGGGCGGCGGCGGCGGCGCGCGGCAAGCAGAGCAGGGGCACGACGCGGCAAGCAGAGAAGGGGCGGCGGCACGGGGGAAGGGGGGTCACTGGGGCCGGCGTCGAGGCAGGGGCAGAGGCACGACGGCGTCGGGGTAGGGCAGGGGCGCGGGGAGCGGCCGCGGCGTCGGGGGAGGGAGAGCGTCGGGGCAGAGGACATCGAGGGCGTCGGCGAGGGCGTCGACGGCGAGGTGGAGCAGCCTGACGGCATCGACGGGGCAGAGGGCGGCGACGGCGTCGACGGCGAGCTCGGGCAACCTGGCGGCATCGTCAGGGGAAACTGCAGAGATGAAATCTGAAAAACGCTAAGTGTTGGCTTATATAGCAAAGCCTTTAGTCCCGGTTGGTGGCACCAACCGGAACCAATGCCCCCCTTTAGTCCCGGTTCGTGCCACCAACCAGGACCAAAGGTCAGTTTTCATCAGCCCAAAGGGCGGGAAGCAGAGACCTTTGGTCACGGTTGGTGACACGAACCATGACGAAAGGGGGGCATTGGTCCCAGTAGGTGGGCCGAACCGGGACCAAAGGCACCCTTTCGTCCCGGTTGGTGCCACCAACCGGGACCAAAGGGCTTGTGCTGTTACTCGCGCGGTGCGGTGGGATGTTTAGTCCCACCTCGCTAGCTGAGAGGCTTCGACCGTGGTTTATAAGCGCGGCTGCGCCAACCACTTCGAGCTCCTCTCTAATGCAGGCCTACGGGCCTAAACACACTCTCTCTGCCTATGGGCTTACTGGGCCTGCTGCGGGCCTACATCCTGGCCCAACTAGCGTGTTGGGTTTCTAGTCGTATGCAGGCCATGGTGGCCCAATAGGCGGCATTTTTTTTAATTTTTTTCCAGTATTTTTGTTTTGTTTTTTGCTTTATTTATTTTCTTTTGTTTCCACTTACAGCTAATACTTAGAGTTTTTGAGTAGTTCTTTTTGCTTAAGCTCACAAAAATTATAAGCTTTCTGTTAGTGCAAATAGTTTTCAAATTTGAATTCTTTGAAATTTGTGCGAATCACTAGTTTGTGAATAACTTTACTTTAAAAATAGATTTTTGAGTGATTCATTTTCCTGCTATTTAATATTATTGTGTTTTATCATTATATTCAATTTGGTAATTCTTAGGTTATTTTAAATGGGTGTTTTAATCAAAAACAGATTTTGTTATTTTAGTTTGCTATTAAAGTTTCTAACAAAAAAATTCTTTATGAAAATTCTTTTTGCTATTAATGTTTTGAACAAAAAACACTTTGATAATTTTAGTTGCATAAATTTTGTTTTTTATTGATTCTTTTTAGTTGATTCTTTTTGCTATTAGAGTTTTATGAAAACTTTTTAGTTGATTCTTTTTGCTATTGAAGAATATTATAGTTTTGTTTTAGTTGATCATAACAGAATATTTTAATTGATTCTTTTTAGTTCATTCTTTTTGCTATTAGAGTTTTATAAAAGTTTTCTAGTTCATTCTTTTTGCTTTTAGTTCATTCTTTGAGCTAAATGACCCTGAAATTGAAAAGCACTACAAATGAACTCTGAACAAGTTGAAAGTTGGCATGGTATCATCATTTCACCCACATAGCATGTGCTAAAATGTTGGGAGGGTTACGGCAAAAACTGGATGCACTTCGTGTACAAAATGGACAATCTCTTTCGAAGTATCAGGGTTTCGGACGAAAACTCATCTGTTACAAAGGGATTTCATTTTTTTGAACTTATTTGAACTCCAGACTTTTTGTGTGTTCAAAATGCACCATTCAAAGCCACATCATAAATTTTCAACCCTTTCTGACTTCATTTGGTATTTTTCATGCATTTACTGATTTTTCGAGCTAAATGACCCAGAAATTGAAAAGCACTACAAATGAAGTCTAAAAAGGTGGAAAGTTGGCATGGTATCATCATTTCACCCACATAGCATGTGCTAAAAAGTTGAGAGGGTTACGGCAAAAATGGATGCACTTCATGTACAAAATGGACAATCTCTTTCGAAGTATCAGGGTTTCGGACGAAAACTCATCTGTTACAAAGGGATTTCATTTTTTTGAACTTATTTGAACTCTAGACTTTTTGTGTGTTCAAATTGCACCATTCAAAGCCACATCATCAATTTTCAACCCTTTCTTACTTCATTTGGTATTTTTCATGCATTTACTGATTTTTTTGAGTTAAATGACCCTGAAATTGAAAAGCACTACAAATTGTTACGCCCCCGGCTTAATCGTGCACTAATCATATACGCAAATGCACACGATCAAGCCTGAGGACTCACTTGAAGATATCACAACACAACCCTAGACACAAATTAAAATAATACAAGCTTTATGTTACAAGCCAGGGGCCTCGAGGGCTCGAATACATAAGCTCGCTTACAAGCGTCAGCGGGAACATCAGATATCTGAGTACAGATGTAAAAAAGAGATAGATAAGCCTTTAAGAAGGCGGGGCAAAACAAAAGCTACGATCGAAAAGGCGTAGGCCTCCTGCCTGGGATCCTCCGAACCTACTCCTGGTCGTCAGCCATCTCGAAGTAGTAACCACCCTCGGGGTAGTAGTAGTGGTCGTCGAAGGGGGCTTCTGTCTCCTGGGCTCCATCATCTAGTCGCATCAAACGGATATGGGGAAAAAGGGGAAGCAAAGCAACCGTGAGTACTCATCCAAAGTACTCAGCAAGCAAGGATCTACACTACATATGCAACATTATCAAAGAACTGCTGTATATGTGGACTAGGCTGCAGAAATGCTAGAATAGAGGGTAGGCCTAGTTTTATCGAAGACTAGCATCTTCAGCGGTCTTGCAGCATTAGAAGAGTATAGATTAGCACAATATATACTAGTAGTGTTAATAAGTCTCAACCTCACCCAGAGATCCTTTCTCGACTCCCTGCGAGAAAGCAATCCCAGAGCCATACTATCCATTTCTCATCACAAGTATCCAGTTCCTGTTGTATCAATTGGGATACAACTCCGAGCCGAGGATCCGGCTATGCATAGATTAGTTCTTCCCTGCAGGGGTGCACCAACTTACCCACCACGCTCGCTTAACTCCGGCCGGACACACTTTTCTGTGTCATGCCTGGCCTCGGCCAAATGACACACCGCAGCCCTACCTAGAGCTCAGCAAAGAGGTCCCCGCCGGTCTACATCCTAAGCGCTCAGGGATCTTGGGCCATCGCCCTGTGCACTCCGGGTCATTGCATGCAGGGCGATCCAGGCCACCTCCACTAGGGCGCCGACCAGGCCGTGCCGCAATGCTGAACTGGACGTCTGATAGAGCTTTCGGCTGATGCATACGACGCAGAGTACCCATATTTATTCCCACAAGATGGTTAGTGCAATTGGGCCAAAGGCCCACTCAGATCAAATATCCAAATCGTTAGTGCATTGGTAGCATGCTGTAACGAGCAGAGACTCACGATCGATGTGACCCCATCGCCCTGTCTCGAGGACTTGCGGCAAGGGCTAAGAATGCCCAGCCATGCCTCGTATTTATCACTCGGGTACCCTCCAGGTCAACCCGACTTCCCATCATTCGCGGGTACCCCTCAGGGTCGACCCGCCTTTCCAAGTAACATTTGTAAAGTCCAAGTATCTGTGTGTCCATAACATAAGGGGAATCTGAGGTATCACCCTCGTTGGATTCCTACTCGATGTATTCGTCAAGGTGAACTTGGAGGAATCACCCTCGATGGGTTCACACTTGAGGTGTTGCACGGCAGCGTCGTTATCGGGAGTGGTAAGGAGGAATCACCCTCAATGACCACGACCGAATAGCTACTCTACAGAGTTAACATCAGAAGTGCTAAATGAGGTATCACCCTCGGCAATCGATAGTAACGCTGCAGTGTCGAACAACTAAGGGGGTGATGTGCGGTGCCGGGGCCTGGTTGTCGATCACATTGATCGAGTCTTCTGATAATCCAGCGGGGCAACTGGGACAAAGTGGGGTCTCTGGTGGGTCTCTATCCAGCCTATACTAAGCAGTTTAGGATAAGCAGGTAGGTATCAACAGCAGTTACAAAAACAGGGTATGCATCAGAAATAGGATAAACAGTAGCAGTAGCAATTTCTAATGCAAGCATATGAGAGAAAGAATAGGCGATATCGGTATGTTCAAAGGGGGGGTGCTTGCCTGGTTGCTTTGCAAACACCAACGGGTCTTGGACGAGGTAGACGATCATCGGTTCATCATCGGTCTCGAGGTTTATCAAGAGAGAAAAGGGGGAAGAAACAATAAATAAAGGCAGACAATTGCAATCACATATGCATGCCATGGCAGCATGTTATTCGAGGGATGCCCTGATGCAGTACTACGCAGATTAGTGAGAGCAGGAAATTATTCGGGAGTGCTCTCCCAGCTCCGGGTGATTATCGGACAGATGAAACGGAGGGGGAAAGTTCCATGTTCATCATGCTCGAGGCATGTGACAGGTATGAGGAGGGCATATTCGGATTCGTCTTGTCGTTCTGAGCAACTTTCATATATAAAGTTTTTCGATCTGAGCTACAGTTTATTTTCTATAAATTTTCAAAGGTTTTAGACATTTTCTGGAATTTATTTTATTTAGCTAATTCAACATTATCCAGAACAGTGTATGTGTGATGTCTGCCAGATGTAATGGTGACGTCAGCAGTCAACTGATAGGCTGACCAGGTCAAACCTGACATGTGGGGCCCACCTGTCATAGACTGTCGGGTAACTAACTAATTAACACAGATAATTAACTAGGTGGGGTCCTATGTCAGTGACTGATCAGTATATAAACTAATTCACAGATTAACTTAATTTGGAATTAGCTTTAATTAAGTGCGGGGCCCGCATGTCGGTGACACGGGGTGCCCAGTCAGTAGGGTTGATTGGGTCAACCCAGTCAACTGGGCTCCACGGGCCCACAGTCAGTCTCACACGGGGCAGCCACGTCGGCGCCTGGTCAGCGTCGCCGGAGTTTTGCCGCCGGCGACCATTCCAGCGGCGGCGCGGCTCGGGAAGTGGTCGGAATTCGCCCTCCGGCCACCATATCGCGCGCGGTCGGGCGCGTTGGATCGGCCGCAGTGTGGCGCGTCCATTGGGGGTGGTAACGCAGCCAGGGACAGTGCGTAGCACCGGCGGCAAGCTCATCAACGGACGCCGGAGTTCGGTCGCGCTCGGGGTCGGCACTAGGAAGCACGGGAAGACGCGCACGGGGCTTACTAGAGTCCTTGGAGCTCCAGGAGCTCGGTAGCGAGCTCGGTCATGAGCTGCGGCAGCAGTGGCAACGACGGTGAGCATGGCTACGGCGGCGGGTACGGCCTCGACGAAAACAACGGCTATGAGCGAGGAGAAGAGCAGGGAAAAGAGGGGACCGACGTGGATGCTCACCGCGGTCCTGCAGGTGTGCAAAGGTGGGCTCGGGGTAGCGCGACGGTGGCGAATCGTGACGGCGATCACCGGCGCCCGAAGCTTGAAGACGAGCTCATGCGTGTCGAGGCAGGGGGTTCCAGCTCCGGTTCGAGGCAACAGACGAAGTAGCGAGCGACGGCGGGGCGATCTGGCACGGAGACTGGGTGCGGCGAGGACAGGGGCCACGGCTGCGGCGAGCCATGTCGGTGACGGCCTCGGGTGCTTTCGAGGGAGGAAGAGGGCGAGCGAGGGAGAGGGATCTGAGGGGCTTGGGTTTCGGGGAGAGCGAGTGCGGATCGGGGGCAACCTTATCGGCGTCGGGGAGCCGGCGGTTGGCCAACAGCGCGACGATTGGCTGTGTGTCAACGAGCACGCGCGACAGCGCACGAGATGGACGATGACCGCAGCTGAGCTCGGCCGCTGGGCACTGTAGAACTAGAGGCCCAACCCCACAGTAGCGTTTAGGTCTTTTTTCTATTTCTTCTGTTCTGTTTTTCTTTTTATTTAATAAACAGAGATGGTTAAGAGAATATTTGGGCACGCTATTTACTTAGGAAAAATATGGGAAGTGCCCCTTTAATTCCCTGGTGATCTTAGACATGTAGGGTAATGCAGCAGAAAACAAAAAATTTCCGACCTACGCACCAGCCCAGGACCACTATGGAGACTGCATATAAGGTTTGATCATTTTCGTTACCGACTCGTAGCGCAGCGGAAGTAGAGTCGATGACGATCGGCGGTGCAGATCCCCGCAGCTAGGATTTACAACCTCCCAACCGCGAGGATGTATACCCTCATCCGCGCCCAGGACAGCCCTCCGGGAGGCGGTTGAACAGTCCCCCGGACAGTGTTGCGGACAGCCCTTCGGGAGGACCCACAGAATTTGGACCGTCACTTGGACAACCCTTCGGGAGGCACTCTCGAACAGCCCCTCGGGCACTAAGATCGAAACTATGACCTCTCTACAGAGTTGCACACAAACGGTGTCATCTATCCGGCAGGGCTTCGCCGTCCAGAACTAGTTCCCACCGGAACCCAGACAGCCTTTCGGCTCTACGAAACTATTTCGCGGGGAGGGAGAGAGAAGCCAGATCATTGCAATGGCACTTGTATGTGAGAAGGAGTGAGTCTTTAGGCAGCCCCCTCCACCCCTATTTATAGGCCAAGCCCAAGGGTGGCTTCTCCAAGAAGCCAAGGGGAAAAATACCAAAGGACCCTCAAGGTGGCTTCTCCAAGAAGCCACCCAAAAAGCACTTTCACTATTCACGACGACATTTTTCAGCGTCCGTTCGAACTGAAAATATTTATGTGGGCTTAGAACATTTCCAGTACCCACTAAAATAATTTTCAACGCGTTCTGGAACAATTCCAGATTAGTGATTTTCATCTGCGAAAAGCATCTGAAGTGGTTTCGGCAGCTCCGGAACATTTCCGGTTTTTCTTCCAGAAAATTCCCAAAAGTCTCCAGAATGATTCTGGCACCCTCCAAGAATTATCGGGCATGTGCCGAAACCAATTTGACTTTATGGTATCCTCTGAAACAACTTTTCAGTTTCACCGGAACTCATCCGGTGACCTCTCTGTGCGGAACTTTTCCGCTGTCCGAAACTTTTTCGGTGTCCGAAACTTTTTCGGTGATTTTCTCTCAGACTCCCTGTCTAGTATTCAGCAGATAGATGACCCTTAAGCGTGTGACCCTATAGGTTCGGTGAAGTATAGACATGACACGGAACCCCTTCCGATCAATGATCAACATCGGAGCCGTGGACACCCATATTGACCCCTATACCCACACGAATGAATATTCGAGTGAACCTCCAGTTGCCGTGTGCTATTCCTGTTGCTTCGCGATATGTTACAAATACCCGAGGCGAGACATGTTGGCATTCCCGTGGATCAACAACTTGTCCACTATGCTAGTTACCTCGTTACCGGTATTGTTCTCTTTTCTCGTTACCGTGTTCCGGCATCCCCGTGATCAAATCACAAAGTGTCTGGCCAGACGATGATGGATACCTTAACACCGAGAGGGCCCAGAGATATCTCTCCATCGTTGGAGGAGCAAATCCCAATCTTGAGCTATCAAGTTACTTGACATACTTTCCCATGAACCCGTAAGCCGCCGTAATAGCCATCCAGTTACGGATGACGTTTAACAAACCCCAAAGTTCATGAATCAAGCATGAAGAAACTCGATACTCTCATGGTCTGAGGAATTATGCAAACATTAACCATCTCTGTGTTATTAACCATTAACTTGTGACGAAAGAATCTCATAGCATAACATCAATTTGGGTCGATTCAACACAAATGTTCTACTAACAATTGTGCCCTCAAAATTGCCGGCATAGTCATGCCCATGATCAGGAAAACAGGATCATCATGCAATACTTGAGCCAGTCATAGAGGCTTGACTAGGAATACATTTTACCGTTTATTATCCCACACGTGCACATGAGTTTCCCTCCAAGCCTCGTTTTATTTGTAGACTCGAGAATCATTGCAGTTATAGCATAGAACATAAACCTAATTATGAACAGGGAGATATATAATAGTATTTATTATTGCCTCTAGGGCATATCTCCTACAGACTCCCACTTGCACTAGAGTCAATAATCTAGTTAATGCTAATGCACTTTACACCTGTGGCACACCTGTGTAAATATGCTTCGCATGTGGTATAGCCTGATGTCCAACGGATCTGACGACTTCAGCTCCGTGTGTCTCTTTGCATATCCTTCGCATTTTCATGCTTTCACAAAATTCATATTTTGTGTGGACTTGACTTTGTATGTATGTGAATCACAGGTCGAACCTGGATTCCTCAGACCGAGGTATGGAGCAACTACCTGCAGTAGTGTCCCATTGACAAAAGTCATCTTGGAACCATACTAAGTTCATGAATGAACTATATGATTCAACATCTTCTTTGTCGCTTAAAAAGCGGCAACATACTTCGCCTCTATTATAGAATTCACCACAGTATCTTGTTTGGAACAATTTCCAACTACCGTGCCACCATATTATGTATTACACAGAACCCTTTATTTAAATCGAAAATCGCTTGGAGCAATGATGAAGACTGTATCGATGTAACATTTTACAACGAACTCTTCATGATCTCCACTTGCGAGAAAACATGTCATCAGTGCTACTCTAGCATTCAATGACACTTTTCACTGTTGTCCTATGATCAGTACTTTTGATCACTTTGGTATCTATACTCGCAACACCTTGGGAGTATCGGACAAAACTGGTTGTTTTACATACCATGGAATACATGATTAATCCAAACACGAAGGTGTGAGGAATCTCCATCATGTATTTTGCTCATCAGTGTTTTTGGGACACCGAGTCTTGCAAAAACTCTTTCCATGTGACTTTGGCAAGAATCACTCCTTGGCGTTTTAAATGCTAAAAAGTTTTAGCATCTTGTCAATATGTATTTATTGCTTAGCCCCATTAGGTAAATCTATCTCCATAGATCATTATGCCTAATATTGAGGCTATTTAGCCCAAGCACTTCATCGAAAAACTATTTTCAAATGAAGTCCTAATTCATGTCAAGAATTTTATTTCCAATTAACAATGTGTCAAGCACACAAGGTTTTTAGAAATATTATTAGGCTCCCACTTACTTGAATTACAAGCATCTTCGTTACCCATTGATGAAGTCAAACTCCTTTGACCATTTCATCAAAACACGAAGATTCCGACTCCACTTTGCTCTCTTCTGTCCATCGCTGGAACTCTGAAGTTTGCACCCTTACTAGCATCCTCTGGACTCACAAAATACCTTGGACTATAACACATGCAAGTCCTTGGTTTCATTTCCATCAGATGGAAATCCTTTTGTCATCCCTTGTTTCATATCTCATGATATGAAATTTGTATTAATTGCTAGTTCAACCCGAACTGACTTTAAGCATCGCTACGATGAAACAACCTCATCATAGTCAACTCCTTGAACTTGTTATTTCAACAAGTCGAGCTTTATGGATAAAACATTTTATCCATATCAGTTTATAGTTCCATAAAAGTTCGTTAGACTCTAAGTCTTCTGAAGGGGTCATCAAGATATGATCTTGAATCATTTATATGGAAACTATCTCGGATTATATTGGCATTTAGCCAATCCCGGAGTCAGGGCCCATCAACGCTTCCTTGTGTATCGTAGGTATACTGTTGTCTAACAACAATATCTCGTCTGCGCACCTGAGAGGTTTGCACGAGCCTTGCCTACGTGGTTCAGTTGCAAGTTCGACCGAAGTCCATACATTCTATTGTAGAGACTTCCGTATCAGTCGCAGTAGGAAACTCCGGAATCACTTCCAAGGTTCCTTTCCTTTGACCTGATGACGAAGATACTGGTTATCTCGTCGAGTTGCACTGTCCTCCCACTCACCTTTTGCAAGAACAATTCTCTTTAAAAGCATACCATTTTGTGGCAAAAACTTTTGCCTCGGTATAGTGGTGGGGGAATACCCAATGACTTGGGATAACCTACAAAGTAGCACTTGTCTGATTTGGAATAGGTTTGTAACCTTTTACACAAGCCCCATATTCCAAATGTTAAGAAAAGATATAACATGGTTGGGCGTACCATACCATGGTGTCATTTCAACAGACCCGATGGAGCGCTTTTCAGTGTAAAAGCCGCAGTCTCTAAAGCATCACTCTTTAAAAGGGATAATGGCAAATTTATTTATGCCATCTTTGATCTTACCATGTCATAAATGGTTCGATTACATCTTCACGGACTTTCCACTTGCAGTGGTGTTCCGGGAGGTGCAAGTTATGAAACCCCTTTCACAACTCATCAGACATTCGCTAAACTTGTAACTCAAATATTCTTTTCTGCAATCAAATTGTAGAAACATAATATTCTTGTTACAATAACTTCTATTTCATATTTGAAAACCTTTTGAATGAATTCAAAAAATTCAGACTTACGTCTCATCAAGTAAATATCCATATATCTACTTGAGTCATTTCCGAAGATAGATAAATCCACTACTTGCAAAAACATTTATCAGACTACATACATCAAAATGTATGATCACCAATAAATTCTTTGCTCGTTCCTTATGGCCTGTGAACGGTATTTCAGTCACTTCACTTTTCAAAGGAAAGTTGCAAGTGTCAGATGATTCAAAAATCAAACGACTTCAAAATCCATCATAATGGAATCTTTCATGCGGGTTTCTCCAATGTGACCAAATGCAGTGCCACACTTGTGTGGTATTCTTTTAGTCTTGCGACATTTAGCGTCAGTGTTATGGATGTATCATTTTACCATCAATATTCATAACATACATCCCATCTTGGATGGAAGTATGGCCCTTCATGTTATTCATAATACTGAACAACAATTGTTCTTTTATGAACAACTCTTTTGCAACAAACATTGTGCAATGGGCTAGAGTGTGTAAAACTCTAAAATGAATTATGAAAGTAAATCCAGAGGTAATATATTATTATCATTATTCATAACATGCATCTCATTCTCAATGAAAGTATGGCCCTTATGTTATTCATAACATCGAACATAAAAAGTTCTCTTTGTAGGAGATATGCCCTAGAGGCAATAATAAATGTTATTATTTATCTCCGTGTTCATAATTAGGTTTATGTTCCATGCTATAACTGCTGTGGTTCCCGAGCCCGTATATCCATAAAGGCTCTGGGGAAAACCCATGTGCACGTGTGGAATAATAAACGGTAAAATGTATTCCTAGTCATGCCTCTAAGACTAGCTCAGGTGTTGCATGATGATTATGTTTTCCCAATCATAGGCATGTCTATGCCAGCAACTTTGAGGGCACAAATGTTAGAAGAACATTTGTGTTGAATCGACCCGATTGATGTTATGCTATGAGATACATTCGTCACAAGTTTATGGTTAATAACACAGAGATGGTTAATGTTTGCATGATTCCTCAGACCATGAGAGTATCGAGTTTCTTCATGCTTGATTCATGAACTTTGGGGTTTGTTAAACGTCATCCGTAAATGGATGGCTATTACGGCGGCTTACGGGGTCATGGGAAAGTATGTCAAGTAACTTGATAGCTCAAGATTGGGATTTGCTCCTCCGACGATGGAGAGATATCTCTGGGCCCTCTCGGTGTTACGGTATCCATCATCGTCTGGCCAGACACTATGTGATTTGATCACGGGGATGCTGGAACACGGTAACGAGAAAAGAGAACAATACCGGTAACGAGGTAACTAGCATAGTGGACAAGTTGTTGATCCACGGGAATGCCTACATGTCTCACCTCGGGTATTTGTAACATATCGCGAAGCAACAGGAATAGCACACGGCAACTGGAGGTTCACTCGAATATTCATTCGTGTGGGTATAGGGGTCAATATGGGTGTCCACGGCTCCGATGTTGATCATTGATCGGAAGGGGTTCCGTGTCATGTCTATACTTCACCGAACCTATAGGGTCACACGCTTAAGGGTCATCTACCTGCTGAATACTAGACAGGGAGTCTGAGAGAAAATCACCGAAAAAGTTTCGGACACCGAAAAGTTTCGGACACCGAAAAGTTTCGGACAGCGGAAAAGTTCCGCAGAGAGAGGTCACCGGATGAGTTCCGGTGAAACTGAAAAGTTGTTTCAGGGGATACCATTAAGTCAAAATGGTTTCGGCACATGCCTGATAATTCTTGGAGGATGCCAGAATCATTCTGGAAACTTCTGGGAATTTTCTGGAAGAAAAACCGGAAATGTTCCGGGGCTGCCGGAACCGCTTCAGATGCTTTTCGCAGATGAAATCACTAAACTGGAATTGTTCCAGAACGCGTTGAAAATTATTTTAGTGGGTACTGGAAATGTTCTAAGCCCACATAAATATTTTCAGTTTGAACGGACGCTGAAAAATGTCGTCGTGAATAGTGAAAGTGCTTTTTGGGTGGCTTCTTGGAGAAGCCACCTTGAGGGTCCTTTGGTATTTTTCCCCTTGGCTTCTTGGAGAAGCCACCCTTTGGCTTGGCCTATAAATAGGGGTGGAGGGGGCTGCCTAAAGACACACTCCTTCTCACATACAGGTGCCATGCAATGATCTGGCTTCTCTCTCCCTCCCACGAAAAGAGTTTCGTAGAGCCGAAAGGCTGTCTGGGTTCCGGTGGGAACTAGTTCTGGACGGCGAAGCCCTGCCGGATAGTTGACACCGTATGTGTGCAACTCTGTAGAGAGGTCGTAGTTTCGATCTTAGTGCCCGAGGGGCTGTTCGTGAGTGCCTCCCGAAGGGCTGTCCAAGTGACGGTCCGAGTTCTGTGAGTCCTCCCGAAGGGCTGTCCGAGTGACCGTTCGAGTTTCGAAGGTCCTCCCGAAGGGCTGTCCGCGACACCGTCCGGGGGACTGTTTGACCGCCTCCCGGAGGGCTGTCCGAAGGGAAGACGAGGGTATACATCCTCGCGGTTGGGAGGTTGTAAATCCTAGCTGCGGGGATCTGCACCACCGATCGTCATCGACTCTACTTTCACTGCGCTACGAGTCGGTAACGAAAATGATCAAACCTTGTATGCAGTCTCCATAGTGGTCCTGGGCTGGTGCGTAGGTCGGAAAATTTTTGTTTTCTGCTGCGTTACCCAACACTCTTATGAACAACCTTCTTGCAAGATTACTTTATGCAAAGGCTAGAGTTTGTAAAACTCTAAATGAATTATGAAAATAAATACAGACGGTAATACACCGATGGAAGGTATAGTAACATTTACCATGTTCCCTGTGTATACCTAAACCTCATTCCTGGCTAGTCTTTCAGGCCATAGTAGTTCTTACATCGAGTTGCAACAGAATGCAATCGAGCGGGTATCTCTATGATTAAGTCACAATACCCAAGAATCAGTGATTAACAAATTAATCATAATTCCCAAGAACTATATCTTTGACTAGCCTTCTATACATCAAAAACTTGTATGACATTCATACATGAGCTGGATATTCCAGTCTTCTTTCTTTCTGCCATTATACTTCTAACAGTTTAACTTTTAGTATTTCTCCTACTCTCAGAAGAAGCACCCAACTTAAGAGTGGCGTTAGCCCCGGACTTCCTAGGCGTGAAAGTTTCACTAACACCCTTCAGACACTTTCTTTCTCTTTAAGTTGTTGTTTTATTCACCTTTCATCATATGACAGGCGTTCTTCTGGATCCCTCTCTTATCAGTCTAATGCATAGTAAACTCTTTTACTAATAGTTTGCAAACAAACATTGCTTTGGATATCTCATATCTTTTAGCCTTTGTCTGTCTCTGAAAATGATTTTTAGATTCCATGAATATCACATAACTATCCAAACTTTCGAAGTTCGGGTCTCATGGAAGCAAACATATTGCACTTGACTGAAACGGAATTCTAGCTTTTGGATCGAAGGACGAGAGTCACATGATCCATAGCATAAGCGAGAGAATACCGAAAGTATGCGATAGGACAAAGTCCTTCTCGGCACTCTTGAGGACAATCCTCACATTACGTTACAAACCGTAAAGTTTTAACCAGATATTTAACAGCTATTCATTTTTAATAGGGAAGGTGGAAACGCGAGCCATTATTCTACAACTATTATGCATATAACACTTAGACAGTGTCCACAATTAATTGCACTGAGAATTAAACAAGTTAATTCAACAGTGCGCTCCCACTCAAATCAATATCTCTCATAATTGATTGTGAGTGATACAAGACCCGCATTTCCATTCAACGCCATTGAACGAGATGAACACTGATGGCGCGAACTTCAATCGGTAGGCAAACTTGCCGATCACATCTCTATGTGACTCTTGTTCATCTTTCGATGGGCGTGTTCCGAGCTCAGGGAGATCCTTCCAGAACGTCAAGACAACCAAGTGATCTTGCTGCGAGGTCTCAACTCACCCGCCTCACACATCCCTAATCGTTCGTACCCAGGGAGATCCTGTGATACCCCGAAAAGTTAGGTGCCGTGACGGTGCTACACTTGGGAGAACACTAACTACTTGATATTTTTGTGAGAGATCACCCTAATAAAAAGCGACTACCGCGCAATCAAGAAGGGTGCATCATAAGGGATAAACATCTCAAGCAATTCATAAAAGCATGATATGGTATAGCCCTTTCTGACGGAGAAGTCTTGTATTTCTTCGTCTTCGGCATTCACGTCGGTGTTCTCCTTAGCGAAGATTGCCACCACCTTGTTGATGCACCAGATAATATTCCTATCTCTATAGCTAATAAAATAATGCATTACAACAAGGTTGACACGCAGGTCATTAAAGTGCAATCATATGGCTCCAGCCATCATGCCGAATCATGACACGCAGGTCATGTTAATAAATTTACATTATATAGTCATCTCATACATAATCAAATTATTATGAGCACTGCTATACCACATCACATGCACATGCAAACCCTCCTGCAAAACCAAGTTAGACGCCTCTAATTGGTTCAAGCAAAAACTTGTTTTACGTGGCTTCTAAGGTTTCGAAACAAACCGAAGCTACCAACGTCCATCATCAAGTATGATAATTCAAGTCGCTAGATTAACAATGCGGGGTGTATGAAGCACGAGATAATAAAATCTTGAACCCCATACTAAACTTCGTCATACGCATGACCCCCGTGCAGATCATATCTGCATTGCCCTTTTGTCTGCGAAATTTCATCTTTCTTTTTAACTACGGTGGAATTCAATGAACTGTTAGCACTTCGTTGATCAATCAGGATCGTGGATTGCCAGAACATTGAAACTCCACCATGCTGTTATCAAGATCAGAAATATGCAAATTCCAGGGAAGCAACAAGAACATCGGGTAACAGATTCCATCTTCTACCCGCACAAATAATTTTCAGTAATAGAACTCATCTACTACCTAATTATATTGTGCAACACCCATACATCACTATGTATTCTAGATCGCAACCTGCATCTACGCATAGCACGGCTCTTGATGCCACTGTAGGGTAACGCAGCAGAAAACAAAAAATTTCCGACCTACGCACCAGCCCAGGACCAATATGGAGACTGCATATAAGGTTTGATCATTTTCGTTACCGACTCGTAGCGCAGCGGAAGTAGAGTCGATGACGATCGGCGGTGCAGATCCCCGCAGCTAGGATTTACAACCTCCCAACCGCGAGGATGTATACCCTCATCCGCGCCCAGGACAGCCCTCCGGGAGGCGGTTGAACAGTCCCCCGGACAGTGTCGCGGACAGCCCTTCGGGAGGACCCACAGAATTTGGACCGTCACTTGGACAGCCCTTCGGGAGGCACTCTCGAACAGCCCCTCGGGCACTAAGATCGAAACTATGACCTCTCTACAGAGTTGCACACATACGGTGTCATCCATCCGGCAGGGCTTCGCCGTCCAGAACTAGTTCCCACCGGAACCCAGACAGCCTTTCGGCTCTACGAAACTATTTCGCGGGGAGGGAGAGAGAAGCCAGATCATTGCAATGGCACTTGTATGTGAGAAGGAGTGAGTCTTTAGGCAGCCCCCTCCACCCCTATTTATAGACCAAGCCCAAGGGTGGCTTCTCCAAGAAGCCAAGGGGAAAAATACCAAAGGACCCTCAAGGTGGCTTCTCCAAGAAGCCACCCAAAAAGCACTTTCACTATTCACGACGACATTTTTCAGCGTCCGTTCGAACTGAAAATATTTATGTGGGCTTAGAACATTTCCAGTACCCACTAAAATAATTTTCAACGCGTTCTGGAACAATTCCAGATTAGTGATTTTCATCTGCGAAAAGCATCTGAAGTGGTTTCGGCAGCTCCGGAACATTTCCGGTTTTTCTTCCAGAAAATTCCCAAAAGTTTCCAGAATGATTCTGGCACCCTCCAAGAATTATCGGGCATGTGCCAAAACCAATTTGACTTTATGGTATCCTCTGAAACAACTTTTCAGTTTCACCGGAACTCATCCGGTGACCTCTCTGTGCGAAACTTTTCCGCTGTCCGAAACTTTTTCGGTGTCCGAAACTTTTTCGGTGATTTTCTCTCAGACTCCCTGTCTAGTATTCAGCAGATAGATGACCCTTAAGCGTGTGACCCTATAGGTTCGGTGAAGTATAGACATGACACGGAACCCCTTCCGATCAATGATCAACATCGGAGCCGTGGACACCCATATTGACCCCTATACCCACACGAATGAATATTCGAGTGAACCTCCAGTTGCCGTGTGCTATTCCTGTTGCTTCGCGATATGTTACAAATACCCGAGGCGAGACATGTTGGCATTCCCGTGGATCAACAACTTGTCCACTATGCTAGTTACCTCGTTACCGGTATTGTTCTCTTTTCTCGTTACCGTGTTCCGGCATCCCCGTGATCAAATCACAAAGTGTCTGGCCAGACGATGATGGATACCTTAACACCGAGAGGGCCCAGAGATATCTCTCCATCGTCGGAGGAGCAAATCCCAATCTTGAGCTATCAAGTTACTTGACATACTTTCCCATGAACCCGTAAGCCGCCGTAATAGCCATCCAGTTACGGATGACGTTTAACAAACCCCAAAGTTCATGAATCAAGCATGAAGAAACTCGATACTCTCATGGTCTGAGGAATTATGTAAACGTTAACCATCTCTGTGTTATTAACCATTAAATTGTGACGAAAGAATCTCATAGCATAACATCAATTTGGGTCGATTCAACACAAATGTTCTACTAACAATTGTGCCCTCAAAATTGCCGGCATAGTCATGCCCATGATCAGGAAAACAGGATCATCATGCAATACTTGAGCCAGTCATAGAGGCTTGACTAGGAATACATTTTACCGTTTATTATCCCACACGTGCACATGAGTTTCCCTCCAAGCCTCGTTTTATTTGTAGACTCGAGAATCATTGCAGTTATAGCATAGAACATAAACCTAATTATGAACAGGGAGATATATAATAGTATTTATTATTGCCTCTAGGGCATATCTCCTACAAGACAGTGCCACAAATATTTTGGAGACTAGAAGAATTCGTTTGTATTTTTCACAAATGAAATAGCATTTAAATATGCTGGAATTTGTTCTGTTTTAATTGCTACTGTTCATCTTTGCATAAGAGTGATGTGGTATTCCTTAACAAATAAATGTTATGGAATATTTGCTATGATATGAACATTTTTCCAGCAATTTTTGTGCAACTTCAAATTTCACTTTGAATTTGAATAAAATTCAGAGAAGGGATTTGACTTGAGATATTACCCAACATGATTAAACTTTGTAAATCAAGATGACTTCGCAATGATCATAAGGGATTACTGTAGTGTGATGCTGGGGATGTTACAAATCTCCTCCACTACCAGAAATCTCGTCCCGAGATTTAAGTGGGGAAGTAAAGAGTAACTTCGGGAGATCTGACCCTCGTAGGGTCGATTATCTGATGAATAATTCAGAGAATGTGGCAGAAGTATCTCTCGAGTTGAAACTTAGGAAACATCGAGAGCAAAGTATGAAGGTACAATAAAAAGTTGCAAGTGAATGGACATCTGATCGATACCTGAACAGAGTGTGAAAAGGGGTTCAGAGCATCGGGAATAGATCATCTCTCGGAAGGTGGCTCGTGATAACACACAAAACCAAGGGCATAGGATACTTCGGAATCAAGGTTGTGCAGAAGAGTCAGGTTCCGATCCTATGGAACTGTGATGAAACTCGATCGAGAGTAGGGAAGATGGTGACATCTTACCAGTCAGGACAACAAGGTATGTCAGAGGATAGTCTGTCAGTTATGTTGGTAACAACATCGGTACCAAGGGCGAGGGACGAAGAGAACCATTTTCCTGCTTGTAAGAATGAGGCGGACCAATAAGGCAAAGTTCTCATCCATCGGTGGTTACTGGAATGTCATCAACAATAGTAATAGGGTCTCACTGATAGAGTTGTAGACCGAGATGTTTTCACAGGCAGAGAATTATTTCTGCTTATATCATATAGATCACAAGAAAGGTTAAACCTACCAATGGAGAGGGAAACGAAATTTTCAAAGTAAACAAACCAATGGAAAGGAAAATGTGTTTACACTCAAGAATTGGAAGTATATCCTTCCCAAGGAAAAGCGGAGCACGATATACATGATAGGCCAGCAAGATCAAAAGCATTTAGATAAAGGGGCGAGGGAAGAATCATGATATTACCCATACAACAGTGTTTGGATAATAGATCAAGAAACATTTAGCGTTGCGCTTCCAATGTTCTTTTTGATATTCGGGATGCCACAATCATGCCTCGAGGTAGCGATGATATGGTGTTTCAAGAAAGGGTGTTTCTGAAGGCCACAAGAATACACAGGGAATAACTTCAGTAATAGCAAAGAAAACAAGGTATGAGCAAAACATAACCAAGTCTGTGTTGGCAGGAATACAAGGAGGTTGTCGATAATATCACAAATCGTCGAGGGGCAGGGATGGTATTTCTAGCCATGAGTTCAATTGACATCTCTGAAGAAGCCAAAGTGTTGACGGTGATCATGACAAATTTTGTCGAGAGACTCTATGAAGATGCCATCGAGCAGCGACGACATCAAGCAAAAGGAAGGATGAAGTGAAAGGCTATGAGAACCACGGATTCGACACAAGCTCGAAGTCAAGCATGTTGTTCGAGGTGAAATGATAAGATGAGGAAGATCGACGTAAGCTTAGCTCATCGTCGGAAGTTGCTTCGGGCATAAGGACCAGGTAGCACAGTTAAAAGTTGGCACGATAAAAATATAGCCGATGAGGCTAGGAATGATGTGATGGGGTATTAAACTTCCTAGTAACAAGTACTAGGGGTAATACCGGAAGGTAAATCGGAGTAGAGGTTGGACGGGGGAAATGATTTACAGAGGATAAGTATTTTAACTTATCCGGGAAATGGAATCAAGGAGTAAATATGGTCGGAACCACGATTGCAAAGGATCAATTCATAGATACAAGATGAAATTGTACCAAGGAAATAATTATTTTTACGAGCAGCTTCCATGATAAGTTCTACATCGAGTCCATGGGCATGAACACAAAGGTTCAAGGTCGACTACCACTTCTTCAATGCATAACCTTTCATTCACTCCTCATTTTCGAAGAAATTGTAGTGCTAAATATTTATCTGGTGAAGCACCAAAAGAGTATGACTTGCACAACTTTCAAGTTCACACGAATTAGGGAAAGCATATGTTCAACCCATTGGGGCATCTTAGGAACATATACCACGAACTTCAGGAGTAAATAACTCAAGCTCGAGAGCAGAGCAAGGTTGACAAAGCAGAGAATACAATTTACCAAAGGCAATATGTATCAGGGGAAGAGCGCACAAAATTTTGAATATGAAGGACACTGCCGGATAATAATCCAACAAAGGATTCAGCGGTCCTCAATGGATCTGATTTGAGTATAAGTACTCAATCAGAAGAAGGAAAGAATGCAAAGGCATCAGATTATAGAAACAACTGAATAATTCGGTTTTCAAGTTGAAGGGAACTAGATGGACAATCAATTGCAACATGATTGGCCAAGATCCAACTCATGTCCAAAATGACGTCTGAGCCGGTAGGATGAATTCTGGGAAAGAACTGATGATTGCAAGTATTCGCACATAGGTTGAATCAATGAGGCCAGATTGATAGTGACAAGGGATATCAATAATGATTACTTGTCATATGGAACTATCCATAATGCAAGCAGGCAAGAATTTCAAGAGAAATAGGGTGCAGAGGATTTTTGAAAGATCGATTAACAATGGGAAGAATGTTGCGAAGCACATGATCAACTAGGGATGAACGAATCCCTGATAAGTGTGAGGAATTATCCGCAGTGCGAAGAAGCTACACGGTAGTAGGCTCAAAGGATTCCCGGATTAACGAGGAGTATTACGGGTATCTCGTACATAAAGGAGTAACTGGGAATGAAGATACAAATGGCAAAGATGTATAGCTGTTCACGGTGATCATCGGTAGTAGGGAACTTGCAAAAGCAGTGGGCATAATGGTCTCGGGAAACTTCGAGGAGTATCTTCAGAGTCTTCTGATGATGACACGCCATCTTCTGGAATGAGGAGGGCTCTCCGGGAGAAAGCGGTTACGAGAACCTAATGTTGGGGTTAGCAAATTATTTAACCCGAATAGAAGAGAGATCAGAGTCCCAGAGTATAGACGAGGAATAAAAGATCCTAATACCACCCAATTGGCGATGTGGGCCCGTAAGCCACACAGCCATGTTAGTATAACAGTTTTTGAAGTCTAGACTCAACTTCGGCCAAGGAGTTGGAAAGGGGGATTCCTACAAGCAGTCGGCTCTGATACCAACCTGCTACGCCCCCGGCTTAATCATACACGCAAATGCACACGATCAAGCCTAAGGACTCACTTGAAGATATCACAACACAACTCTAGACACAAATTAAAATAATACAAGCTTTATGTTACAAGCCAGGGCCTCGAGGGCTCGAATACATAAGCTCGCATACAAGTGTCAGCGGAAGCATCAGATATCTGAGTACAGATATAACAAAGAGACAGATAAGCCTTTAAGAAGGCGGGGCAAAACAAAAGCTTCGATCGAAAAGGCGCAGACCTCCTGCCTGGGACCCTCCGAACCTACTCCTGGTCGTCAGCCATCTCGAAGTAGTAACCACCCTCGGGGTAGTCGTAGTGGTCGTCGAAGGGGGCTTCTGTCTCCTGGGCTCCATCGTCTGGTCGCATCAAATGGATATGGGGAAAAATGGGAAGCAAAGCAACCGTGAGTACTCATCCGAAGTGCTCAGCAAGCAAGGATCTACACTACATATGCAACATTATCAAAGAATGGCTGTATATGTGGACTAGGCTGCAGAAATGCCAGAATAGAGGGAGGAACTAGTCCTATCGAAGACTAGCATCTTCAGCGGTCTTGCAGCATTAGAAGAGTGTAGATTAGCACAATATATAGTAGTAGTAGTGTTAATAAGTCTCAACCTCACCCAGAGATCCTTTCTCGACTCCCTGTGAGAAAGCAATCCCAGAGCCATACTATCCATTTCTCATCACAAGTATCCAGTTCTAGTTGTATCGATCAGGATACAACTCCGAGCATCCGTTACCAAGGATCCGGCTATGCATTGATTAGTTCTTCCCTGCAGGGGTGCACCAACTTACCCACCACGCCTGCTTAACTCCGGCCGGACACACTTTTCTGGGTCATGCCCGGCCTCGGCCAAACGACACACCGCAGCCCTACCTAGAGCTCAGCAGAGAGGTCCCCGCCGGTCTACATCCTAAGCACTCAGGGGTCTTGGGCCATCACCCTGTGCACTCCGGGTCGTTGCGTGCAGGGTGATCCAGGCCACCTCCACTGGGGCGCCGACCAGGCCGTGCTGCAAAGCTGAACTAGATGTCTGACAAAGCTTTCGGCTGATGCATACGATGCAGAGTACCCATATTTATTCCCGCGTGATGGTTAGTGCTATCGGGCCAAAGGCCCACTCAGATCAAATATCCAAATCGTTAGTGCATTGGTAGCGTGCGGTAACGAGCAGAGACTCACGATCGATGTGACCCTATCGCCCCGTCTCGAGGACTTGCGGCAAGGGCTAAGAATGCCCGGCCACGCCTCGTATTTATCACTCGGGTACCCTCCAGGTCAACCCGACTTCCCATCATTCACGAGTACCCCTCAGGATCGACCCGCCTTTCCAAGTAACAGTTGTAAAGTCCAAGTATCCGTGTGTCCATAACATCAGGGGAATCCGAGGTATCACCCTCGTTGGATTCCTACTCGATGTATTCATCAAGGTGAACTCGGAGGAGTCACCCTCGATGGGTTCACACTTGAGGTGTTGCACGACAGCGTTGTTATCGGGAGTGGTGAAGGAGGAATCACCCTTGATGACCACGACCGAATAGCTACTCTACAGATTAACATCAGAAGTGCTAAACGAGGTATCACCATCGGCACTCGATAGTAACGCTGCAGTGTCGTACAACTAAGGGGGTGATATGCGGTGCCGGGGCCTGGTTGTCGATCACGTTGATCGAGTCTTCTGATACTCTAGCGGGGCAACTAGGACAAAGTGGGGTCTCTGGTGGGTCTCTATCCAGCCTATACTAAGCAGTTTAGGATAAGCATGTAGGTATCAACAGCAGTTGCAAAAAGAGGCTATGCATCAGAAATAGGATAAATAGTAGCAGTAGCAATTTCTAATGCAAGCATAAGAGAGAAAGCATAGGTGATATCGATATGTTCAAAGGGGGGGTGCTTGCCTGGTTGCTTTGCAAACACCAACTGGTCTTCGACGAGGTAGACGATCATTGGATCATCATCGGTCTTGGGGTCTATCGAGAGAGAAAAGGGGGAAGAAACAATAAATAAAGGCAGACAATTGCAATCACAGATGCATGGCATGGCATCACGTAATTCGAGGGATGCCCTAATGCAGTACTACACAGGTTAGTGGGAGCAGGAAATTATTCGGGAGTGGTCTCCCAGCTCCGGGTAATTATCGGACATATGAAACGGAGGGGGAAAGTTCCATGTTCATCATGCTAGAGGCATGTGACAGGTATGAGGAGGGCATATTCGGATTCGTCTCGTCGTTCTGAGCAACTTTCATATATAAAGTTTTTTGATCTGAGCTACGGTTTATTTTCTATGAATTTCCACAGGTATTAGACATTTTATGGAATTTATTTTATTTATCTAATTCAACATTATCCAGAACAGTGTATGTGTGACGATGTAATGGTGACGTCAGCAGTCAACTGGTCGGCTGACCAGGTCAAACCTGACATGTGGGGCCCACCTGTCATAGACAGTGGGGTAACTAACTAATTAACAGAGTTAATTAACTAGGTGGGGTCCTATGTCAGTGACTGATTAGTATATAAACTAATTCACAGATTAACTTAATTTGGAATTAGTTTAAATTAAGTGCGGGGCCCGCATGTCGGTGACACGGGGTGCCCAGTTAGCAGGGTTGACTAGGTCAACCCAGTCAGCAGGGTTGACTGGGTCAACCCAGTCAACTAGGCTCCATGGGCCCACAGTCAGTCTCACACGGGGCTGCCATGTTGGCGCCTGGTCAGCGTCGCCGGAGTTTTGCCGTCGGCGACCATTCCAGCGGCGACGCGGCTCGGGAAGTGGTCGGAATTCGCCCTCCAGCCACCATTTCGCGCGCGGTCAGGCGCGTTGGATCGGCCACAGCGCGACGCGTCCATTGGGGGTGGTAACGCAGCCGGGGACGGCGCGTAGCGACGGCGGCGAGCTCATTGACGGACGCCGGAGTTCGGTCGTGCTCGGTATCGGCAGTAGGAAGCACAGGAAGACGCACGCGGGGCTTGCTGGACTCCTTGGAGCTCCAGGACCTCGGTAGCAAGCTCGGTCGCGAGCTGTGGCAGCAGTGGCTACGGCGGCGACCACGGCTACGGCGGCGGGTACGGCCTCGACGAAAATGACGGCTACGAGCGAGGAGAAGAGCAGGGAAAAAAGGGGATCGACGCGGATGCTCACCGCGGTCCTGCAGGTGCGCAAAGGTGGGCTCGCGGTAGCGCGATGGCGGCGAATCATGACAGCGATCACCGGCGCCCGAAGCTTGAAGACAAGCTCGTGCGCGTCGAGGCAGGGGGTTACAGCTCCAGTTCGAGGCAGCAGACGAAGTAGCGAGCGACGGCGGGGCGATCTGGCACGGAGACGGCGTGCGGCGAGGACAGAGGCCACGGCTGCGGCGAGCCATGGCGGCGACGGCGTCGGGTGATTTCGGGGGAGGAAGAGGGCGAGCGAGGGAGAGGGATCTAAGGGGCTAGGGTTTCGGGGAGAGCGAGAGCGGATCGGGGCCAACCTTATCGGCGTCGGGGAGCCGGCGGATGGCCGACAGCGCGACGATCGGCGGCATGTCAGCGAGCGCGCACGACAGCGCACGAGATGGACGACGACCGCAGCTGGGCTGGGCACTGTAGAACTAGAGGCCCAACCCCACAGTAGCGTTTAGGTATTTTTTTCTATTTCTTCTTTTCTGTTTTTCTATTTATGTAATAAACAGAGATGGTTAAGAGAATATTTGGGCACGCTATTTACTTAGGAAAAATATGGGAAGTGCCCCTTTAATTCCCTGGTGATCTTAGACAGTGCCACAAATATTTTGGAGACCAGAAGAATTCATTTGTATTTTTCACAAATGAAATAGCATTTAAATATGCTGGAATTTGTTCTGTTTTAATTGCTACTGTTCATCATTGCATAAGAGTGATGTTGTATTCCTTGACAAATTAATGTTATGGAATATTTGCTATGAGATGAACATTTTTCCAGCAACTTTTGTGCAACTTCAAATTTCACTTTGAATTTGAATAAAATTCATAGAAGGGATTTGAATTGAGATATTATCCCAACATGATTAAACTTTGTAAATCAAGATGACTTGGCAATGATCATAAGGGATTACTGTAGTGTGATGCTTGGGATGTTACACAAATGAACTCTGAAAAGGTTGAAAGTTGGCATGGTATCATCATTTCACCCACATAGCATGTGCTAAAAAGTTGAGAGGGTTACGGCAAAAGCTGGATACAAAATGGACAATCTCTTTCGAAGTATCAAGGTTTCGGATGAAAACTCATCTGTTCCAAAAGGCATTTCATTTCTTGACATGTAACTGCAGTGATATTCTAGATCAAAGGCATCATCAGAATAGTTGTCGAGAGAAAGTCTTCACTTTTTCTTTGCGTGTGTCCTTTGCTTATTGCGCCGTAACCATAGATAATCTTCATCGTTTAACAGGGAGCTTGGGCCAGCCTTGACTTTGAAGGGAGGAATTTCATGAAACTTTTCATAATCTTCAGACATGTCTATCTTGCCCTCCACTCCCACGATCACTACAGGAATCAGCTTCTTTGCCGTCTGCCATGGCAGACGGCAAAGGCATGAATGGCGGTCGGCAAAGCTCTTTGCTGACTGCTAGCTGTCGGCAAACAGTCCGGCTCAATTCCTGCCGGTAAAGGCCTTCTTTGCCGTCTGCTTCAGAGAAGCGGACGACAATGGTTTATAGCGTCAGCCGTTTGCGGCCAGCAGACGGCAAAGAGCATAGACGGCAGTGAGGTGAGGTGGGAGCCGTTAGGGGTTAACGGCGTGCTTGCGTCAGCCGGCAGACGGCAAAGAGCTAAGGTCTTTGCGTCTGCTGGCGGACGGCAAAGAGCCCAAATAGGAGTCACTGGAAGCTGCCACGTGGCCTTATTGCCATCTGCTAGCTTGCGGCAAAGGGATTTGAATCTTTGCCGTCTGCCAGCAGTCGGCAAAGACCTTAGCCTCTTTGCCGTCTGCCAGCTGACGGCAAAATGCCCAAATAGGCAACCCAGTGTTCCCAGGTTGCACAGGTAGCTGCCACGTGGCCTTCTTTGCCGACTGCTAGCTTTCGGCAAAGCTCTTTGCCACTGCTAGCAGACGGCAATCTTTGCCGTCTGCTAGCAACGGCAAAGAGCCTTATAACCCCTGTTTTAATTGAATTCATTCAATTTGACAGAAATTCAGTATATACACAATAATACATATATACACAACAAGCATTCCAACAATATATTTCCACAAGTCCACATATATCCATATGACATAAAGAGTTTCCAACAACTATCATAGTGACATACACACCAAACAAGTTCCCAAACATGTTTTCATAAACAAAAAGGAAGCACAAGGAGAATATATAGTCCATCAATGCAAGCTTCCTCATCTCAAGCAAATCTGCAAATTGGGAAAGATGAAAGTTAGAAGAAGAAGAAGAAGAGGAAAAGAAGAAGAAGAGAAGAAGAAGAGAAAATAAGAAGAAGATTTTATATTCTCTTTCTTTCTCTCCTCCCCCTCTTTCTTTATCTTCTTCTTTTCCAACAAATGTAGTTAAAAGCCAATTTAGAGCTAAGCTAGGTAAATAGGTCATTTTGGAGATAAGCTAAGTTCAATGTATCATATTGAGCTAACCTACGTAAACTTGTCATTTTGGAGCTAAGCTAAGTTAAAGGATCATATTGAAGCTAACCTAGGTAAACTTGGTCATTTTTGAGCTAACCTACGTAAAAATGTCATTTTTTGCTATGCTAGGTAAAAATGCTAAGTGTGTAGGTCAATTTAGAGCTAACTTAGGTAAATAGGTCATTTTGGAGCTAACGCGGTAAATGGATCATATTGGCTAACTTAGGTAAACTTGGTCTTTTTGGAGCTAACGTAGGTTAAATGGATCATATTGGAGCTAACATAGGTAAACTTGTCTTTTGGAGCTAACCTGGCTAATTAGGCCATTTTTGACATTACTAAGCTTATTGTGTCATTTTAGAGGACAACAAGCTAAGTATATGACATTTATGAGGTTAGCAAGGTTATTATGCCATTTACGAATAAAAACAAGTAAGAGGAGGAAAAGAAGAAGAAGAAGAAGAAGAGAAGAAAGATAAGAAAAGAAGAAGAATAAGAAAAGAAGAAGAAATGTTCTCTTCTTCTTCTTTCTTATTCTTCTTCTTCTTCTCTTCTTCTTCTCTTCCTATTCCTTCTTTTCTTCCTATTCCTTGATTTTCTTCATCTTATTATGTCATTTGTGGACTAAATAGGCTAAATTATGTCATAAATGGGCTAAATAGGCTAAGCAAGAGGAGGAAAAGAAGAAGAAGAAAGAGAGATAATTAAATAAAAAGAATAATAATAAGAAAAAGAAGAAGAATAAGAAAAGAAGAAGAAATGTTCTTCTTCTTCTTCTTATTCTTCTCTCTTCTTCTTCTTCTCTTCCTATTCCTTCTTTTCTTCCTATTCCTTGATTTTCTTCATCTTATAATGTCATTTGTGGACTAAATAGGCTAAATTATGTCATAAATGGACTAAATAGGCTAAATAAGAGGAGGAAAAGAAGAAGAAGAAGAAGAAGAAGAAGAAGAATAAGAAAAGAAGAAGAAGAAATCTTCTTCTTTCTTCTTCTTCTTTTCTTATTCTTCTCTTCTTCTTCTCTTCCTATTCCTTCTTTTCTTCCTATTCCTTGATTTTCTTCATCTTATTATGTCATTTGTGGACTAAATAGGCTAAATTATGTCATAAATGGACTAAATAGGCTAAATAAGAAGAAAAATACCGTTATCACGGAGGTGAAGGACCGGTCGGGGCTGCGCCAGTGCCAGACTGAGGTGAAGGGCCGGTCGGGGTTCCACCAAGGCCAGACGGAGAAGCATCGGTTGATGCTTGTCGGGAAGCATTCTACACCAAAGATCATTTCCAATGTCTCGTTAGCATGATGCAACATAAATGTGAATACTAGTAACTAACGACCATTCAAATCAAACTCACCGTGGTCGCCGGAGCAATCTGGGCATCGGCGGAGGGGTCTGACCGCTTTTCTCGCACATGCTCTACACATTTGGTTCTCACGAGTTAGTCATATTAGTTAGTAATGGAACAAACATTATGTGCATATTGGCTAATATGCAGGAGAAACGTAACCCAGATTCGTATAGGGCCCGGTTTTGAGCATCGTTCCGGTTCCTCTCCTCCTCCAACAGCCTGGCCGTCCTCTCCTCCAGCTCCCTCTCCCTCTCCTCCGCCTGCCTTCTTGCCGCCTCCAAAAGCGTCTGCGTGTTTGCTCTCTCTTTCTCAAGAGCAGCCTGCAACACACCACTCCTCGTTAGCATTGTAATCATCGACGGACGCACACACAATGTAATGGATAGGAAAGGTATCCGAGTCTGTATAACTAACCGCCATGGCGAGCTCCGATGGCCGTGCACGAGGCATTATCTCAGGATCAGAGCTACTCTGGCGCTTCTTGATCTGTGTGAGAGTCTTAGGACAACGTATCAGTCCATCACCAATGGCTATCGAGCCATGGGACCTCCCACCACCAGATATCATAACCAGCTCTGTATCAAAAGGATCCTGGCTCGGGTTAAAGTCCTCCCCTTTCCTTTCCTTCCCCTCGTCTCTGTACCTCACGAGCTTGTTGCGGGAGGAGATGTTGGTGAAGGTCTCTGGATGATCTAGGTCAGACTCCGAGAATGCCTTGGCCTTCTTGTACGGGGCACTATGGGCCATGCCATAGAGGTCGAACAGACTTGGCACGGGCTTCTTGTTGTGGTGCGATTGAGAGAGAGGAACAAAATATTAGTCAAGGGCTCAAGCTAGCATGAAGATTGAAATTGCTATGTAAATAAGGTCATTTTGGAGCTAAGTAAGGTTATTATGTCATTTTTGAGGAAAAAAAGCTAAGTTTAGGTCATTTTGGAGGTAACCAAGATTATTATGCCCATTTTGACCAAACTATGCTAATTATGTCATTATTGAGCTATCCAAGGTAGTTATGCCTTTTTTTAGCTAACTAAAGCATATTTAGGCATTTTATAGAGCTATCTTAGGTTATTATGTCATTTTAGAGCTAATTATGTCATAAATTAACAAGCTAAGATTATTTTACGTCATTATTGAGCTATCAAAGGTAGTTATGCAATTTTTTAGCTAACTAAAGCATATTATGTCATTTTAGAGCTAATTATGTCATAAATGAATGAGCTAAACTAAGTTTAGGTCATTATTGAGCTATCCAAGGTAGTTATGCCATTTTTTAACTAAGTAAGCATTATTGAGCTATCCAAGGAAAAATGCTATCATGTAGAATGAAATTGCATGAATCATGAAGCAAACCACATACCCAGTGACCCCCGTACTCAAACAGGTTGGAGCTCCCTTGATGGTGTGGCACACCAACCATTTGGGCACGCTTATCCTTGGCCCTTTGGTGTTCGACTAGCCATTTGGGAGAGCACCACTCATCCACCAACGCCTCCCAACAGTCCATCCTATCCGCACACCATCTCGGGGGCACCTAAGTTAGTCAAGAGAAATTTCAGCGCTACGCCTACGAATCAAATCAAGAGAACTAAGTTCAAGGCCTTAAGAATAGGTAATTACCAGCATGTACTTCTCCTTAGTCAGAAACTTGCCGCGACACTTCTTCTTCGCCCTCCTAATACCCTTCGAGGCGTAGTAGTCTCGAACGGCCTGCAGCCGAGCCTCGTGCCGTAAGTTCTTAAGTAGGCGCTTGCACTCGACTTCGACAACCGAAGCCGCAGCCTCCTGCTCTCCATCTGAAATCCTGTAGAAGGTCTGCAGTCAAACAAGACAATGCTGATTAGTAAAATCACTACGTACTGTTCATCTTTAATTCTGTAAAGGAGAAATTACCCAGAACCGACGGAACACAATGTCGGCCACCGTCTCGCACTCGACACCGGCGACCATCTCCCCCGGCGGGGCCGGGGCAGCCTCGTACAGCTCCCAGCTAAGTGCTAGCTGTGGAACCTGACCCTCACCGGGCAACGTGACCCACCCAGGGAAGTGCTGCCGGCAAAGCACACCAAGGACCTGGTTGGGCCTGCGGACACCACGGGGGTGTACCCAGCCCCTGCAGTATGTCAAGGCCAATGCATTAGATATTAATTTGAAGAAACATGAAGGCAAAAGGTTAAAAAAGAGTAAATTCACTTACTTCAACCCATTAGGCTGTATCAACCACCTCTGGTCGGGGGTCGTCGGCACGGGCGGGAGCTTTGTACCGCCACGCTGGTAGACCTTCTTGCCCTTGTCAACCATCTCGCCCTCGCTGTAGCTATCATCAGAGAAGGTGTCCTCGCTATCATCAGTAGGGCCACTAGCATCCGGAGTCTCGTGCGAAGAAGACTCCGGGACTGGAGTCTTCTGGGACGAAGACTCTGGGACCGGACTCACGTGGGGCGAAGGAGACGCGCCCAGAGTCTGGTGGCGCGAAGGATCAGCGACCCCAGTCTGGTGGGGCGAAAGATCCACGACCCGAGTCTGGTGGCGCGAAGGAGAGGCGACCCCAGTCTGGTGGGGCGAAGGATCCGCGACCCGAGTCTGGTGGGCCGAAGAATCGACGACCGGAGGCTCATGGACCGGAGTCCGAGATGGGTCCACGTCAGACGGAGCGGTCCTGTGGTCGGGTGAATCAGCTAGGGGTGGCGGCGAGGAAGGCGTAGCAGCCTTCCTACCTCTCCCGCTGCCATGTCCACCTCTAGCAGCCTTCTTCGTCCTCCCCCGACCTCTGCCGGCCGAAGAAGAAGGGCCCGCCGGTGCTGACTGCATACTGTCTAGCAGCGCTCTCCGGAGGGGCTGGGCTGGAATAATGGAAGCACCCCTCCCAGGAGCGCTCGCACGAGGCTCGGAGAACAACAGGGAGGCACTGACGAAATTCTGCATCGGATCCGGAGCAGAGCATATAGGAAAACGAACCCAATCTACACATACTCGGGCTGTCCATGGATAACGTTGGACAATTCGAAAGAATCACGATTATAAATATGCAAATGCATGCATATTTATAGATGTAACCCTTTCTAACGGGAGACGCATAGTGGTTACGCATACTGATGACGGACACCTATAGCTAGCTAGTTTCATTGGCACGAAGACCGGAATAGAGCAAATGTAGGGGGGAGGAGGAGATGTCATTTGTGCTCACCAAGGAAAGCAGGGGCGGAGCTCGTCGAACGCACGGGGAGGTCGTCAAACACCACACCCTTGCAGCGACGAAACAACTGCACATTTTAAATCCACCTGATTAACACAAATATATATGATGTTTTGCATAACAAAATCGAAAAATATACGACCTAACTCATAATTCACAAATATATGACCCCGTCGGGGTCGGGGTCGGGGCAGGGTCGGGGTGTGGTGTCAGGGTGTAGGTGTCGATCGGGATGTCAGGATGTCGTATGTCGGGGTCGATCAGGGTGTCGATCAGGGTGTCGGGGTCAGGGTCAGGGTGAAATTTCATGAGAGAAGACATAAAATCAAGTGAAACAATTAACATTGTACAAAGTTGAAAACTTGCTACTACGAAGAGGTAAAGTTCCTTTGCGAAATCTATAGTCTTGAAAGCGATTATAATAGCATCATCATAACCTTTGCAAATATTTCTCGCTCAGTAATTATTTGGTCAGTAGCAACAACGATAAGCAGTACTGCGTAGCAAATACTAACATTATAGCAAGCAGATCAAAAAATGTTCAATCTACAAAATTTTAACAACAACAGCAAGGCAGTAGCAGTCAGTGTAGCACATGCAACATGCAAATATATTCTGTCTGTGAGTGAGTGAGTCTGTCCATTACCAATCCGGCTCTCAGTGCGGATGGTGCGGCAGACGGCGTGGCGGAAGGCAGAGTCGCGGAGACCAGGGCAAGGGAGGCCGGAGCCCGGAGCAGAGCCGGCGTGCAGAGCAGTAGAGCCGCAGCCCGCAGAGGAGAAGAGTCGCACGGAGACCTGGTGCAGGGAGAGAGGGAGGACGAGGGACTACGGAGGAAGCGAGGCAGGAGGAGGCCAGGCGGGAGCCAGGAGAGAGGAAAAAGGAGAGGATGGACAGCAGGACGGAAGGGAGGAGGGGACCGCGACCCGGCATGAGAAGGGAGCGGGGAGAGGGATGGGGGCAAAGGAGGGGAGGGGTGGGAGGACCGGAGGGGCGGAGGATGGAGGGACGAGGAAACGGGGGAGGGGAGGTAGGAGGGAGGAGGAGACGGGGGAAGGAGGTCGGGCGAGGGCACGGGACGCGGGAGAGGGACGGGAGGGCCGGAGCGAAGGCGGGAGGAGGGCAGGGAGGGAAGCGCGGGGGGGAGGGGCGAGGGGCAACGAGCAGCCAGGGGGGACGAGGGCATGGGCGGGAGATCGGGGCTGGAGGGGACACGGGCTCGAGGCGAGGAGGGGGAGAGGGAGACGGGGGAGAAGGAGGAGAGGAAGGGAGGGACGGTGGGAACAGCCAGGACCGGCCGGAGGAGGGAGGAATCGCGGAGGCGTGAGGGAGGAAGAGGATGGGGAGGAGGGGGAGAAAGGGAGAAGAGAGGAGAGGACGCGCCGCGCGGGGGGCCAAATTAACCCCCGCATTGCCGTCTGTTTTTTTTTTCTCTTTGCCGTCTGCTGGCGGACGGCAAAGATTCTTTGCCGTCTGCGGGCAGACGGCAAAGAATCCCGCAGACGGCAAAGAATTCTTTGCCGTCCGCCAGCAGACGGCAAAGAGGATGACCGTTAGACAGCCACCGCCGTGAAACTGTGGGCCCCTCTTACCTCTTTGCCGTCTGCTGGCAGACGGCAAAGAAGTGGCCCGTGTGACCTACCCAGTGCAGTACCCCCGTGGGGTCCACTTTGGACTTTGCCGTCTGCTGGCGGATGGCAAAGAACTCTTTGCCGTCTGCTGGCGGACGGCAAAGAGCTCGCAGATGGCAAAGACCCTGTTTGCCATCAGCTGGTTCTTTGCCGTCTGCTTTGAGAAGACAGACGGCAAAGAGCCTCTTTGCCATCAGCTGGCAGACGGCAAAGAGCTGGCAGATGGCAAAGACCCAGATTCCAGTAGTGGATGTCTCTTTTCCCTGAAAGAACTATGTGGCGCTTTGGCTCATCGTATGATGTATTCGCTTCCTTATCTTTTCTTTTTCTCGGTTTGGTAAACATGTCCGTCACATAGAAAACCTGCGCCATATCATTAGCTAGGACGAATGGTTCGTCTGTGTACCCAAGATTGTCATTCCGTACTGTGGGTCTACCTGTACCCCGCCTCCTGACAGATTGACCCATTTGCACTGAAACAAAGGGACCTTAAAATCATGTCCATAGTCAAGTTCCCATATGTCCAATATGTAACCATAATATGTGTCCTTTCCCCTCTTGGTTGCTGCATCAAAGCGGACACCACTGTTTTGGTTGGTGCTCTTTTGATCTTGGGCGATCGTGTAAAATGTATCCCCATTTATCTCGTACCCTTTGTAAGTCAATACAGTCGAAGATGGTCCCCTGGCCAATGAGTACAGCTCATCAGAAACAGTGTTGTCACCCATGAGATGTGTTTGCAACCAACTGCCGAAACTCCTGATGTGTTCACATGTAATCCAGTCGTCACACTGCTCCGGGTTTTTGGAGCGCAGAATATTCTTGTGTACACTGACATACGGGGTCACCAAGGTAGAATTCTGTAGAACTGTGTAGTGTGCTTGAGACCAAGAATGCCCGTCCCTACATACTATTGAGTCCGCTCCTAGCGTGCCTTTTCCAGTCAGTTTCCCCTCATACCGCGATTGAGGGAGACCAATCTTCTTAAGGTCAGGAATGAAGTCAACACAAAACCAAATGACCTCCTCTGTTTGATGGCCCATGGAGATGCTTCCTTTTGGCCTAGCACGGTTATGAACATATTTATTTAAGACTACCATGAACCTCTCAAAGGGGAATATATTGTGTAGAAATACAGGACCCAGAATGGCAATCTCGTCGACTAGATGAACTAGGACGTGCGTCATGATATTAAAAAGGGATGGTGGGAACACCAGCTCGAAACTGACAAGACATTGCGCCAAATAACTCCTTAACCTTGGTAGGATTTCTGGATCGATTACCTTCTGAGAGATTGCATTGAGGAATGCACATAGCTTCACAATGGCTAATCAAACGTTTTCCGGTAGAAGCCCCCTCAATGCAACCGGAAACAGTTGCATCATAATCACGTGGCAGTCATGAGACTTTAGGTTCTGGAACTTTTTCTCTGCCATATTTATTATTCCCTTTATATTCGACGAGAAGCCATACGGGACCTTCATACTGAGCAGGCATTCAATGAAGATTTCCTTCTCTTCTTTGGTAAGAGCGTAGCTGGCAAGCCCTTCATACTGCTTTGGATGCATGCCGTCTTTTTCGTGCACACGTTGCTGGTCCTCCTGTGCCTCCGGTGTGTATTTTGTCTTCCCATACACGCCCAAGAAGCCTAGCAGGTTCATGCAAAGATTCTTCGTCACGTGCATCATGTCGATTGCAGAGCGGACCTCTAGGTCTTTCCAATAGGGTAGGTCCCAAATTATAGATTTCTTCTTCCACATGGGTGCGCGTCCCTCAGCGTCATTCGGAACAGATAGTCCGCCGGGACCCTTTCCAAAGATTTCTTCTTCCGGTGATCTGCCTCGCCTTTGAAATGCTTGCCTTTCTTTCGACATTAATGGTTGGTTGGAAGAAATCGACAATGTCCCGGGTACACATTCTTCCTGCATTTGTCCAAATATATACTTTTGGTGTCATCTAAACAGTGCGTGTGTGCGTAGTATCCCTTGTTTGTCTGTCCTGAAAGGATACTGAGAGCAGGCCAATCATTGATGATTACAAACAGCAACGCATGTAGGTCAAATTCCTGCTGGTCGTGCTCATCCCACACACGTACACCTTTTCCATTCCACAGCTGTAAAAGTTCTTCAACTAATGGCCTTAGGTACACATCAATGTCTTCGCCGGTTGCTTAGGGCCTTGGATGAGCACTGGCATCATAATGAACTTCCGCTTCATGCACAACCAAGGAGGAAGGTTATAGATACATAGAGTCATGGGCCAGGTGATCTGATTGCTGCTCTGCTCCCCAAAAGGATTAATGCCATCTGCGCTTAAACCAAACCATACGTTCCTTGCGTCACCTACAAAGTCCCCCCATGTTCTCTTGATTTTTCTCCACTGCGACCCGTCAGCGGGTGCTCTCAACTTTCCGTCTTTATTACGGTACTCTTTGTGCCATCGCATCAACTTGGCACGCGCTTTGTTTCTGAACAGACGTTTCAACCGTGGTATTATAGGAGCATACCACATCACCTTGGCAGGAACCCTCTTCCTGGGGCGCTCGCCCTCAACATCACCAGGGTCATTTCGTCTGATCTTATACCGCAATGCACCGCATATCGGGCATGCATTCAAATCCTCGTAGAGGATGCAGTCATTAGGGCATGCATGTATCTTCTGCACCTCCAATCCTAGAGGGCATACAACCTTCTTTGCTCCGTACGTACTGTCGGGCAATTCGTTATCCTTTGGAAGCTTCTTCTTCAATATTTTCAGTAGCTTCTCAAATCCGTTGTCAGATACATCATTGTCTGCCTTCCATTGCAGCAATTCCAGTGTGGTACCGAGCTTTGTGTTTCCATCTTCGCAATTTGGGTACAACCCTTTTTTGTGATCCTCTAACATGCGATCGAACTTCAACTTCTCCCTTTCACTTTGGCATTGTCTCTTTGCATCAACAATGACCCGGCGAAGATCATCATCGGGCACATCGTCTGGTTCCTCTTGATCTTCAGCTTCCCCCGTTGCAGCATCACCGTATTCAGGGGGCAGATAGTTGTCATCATCCTCTTCTTCTTTGTTGTCTTCCATCATAAACCCTCTTTCTCCGTGCTTGGTCCAAACATTATAGTGTGGCATGAAACCCTTCTCAAGCAGGTGGATGTGAAGGGTTTTCGAGTCAGAGTAAGACTTCATATTCTCAAATCTAGGGCATGGACAACACATAAAACCATTCTTCTTGTTTGCCTCAGCCACTTC
Source organism: Thinopyrum elongatum (assembly GCA_011799875.1). Classification (NCBI taxonomy): domain Eukaryota; kingdom Viridiplantae; phylum Streptophyta; class Magnoliopsida; order Poales; family Poaceae; genus Thinopyrum; species Thinopyrum elongatum. Next base: position 21,447,235 of record CM022299.1, on the reverse strand, counting down.
AAGAAAATTATGCACGCCCTTAATATACTCGGAGGTGCGTCTGTCACCGTACATCCATTGCCGGTTCATCTGCGTGCACAGGGCCGGGCCGGCAAATTCCGGGGCCCTGTGCGAAACTAAAAAATGGGACCCTATGTCACTAGATTTTTTTTTCATTAAAAGTATATCTCAGTAGAAAAAAATGAACTAGCTAGCGAGAAATTATTGTGTATATGACATAGTGTCTTACTCAGTTAGAGATTATGCGTCAATATTTGACAATTAGACGAACCATCTAACTCACCTACTCTCGTGTCCTGTCTGGTTGAACTACTATAATGTGATCTTTAACTGAGGAGGCAAGAACTGATCTCTGACGATTCTTGCAAAAAATTAATTAGAAATTAGGAGTAGGAGTAGGAGCCGAAGTTAATCAGGAAGGAGTTTACAAACTGTAACTTTGAATTTTTGCCTTAACCTCCCTACTGAAGTCATAATCTAAAAGATCATTTACGTTTTGAAACCTATACAAAGTCTTGGATCATCAGAACTGAGCAAACTCATCTGAGTAGCTACAGTACAGCCGTACATATCTTCCATTGTATGGTCGTAGATTTATTCACGTAATGGTCTAACTAACATGCATGATAACTCAAACGGCTGATGCTATGGACAAAACTCAGACGAATCATCGGGTTCTAGCACTAACCTACGGTCAGCGGCAGGCTACCTGTTTTGACTGGGAGGAACAGTCCCGTGTCGCCCGTCGCCGGCGCTCTGGAGTCTGGATGCCGATTTTGTTTCGACGAGAGGAGAGGAACTGTCGCCGACTCGCCGTGCTGCCCGTCGCGGATCGATCCGACAATCCCGTTTCTGATCCGACGATCCCGTTTCATGTTGGCTGTAGCGACGCCAGGGGCCTGAGGATGTATGCACGTGGGATTCTAACCTTTGGCGATCGATCCCGTTTCTTTCTTTTTTAGATAATCGATCCCGTTTCCGATCGAGCCTTGACTCACCTGGACGCGGCAGCGGCCCAATACCATGCGAGGCTAGCGCCCAGGAGACTTTTTTTTCGAGCGACAGCGGCAAGGAGTCATAGGCCTGTAAAAAGATTTGGGGCCTCTAGATTTTATGGGTCCTGTGCGGGCCGCACATTGTGCACAACTATGGGCCCCGCCCTGTGCGTGCATTATATATAATTAAGTGTGTCAAAAACCATTATAGAACATCATGAATAGAGAAGTGATCAAATTAATAGAAGTTCAACATCACATTAAGTTCATACATAGTTCTCATTGAACAACATATAGCTCTCTAAGCATCTAATTAAAACATACATTGAAACTATGTAAAACATTTAAATGCAACAACAAATGCGATCATAATCGCAACTAAGGTAACAATTGATCTAATGGCATAATGATACCAAGCCTCAGTATGAATGGCATATTTTCTAATCTTTCTAATCTTCAAGCGCATTGCATCCATCTTGATCTTGTGATCATCGACGACATCCGCAACATGCAACTCCAATGCCATCTTCTCCTCCTCAATTCTTTTCAATTTTTTCTTCAAGTAATTGTTTTCTTTTTCAACTAAATTTAACCTCTCGACAAGTGGGTCGGTTGGAATTTCCGGTTCACATACCTCCTAGATAAAAACATCTATGTCACGTTGGTCGGCATAATTGTCATAAACACTAAATGAAACAAATAGTTATAAAAGATAATATACCACATCCGAATCATAGACAGGACGAGGCTGACGGGGCGGATAGCAAAACCATCTCACTATAAAATAACAAACAATAATAAAAGTAAGAAAATTATACAAGTATCTACCTAAATCATACAAGTAAGAATTTTTTTTCTTTTAGAAAGAAGATAAGAACAAAAGGCTCACCACGGTGGTGCCGGCGACGAGATCTGCGTGGGCGATCGACGGCGGTGAGGACGGGGACGGGACAGGACGGACCGCCAAACCTAGACAAATCTTGAGAAAAATGGAGCTTGGACAAGGAGCTTCGAGAGGAGAAAGATTAAGTGTGGCTCGGGCATTTCATCGAACACCTCATGTGCATAGGAGGTGAGCTAGAGCACCACACACCTCTCCCACGGCCGGCCAAAAAAATAGAGCAGTGGCTCTGTTCGCTGGCAGGAGCGGGGGTATATATAGGCCTCTCTTTAGTCCCGGTTTGTGGCTAAAACCGGGACTAAAGGAAAACCTTTGGTCCCGGTTCCAGCCACCAACCGGGACTAAAGGTGCTGGGCCAGGAGCGAGGCCCATTGATCCCGGTTCGTGTCTGGAACCGGGACCAAAAGTGTCAGACGAACCGGGACCAATGGCCCCCGAGGCCCGGCCGGCGCCCTGGCCTCACGAACCGGGACATATGCCCCCTTTGGTCTCGGTTCGTGAGTGAACTGGGATTAATGCCCTTACCCAGGCTTCAGCCAAAGCCCTATTTTCTACTAGTGTTTCTGGCTGACTTGATGTGTTACCAGTACGCAATCATTTGCACCACCCTATATATACCAGGACCCTTTCTTGACTGGGAATTCGATGTTTGATTCTGTTTCAGGTTATTCAGAAGTTCTATGAAGTTCGCTACAGATAATGTGAATGCCCTTCAAACATCACTTTTGAAGAGAAATGTTTAGTTCTTCTAGATGACCTTGCTGACAATTGGTGTTTCAACTCGGATGACGAAACCTCAACTTCAGAGCAAACTTACACCTGCTGATAATTCACTTGCTCATTTATATGGTTTAGTTATAACTGCTCTTGCGGTTTAAAATATATCTAATACTTCTATTGAGATTTTATAATCCACTATTGTAGAATATGTTTTTGTGGACAAGTTTATTTTGGGAGCCTAAGAAATGCAAAGGATAAGGATGTGTTAAACTTTGCTGTCAGTTCTCTTGTTTTAAAAATACTAATAGGAAGCAATTCTACTTTGAACGTAGCTTTCTCGTAAAAATTACAACACCTTGTGTGGACTAGTTAGCATGCACGTGCAACGCACGTCTTCGTTATTGCAAAACATGATGCAATATACAAATTATAAGCATCCCATTTTATCTCAAAATTTGTTAACTATCTCCGCAAACATTTGTTCACTATAACATACAATCGATGCTTCCCTATCTAGAAAACATGTAGCAAAAGAAATTGACTTTGACCATTCCGTTGCATGGCCTTTGTATTGTCATGAAGCAAATTAAGTGACTAACTTTATTATTATGAACAAATTAGGAAAAAAGGGCATATTGTTAAATTTCAAAACTAAATTTGGTACTCACTAAACAAACACCCAATTATTGTCCGTATAAAATATTTAAACATGTGCGAGCAGCCATGAGAAGCATCAGGTCTTTTTGGATCAGAGGCCTAGCCACTCTGAGGCCTGCGGCTGGTGCTCCCAAGCCTCTCTTGGCGATTTCAAGGAAAAGAAGTGCCCACCAAGTGACCGAGCACTCTCAGTAAACATCCATCACTTCGTCCATGAAGAGATAATGCCAATGCAATTATCATCTCACAACGTCCAATTAGACAAAATAAAAAATAAATTGACGGTGCTAGGCATCACAAACATACCTTTATCCAAGCATGACGACCAGCCCTTGCAGGGATCCAAAGTTCCAAACCATTGCAAAATGCCAAATGCTGCTACATTGTGCCTTGCAAACACATGTTTTCTTTTACTTCAAAACCATGTAATTGATATCAAGCAACAAATCACCGCATTCATATTGAATGGGGAAAAAGAACAATCATGTTTCCTGAAAAACAGGAAAGCAATTAGAACTATACAAAACATGATTTCACCAGATATGATGATAAACATGTCGAACAAAAATCGCACAGGTAAGCTTTCTGCCAAAAAAAAAAAATCTGTTGCACAGGAACTGAAATGAATACCTATTATGCGCACCGCACTTCCACCTTGATGCAATTTTGGAAAGGATAAATATAGGAGATCCTAGATGTAGAAGAGATCAGTTCGTAAAAAAAATGACACATGGCAAAGTATTAGCTGAAGAACATTTCAGTAGTACCTCGAGGGATTTTCGAACTGAGAATTGTCAGCCAACTTCTTGTAGCTACAATCGAAGTATCTATGAACAACCATATTGAAGAGCTTCACCATCTGTACAACACCACAATAAAGATATGCTTGCCTAAACCATGATTCATGTTGGTGCCCAAAATTCTGCAATGCATACTTCTACCTTAGGCATTATGTAGACTGAAAATTAGCGGTGATTCTTGAGGGCAAGTGGGCAACCCAAAAAGGAAAAGATAACAATTCAAAAGTATCATTGAAAATATAACAGGGAAGTGATCCCTTGCTCTACAACCAGAGGGGTACTCGAAGCATCAGCAATAGTTTTGCTACAGGATAAAAAAACATACAGATATGAAATTAGCATCAACTTTGTCCTGATCTATATAGCATTTGACATCAGCCTACTTGATCCTACCATCCATTAATAACTATACATAAACATCACTGCAGAAATAAAATAAGAAATATGGCTGCAAAAGAATTTATTTTATTAGTCCAATTAGCAAAGGAGAAAAATTGCCAAGAGCCCTTTCAATAGTGAACCAAGTTGTGGTAGCTGCTGAACCTGCGAAAATTTAGTAATTTGGAACAAACAATTAAATGACATGTCTAATGTAGACTCACATGGCATCGCAAAATAGAAGAAAAGGTGTGCAAGTGAACTGGAAAGAGCTCTGTTACAACAAATCGAAAGTCTGTCGACTGCCCAACTGTTGGTAAGTGGTAGTCCACGCCTGGATGGTCTGTTGACCGTCCAACGCGGCACCATAAAAACAACCACATATCAATTTTACAGTTCAAAGCCGCTCAAAGCATCCAAATGTATGAGAAATCTCTAAAATCTGTACTGGTTAAAAAAGGCATTGTCCACCAATCTGGATGAGATAATATCTCAATGGAAATCCCGTCTTACATACTCCCAACTGGCATAACTTGTTTAGTGCTCCATCAACCTGCATGAAGATTCACAAATCATTTCGAACTCTTCGATATTAGGCTTAACATTAGCAGAACTTTCACATGCTTTCTCCATCTTATAAACCTTCATGGTTTTCTTCCTCCCTAAATACAAGTGCAAATGGAACATTGAAATTAAACCAATAAATTATGGGGACGGGTGTAAGAACTATCCATTAGGCAGACTATTGTACAAGCATCGATAGTGCATATATAAAGGTGAGAGATTCATGAGTTGTAAGGAACATACTTCTCGTCGTTCAACAAAGTGCAATGACCATAGATTACGCATCCATTTTTAGTTTCTAGAAGAATTTTGTACCATGGTGTGTTTAAAATTGTGAGAGATCTCTGAAATTTTACACGAAAAAACTCAGTTTTTAGGACAGTTGTTAGGCAGGGATGTAGCTGTAAATAATAAGGCAAGAAAAACAATCGAAAAATTTGTGCCATCCCTGTGCATTCTCACAATTCATAATGTGTTGGTAAGACAACACAATTGGACAATACAATTGGTCGATCATTCTAGTTTCCGAGTGGTGTTGCAGCTGCAGTGTTAGTTGGAGCAGTGGAACGAATAGTGGTGACTATTATGGCGCACACAAAACATACCGGCGCGTGGAGAACGACGGCGGCGGATTCTGCCGATTCCCTGGACAATCGCGTTCTCATGCGGCAGGGCCCTGGTGTTGGCGCGCACGGCGGCGAGGATGGTCGGGGCGGCAGGCCGTGCGGGATTGGCGGACGGCGGTGAGGACGGGGGAATGCCAGGGCCCTCTGCTGGTGCTGCGTGCGGCGGCGAGGATGGTTGGGGCGGGCAGGCACTGTGCGGGATTGGTGGACGGCGGCAAGGCGGCCGTGCTGTTGCTGCGGGCGGCGGCGAGGACGGTCGGGGAGGCAGGGCTGTGGAAGTGAACTGGAAAGAGCTCTGTTACAACAAATCGATAGTCTATCGACTGCCCAACTGTTGGTAAGTGGTAGTCCACACCTGGATGGTCTGTTGACCGTCCAACGCGGCACCATAAAAACAACCACATATCAATTTTACAGTTCAAAGCTGCTCAACGCATCCAAATGTATGAGAAATCTCTAAAATCTGTACTGGTTAAAAAAGGCATTGTCCACCAATCTGGATGAGATAATATCTCAATGGAAATCCCGTCTTACATACTCCCAACTGGCATAACTTGTTTAGTGCTCCATCAACCTGCATGAAGATTCACAAATCATTTCGAACTCTTCGATATTAGGCTTAATATTAGCACAACTTTCACATGCTTTCTCCATCTTATAAACCTTCATGGTTTTCTTCCTCCCTAAATACAAGTGCAAATGGAACATTGAAATTAAACCAATAAATTATGGGGACGGGTGTAAGAACTATCCATTAGGCAGACTATTGTACAAGCATCGATAGTGCATATATAAAGGTGAGAGATTCATGAGTTGTAAGGAACATACTTCTCGTCGTTCAGCAAAGTGCAATGACCATAGATTACGCATCCATTTTTAGTTTCTAGAAGAATTTTGTACCATGATGTGTTTAAAATTGTGAGAGATCTCTGAAATTTTACACGAAAAAACTCAGTTTTTAGGACAGTTGTTAGGCAGGGATGTAGCTGTAAATAATAAGGCAAGAAAAACAATCGAAAAATTTGTGCCATCCCTGTGCATTCTCACAATTCATAGTGTGTTGGTAAGACAACACAATTGGACAATACAATTGGTCGATCATTCTAGTTTCCGAGTGGTGTTGCAGCTGCAGTGTTAGTTGGAGCAGTGGAACGAATAGTGGTGACTATTATGGCGCACACAAAACATACCGGCGCGTGGAGAACGACGGCGGCGGATTCTGCCGATTCCCTGGACAATCGCGTTCTCATGCGGCAGGGCCCTGGTGTTGGCGCGCACGGCGGCGAGGATGGTCGGGGCGGCAGGCCGTGCGGGATTGGCGGACGGCGGCGAGGACGACTAGTTCTGGACGGCGAAGCCCTGCCGGATAGGTGACACCGTATGTGTGCAACTCTGTAGAGAGGTCGTAGTTTTGATCTTTGTGCCCGAGGGGCTGTTTGAGAGTGCCTCCCGAAGGGCTGTCCAAGTGACGGTCCGAGTTCTGTGAGTCCTCCCGAAGGGCTGTCCGAGTGACCGTCCGAGTTTCGAAGGTCCTCCCGAAGGGCTGTCTGCGACACCGTCCGGGGGACTGTCCGACCGCCTCCCGGAGGGCTGTCCGAGGGGCAGATGAGGGAGTACATCCTCGCGGTTGGGAGGTTGTAAATCCTAGCTGCGGGGATCTGCACCGCCGATCGTCATCGACTCTACTTCCGCTGCGCTTCGAGTCGGTAACGAAAATGATCAAACCTTGTATGCAGTCTCCATAGTGGTCCTGGGCTGGTGCGTAGGTCGAAAAATTTTGTTTTCTGCTGCGTTACACTACAGTGGCATCATGAGCCGTGCTATGCGTAGATGCAGGTTGCGATCTAGAATACATGAGATGTATGGGTGTTGCACAATATAATTAGGTAGTAGATGAGTTCTATTACTGAAAATTATTTGTGCGGGTAGCAGATGAAATCTGTTACCCGATGTTCTTGTTACTTCCCTTGAATTTGCGTAGTCCTGATCTTGACAGCATTGTGGAATCTCACAAAGTTCTGGCAATCCGCGATCCTTTCATGCTGCTCCTGAGTATGCTGATTGACAGATTAACGAAGTGCTAACAGTTCTTTGGGTTCCACTTTAGTCAAAGAAAGATGGATGTTTCGCAGACGAAAGGGCAATGCAGATATGATCTGCACGGGGGTCATGCGTATGACGAAGTTCAGTATGGGGCTCGAGATTTTATTATCTCGGTTTTCATACACCCCGCATTGTTAAACTAGCGCTTGAATTATCATACTTGATGATGGACGTTGGTAGCTTCGGTTTGTTTCGAAACCTTAGAAGCCACGTAAAACAAGTTTTTGCATGAACCGATTAGAGACGTCTAACTTGGTTTTGCAGGAGGGTTTGCATGTGCATGTGATGTGGTATAGCAGTGCTCATAATAATTTGATTATGTATGAGATGACTATATGATGTAAATTAATTAACATGACCTGCGTGTCATGATTTGGCATGATGGCTGGAGCCATATGATTGCACTTTAAATGACCTACGTGTCAACCTTGTGTAATGCATTATTTTATTAGCTATAGAGATAGCAATATTATCTGGTGCATCGACAAGGTGGTGGAAATCTTCGCGAAGGTGAACACCGACGCGAATGCCAAAGACGAAGAAATACAAGACTTCTCCGTCAGAAAGGGCTATACCATATCATGCTATTATGAATTGCCTGAGATGTTTATCCCTTATGATGCACCCTTCTTGATTGCGCGGTAGTCGCTTTTATTAGGGTGATCTCTCACAAAAATATCAAGTAGTTAGTGTTCTCCCAAGTGTAGCACCGTCACGGCACCTAACTTTTCGGGGTATCACATGCTACCATGGGTACGAACGATTAGGGATGTGTGAGGCGGGTGAGTTGAGACCTCGCAGCGAGATCACTTGGTTGTCTTGACGTTCAGGCATGAAAGACATGAGCTCGGAACACACGCATCGAAATATGAACAAGAGTCACATAGAGATGTGATTGGCAAGTTTGCCTACCGATTGAGATTTTCGTCATCAGTGATGCTACCATCAATGGCGTTGAATTGAAATGCGGATCTTGAATCACTCACAATCAATTATGAGAGATATTGATTTGAGTGGGAGCGCACTGTAGAATTAATTCTTTTAATTCTCAGTGCAATTAATTTTGAACACTGTCTAAGTGTGATTTGCATAATAGTTGTAGAATAATGGCTCGCGTTTCCACCTTCCCTATTAAAATTGAATAGCTATTAAATATCTGGTTAAAACTTTACGGTTGGTAACGTAATGTGAGGATTATCCTCAAGAGTGCCAAGAAGGATTTTGTCCTATCGCATACTTTGGTATTCTCTCGCTTATGCTATGGATCATGTGACTCTCGTCCTTCGATCCAAAAGCTAGAATTCTGTTTCAGTCAAGTGCAATATGTTTGTTTCCATGAGACCCGAACTTCGAAAGTTTGGATAGTTATGTGATATTCATGGAATCTGAAAATCATTTTCAGAGACAGACATAGGCTAAAAGATATGAGATATCCAAAGCAATGTTTGTTTGCAAACTATTAGTAAAAGAAGTTTACTATACATTAGACTGATAAGAGAGGGATCCAGAAGAACGCCTGTCATATGATGAAAGGTGAATAAAACAACAACTTAAAGAGAAAGGAAGTGTCCGAAGGGTGTTAGTGAAACTTTCACGCCTAGGAAGTCCGGGGCTAACGCCACTCTTAAGTTGGGTGCTTCTTCTGAGAGTAGGAGAAATACTAAAAGTTAAACTGTTAGAAGTATAATGGCAGAAAGAAAGAAGACTGGAATATCCAGCTCATGTATGAATGTCATACAAGTTTTTGATGTATGGAAGGCTAGTCAAAGATATAGTTCTTGGGAATTATGATTAATTTGTTAATCACTGATTCTTGGGTATTGTGAGTTAATCATAGAGATACCCGCTCGATTGCATTCTGTTGCAACTCGATGTAAGAACTACTATGGCCTGAAAGACTAGCCAGGAATGAGGTTTAGGTATACACAGGGAACATAGTAAATGTTACTATACCTTCCATCGGTGTATTACCGTCTGTATTTATTTTCATAATTCATTTAGAGTTTTACAAACTCTAGCCTTTGCATAAAGTAATCTTGCAAGAAGGTTGTTAATAAGAGAACTTTTTATGTTCGATGTTATGAATAACATAAGGGCCATACTTTCATTGAGAATGAGATGCATGTTATGAATAATGATAATAATATATTACCTCTGGATTTACTTTCATAATTCATTTTAGAGTTTTACACACTCTAGCCCATTGCACAATGTTTGTTGCAAAAGAGTTGTTCATAAAAGAACAATTGTTGTTCAGTATTATGAATAACATGAAGGGCCATACTTCCATCCAAGATGGGATGTATGTTATGAATATTGATGGTAAAATGATACATCCATAACACTGACGCTAAATGTCGCAAGACTAAAAGAATACCACACAAGTGTGGCACTGCATTTGGTCACATTGGAGAAACCCGCATGAAAGATTCCATTATGATGGATTTTGAAGTCGTTTGATTTTTGAATCATCTGACACTTGCAACGTTCCTTCGAAAAGTGAAGTGACTGAAATACCATTCACAGGCCATAAGGAACGAGCAAAGAATTTATTGGTGATCATACATTTTGATGTATGTAGTCCGATAAATGTTTTTGCAAGTAGTGGATTTATCTATCTTCAGAAATGACTCAAGTAGATATATGGATATTTACTTGATGAGACGTAAGTCTGAATTTTTTGAATTCATTCAAAAGGTTTTCAAATATGAAGTAGAAGTTATTGTAACAAGAAGATTATGTTTCTACAATTCGATTGCAGAAAAGAATATTTGAGTTACAAGTTTAGCGAATGTCTGATGAGTTGTGAAAGGGGTTTCATAACTTGCACCCCCCGGAACACCACTGCAAGTGGAAAGTCCGTGAAGATGTAATCGAACCATTTATGACATGGTAAGATCAAAGATGGCATAAATAAATTTGCCATTATCCCTTTTAAAGAGTGATGCTTTAGAGACTGCGGCTTTTACACTGAAAAGAGCTCCATCGGGTCTGTTGAAATGACACCATGGTATGGTACGCCCAACCATGTTATATCTTTTCTTAACATTTGGAATATGGGGCTTGTGTAAAAGGTTACAAACCTATTCCAAATCAGACAAGTGCTACTTTGTAGGTTATCCCAAGTCATTGGGTATTCCCCCACCACTATACCGAGGCAAAAGTTTTTGCCACAAAATGGTATGCTTTTAAAGAGAATTGTTCTTGCAAAAGGTGAGTGGGAGGACAGTGCAACTCGACGAGATAACCAGTATCTTCGTCAACAGGTCAAAGGAAAGGAACCTTGGAAGTGATTCCGGAGTTTCCTACTGCGACTGATACGGAAGTCTCTACAATAAAATGTATGGACTTCGGTCGAACTTGCAACTGAACCACGTAGGCAAGGCTCGTGCAAACCTCTCAGGTGCGCAGACGAGATATTGTTGTTAGACAACAGTATACCTACGATACACAAGGAAGCGTTGATGGGCCCTGACTCCGGAATTGGCTAAATGCCAATACAATCCGAGTTAGTTTCCATATAAGTGATTCAAGATTAAAACCTTGATACACCCTTCGGAAGACTTAGAGTCTAATGAATATTTATGGAACTTAAAACTGATACGGATAAAAATGTTTTATCCATAAAGCTCGACTTGTTGCAATAACAAGTTCAAGGAGTTGACTACGATGAGATTGTCTCACCGTAGCGATGCTTAAAGTCGGTTCGGGTTGAACTAGCAATTAATACATATTTCAGTCATGAGATATGAAACATGGATGCCAAAAGGATTTCCATAAGATGGAAATGCAACCTATGACTTGTGAGTGATACAGTCCAAAGTATTTTGTCGATCCAGAGGATGCTAGTGAATGTGCATACTTCAGAGTTCCAGCAATGGACAGAAGAGAGCAAAATGGAGTTGGAATCTTCGCTTTGATGAAATGGTCAAAAAGGTTTTGACTTCATCAATGGGTAACGAAGATGCTTGTGATTCAAGAAAGTAAGTGGGAGCATAAATAAATTTCTAAAAAATGTTGTGTGCTTGACACATTGTTAATTAGAAATAAATTTCTTGACACGAATTAGGACTTCATTTGAAAATAGTTTTTCGATGAAGTGCTTGGGCTAAATAGCCTTTATATTAGGCATGATGATCTATGGAGATAGATTTACCTAATGGGGCTGAGCAAAGATACATATTGACAAGATGCTAAAACCTTTTAGCATTAAAAACGTCAAGGAGTGATTCTTGCCGAAGTCACATGGAAAGAGTTTTTGCAAGACTCGGTGTCCCAAAACACTGATGAGCAAAATACATGATGAAGATTCCACACACTCTTGTGTTTGGATTAATCATGTATTCCATGGTATGTAAAAACAACCAGATATGTCCAATACTCCCAAAGTTGTTGCGAGTATAGATACCAAAGTGATCAAAAGTACTGATCATAGGACAACAGTGAAAAAGGGTCATTGAGTACTACAGTAGCACTGATGACATGTTTTCTCGCAAGCAGAGATCATGAAGAGTTCGTTGTAAAAGGTTACATCGATACAGTCTTCATCCATGCTCCAAGCGATTTTCGATTTAAGTTAAGGGTTTTGTGCAATACACAATATGGTGGCACGGTAGTTGGAAATTGTTCCAAACAAGTTACTGTGGCGAATTCTATAACAGAGGCGAAGTATGTTGCCGCTTTTAAAAAGCGACAAAGAAAATGTTGAATCATATAGTTCATTCATGAACTTAGTATGGTTCCAAGATGGCTTTTGTCAATGGGACACTACTGCAGGTAGTTGCTCCATAACTCAGTCTGAGGAATCCAGGTTCGACCTGTGATTCACATACATACAAAGCCAAGTCCACACAAAATATGAATTTTGTGAAAGCGTGAAAACGCGAGGATATGCAAAGATACACACGGAGCTGAAGTCGTCAGATCCGTTGGACATCAGGCTATACCACAAGCGAAGCATATTTACACCGGTGTGCCACAGGTGTAAAGTGCATTAGCATTAACTAGATTATTGACTCTAGTGCAAGTGGGAGTCTGTAGGAGATATGCCCTAGAGGCAATAATAAATGTTATTATTTATCTCCGTGTTCATAATTAGGTTTATGTTCCATGCTATAACTGCTGTGGTTCCCGAGCCCGTATATCCATAAAGGCTCTGGGGAAAACCCATGTGCACGTGTGGAATAATAAACGGTAAAATGTATTCCTAGTCATGCCTCTAAGACTAGCTCAAGTGTTGCATGATGATTATGTTTTCCCAATCATAGGCATGTCTATGCCAGCAACTTTGAGGGCACAAATGTTAGAAGAACATTTGTTTTGAATCGACCCGATTGATGTTATGCTATGAGATACATTCGTCATGAGTTAATGGTTAATAACACAGAGATAGTTTACGTTTGCATGATTCCTCAGACCATGAGAGTATCGAGTTTCTTCATGCTTGATTCATGAACTTTGGGGTTTGTTAAACGTCATCCGTAAATGGATGGCTATTACGGCGGCTTACGGGTTCATGGGAAAGTATGTCAAGTAACTTGATAGCTCAAGATTGGGATTTGCTCCTCCGACGATGGAGAGATATCTCTGGGCCCTCTCGGTGTTACGGTATCCATCATCGTCTGGCCAGACACTTTGTGATTTGATCACGGGGATGCCGGAACATGGTAACGAGAAAAGAGAACAATACCGGTAACGAGGTAACTAGCATAGTGGACAAGTGTTGATCCACGGGAATGCCAACATGTCTCACCTCAGGTATTTGTAACATATCACGAAGCAACAGGAATAGCACACGGCAACTGGAGGTTCACTCGAATATTCATTCGTGTGGGTATAGGGGTCAATATGGGTGTCCACGGCTCCGATGTTGATCATTGATCGGAAGGGGTTCCGTGTCATGTCTATACTTCACCGAACCTATAGGGTCACACGCTTAAGGGTCATCTATCTGCTGAATACTAGATAGGGAGTCTGAGAGAAAATCACCGAAAAAGTTTCGGACACCGAAAAGTTTCGGACAGCGGAAAAGTTCCGCAGAGAGAGGTCGCCGGATGAGTTCCGGTGAAACTGAAAAGTTGTTTCAGGGGATACCATTAAGTCAAAATGGTTTCAGCACATGCCTGATAATTCTTGGAGGATACCAGAATCATTCTGGAAACTTCTGGGAATTTTCTGGAAGAAAAACCGGAAATGTTCCGGGGCTGCCGGAACCGCTTCAGATGCTTTTCGCAGATGAAATCACTAAACTGGAATTGTTCCAGAACGCATTGAAAATTATTTTAGTGGGTACTGGAAATGTTCTAAGCCCACATAAATATTTTCAGTTCGAACGGACGCTGAAAAATGTCGTCGTGAATAGTGAAAGTGCTTTTTGGGAATTTTATGGAAAGCACCTTTTTGGAAATTCCAAAAGGGCCTTCTAGAAGGGGAAGGAGGGCATGGCACCTCATGGGGGGGGTCCCCCCCCAAGGGTGGCCGGCCAAGGAGGTGGAGCACCATGGTGCTCCACATGGCACTCCCATATGGCATATTCCCTTTTGGAAAGGGATATTCCAAGGGCACTTTGGGGTTTTTTGTGTGACAATTTTACCCCTTGGCTTGCCTATATATAGGAGTGATCTTGGCAGCCATTTCCCGATCCCTAGCTCTCACACAAGCCATGCATGATCTGGCATTCTCTCTCCCTCCCAGCGAAATAGTTTCGTAGAGCCGAAAGGCTGTCTGGGTTCCGGTGGGAACTAGTTCTGGACGGCGAAGCCCTGCCGGATAGGTGACACCGTATGTGTGCAACTCTGTAGAGAGGTCGTAGTTTTGATCTTTGTGCCCGAGGGGCTGTTTGAGAGTGCCTCCCGAAGGGCTGTCCAAGTGACGGTCCGAGTTCTGTGAGTCCTCCCGAAGGGCTGTCCGAGTGACCGTCCGAGTTTCGAAGGTCCTCCCGAAGGGCTGTCTGCGACACCGTCCGGGGGACTGTCCGACCGCCTCCCGGAGGGCTGTCCGAGGGGCAGATGAGGGAGTACATCCTCGCGGTTGGGAGGTTGTAAATCCTAGCTGCGGGGATCTGCACCGCCGATCGTCATCGACTCTACTTCCGCTGCGCTTCGAGTCGGTAACGAAAATGATCAAACCTTGTATGCAGTCTCCATAGTGGTCCTGGGCTGGTGCGTAGGTCGAAAAATTTTGTTTTCTGCTGCGTTACACTACAGGGGGAACGCCAGGGCCCTTTGCTGGTGCTGCGGGCGGCGGCGAGGATGGTCGGGGCGGGTAGGCACTGTGCGAGATTGGTGGACGG
This sequence comes from Thinopyrum elongatum, assembly GCA_011799875.1. NCBI lineage: Eukaryota > Viridiplantae > Streptophyta > Magnoliopsida > Poales > Poaceae > Thinopyrum > Thinopyrum elongatum. The sequence goes on along the minus strand of CM022299.1, from coordinate 21,432,200 downwards.
CGGCAAGGCAGCCGTGCTGTTGCTGTGGGCGGCGGCGAGGACGGTCGGGGAGGCAGGGTTGTGCTATTCCGGACGGCGGCGAAGACAGAGGGGCGGCAAGGCCGCGCTGGTCCAGAACCGCACGGCGGCGAGGACCAGAGCGCTGGCGGCGGCGCGTGCGTGGATGGTGGCCGGGAGCGAGCAGTACAGGGAGTAGGCCGCGTTCCTTCTTTCCATCTAACCGTTCGGTGGAGGTGGGGAGCGTGCGTGTGTGAGGGAGAGCGGCGTCGCTAATTGCGCAGTGCTAATTGCAATCTATCTACTACTACTATTAAACAATCGAGGTGGAGGTCTCCAGTTGGAGCGAGATAGCGGTAATTATTGCGTAATTATTAGATCATGGTAATTATTGCTAATTGATTATGATTAAAATAGGCCCAGGTTGGTAAGTTTTGCGTAATTATGATGGCGTAGATCACGGTAATTATTGGTAATTGATTTTGGTAAATGTTATTGGTAATTGATTTTGGTAAATGATGTGATACAACATTGAGGCAATCCGGTCCATTGAGAGATGGCGGATGTATGGCTGAGATGAAATGTTTCTGCCACAACTCGATTGTTTAATAGTAGTAGTAGATACATAAATTAAAAATTAGCTGCATGTCTGATGGTTCGTAAGATTGTAAGTTAATAGTTATTCTATTTATAGGGTTGACTCTGCTAGAGATGATAATGTCCTCTTTAACTAAATTGAACAGTGTATATACAAAAGGACCTGGCTGCCAATAATTCTCATTTGAAAAATAGGTGCTCCGGTAATTTCAGTTTCCACATTCTGTGTTATGATACATTTAAATGACTGGAATGTACCAAAGTATAGTATGGACATAATCAGTTAAACTCGGTAAGACTTTTTGGTTGAGCAATATTAAAAAATATAAATAGATAAATTAATAACATAAGCCTTGTATGCTTCTTTACGAGGAGCACACCGACAACTCTGTTTTTGTTACTTGTCAGTTTCAATAATTTCTAGCTTTATACACATTAACTGATTTTTATGTATGCATCTCTAGAATAGGAGAATGAGTCTGCCTTTTGTTCCCGACACTCCACCTTCATATCCCATGTTCTACATTGTTGCATCTCACTATGGGAGCAATATTTAGTCAATCCAGCAATTAGTAATGTTGACTATATATGTGTTGCATGTATTACGTATATTGTGGCCCACCTCCTAGTTGTGTATAGTTGAGATTGAGGCCTACCTGTAGTTATATATACGTGCACCTGCACCCAATCAATACAACGATTATTGCACTGGCAAAACATCTCTCTACATGGTATCATCCTGAAGGTCTTGACCTAGGGCTAGCCGCCCCTGCCGCGCCTCCTCCCGCGCGCCGCCGCCGCCGCTTCCCAACCGCCGCCGCACATCACCGCCGCCGTCTCTCCCTCCGACGCCGCCGCCTCAACCCCGTGCCGCCGCACCGCTTCCGCTCCCCGCCACGCTGACCCGCCGCCGCCACGTGCCTCATGCCGCGCAGCCGCCGCCTCGTCGCGCCGCCCCTCCTCTCTGCCGCCGCTGCTCTCACCTCTACCCGCAGCCGCCGCCCCCGCAGCCGCCGCACTTCCCCCGCCACCGCTGCTCACACCCGCCACCGAAAACCCTAACCCTACCCCGCCGCGCCACCCTACCCCGCTGCGCCATGGACTCCCCGGGCTCCTCCACCACCCGCTCGTCGAACCCCTTCGCCGGCCCGGAGCCCTCCGCCGCCGCCATCCGTGACCTCAATATCGAGGCCCGGGTTCACATCCGCCTCGACAGCTCCAGCACCTTGTACTATGCATGGAAGACCTACTTCAACCTCATCTTCTACGAGTACTATCTCACCGAGCACATTGATGGTTCCGTGGACGGCGAGTACATGAAGGGCGACCCGGAGTGGTCCGCCATCGAGGCCACGCTCATCCGACGGTTTTATCAAACCGTCTCGAAGGACATCTTCCACACGGTTGTCGCTGAGGACGATGACGCTTGCGCCGTGTGGACCAAGATCAACGCGCTCTTCACCGACAACAAACTTCAGCGCATTGTTTTCTTGCAGCAGGAGTTCTTCGGATGTCACCAGGACAACTCCACCATCGATAAGTACTGCATGCGGCACAAGATGCTCGCTGATGAGCTTCGCGACATCGGGGCCAAAGTCTCCGACGACCTCATGCTGAGCACCCTCACCGCCGGCCTCAACGAGGATTTCGACAACGCGACGTCTAACCTCACCTTGCTGCCGCAGCCCACTTTTCAGCGTGTCGTCGCGTACCTCAAGCTTGAGGAGCGCCGGATGACGAAGCTGAAGCAGCGGGTCCAGCACACCGCCCTCGCCGCCGGCACCACCCGCGGTGGCCCCGCTCCACAGGCCGCGCCACTTCAGTCACGCCCTCTTGCGCCCGCCGGGTACTACCCGCTGCCGCCCGCGCCACCCACTACACTACAACACTTTATTGGGGGCAATTAACTGCCGGGAGAAGTACCTAAATAGGGGCAAAAGATCTGCCGGGAATCTTGTTACTGCCGGTAGAAGTAGTTCATGGCAGAAGAACTGCTGGTAGAACTTGAACAACAAGGGCAGGGTAACTGCCGGTAACCATGTCTATGTGAAAAGGGCAAGAAAACTGCCGGGACAACTAAAGCCCGGCCCATTTCCTGCCGGGATGTCGTTGGCGCGTGATACTAAAATCGTTTTGGGCCTAAGCACGCGCTTGCTCGGGAAAGCCCGCGAGCCCTGAAAATTTTGGCACCGAACCAAGTATGAGGCCCCACACTTAAGGTTTACAGATTCTAAAAAAAAGTACGAGGCCCCAATCTCTCGATTCATCATGTTCTCCTCCAAATCGCCAGAAATCAACTCGACCTACCCTCCATGGCCGCTCCACCCCACCACCGCCGCCCCCAATCGCGATGTGCCCTCGCCACCGCAACCAACCACCGCACCCCCGCCTACGCCCCCAGCCACACCGAGTCCCCGACCCCTGCATTCGTCGCCCCCAACACCCCACCGCAGCACCGCCGAGCATACAGCTGACACGGATCTAGGTCGCCGCCAACCGGCCTCATCGCCGAGCCACTCCACCGCCGACCACTGTCCTCCGCCTAACGCTCCATTGCCACCACCATACTCTGCGAGCTTCCTCCCCCGAGCAGGACTTGTCACCGGTGCACCAACCAAGGCTGCCTCCTCTACGTCCTCTGCCCCAAGCAACGGAGCGTCCGTCCCTTCCCACGAGCAGCTCTGCCTCCTCTACTTCCTTGTCCCAAAGAGAGCATTTGATAGGTGAGATTTGTTTGCTAACTTTTCTTTTTATTCAGTGTCTAGCAGTTTTAGTCATGAGATGCAGTGTACTAACCTAAAGCTTCAATTGGCGGAAAGCTGGCCAGATTATTTGGAATATTATTTGTATTCTTTAGTAATCTGCTTCTCAGAACATGACCCAGTTTCTCATCCATTGGCTGGTTTCCGTTGTAGTCTTTTACTTGCACTGTTCATGTGGTTGTAAGACGTTCACAAGACTGTTGTCTGTCTTAAAAAACAATGCATCCATTTGATGCTTTGTTCGATCTGATCTACTCTATAGCAAGTGTTTGTGATGCACTCTATAGGGATCAAGTTGTTGGGTGGCCGCCTCATGGGAACTACTCGAAGAACACACTAGCCGCCAATGCCACAAAGACCAAGGTGGTGAACAAAGGTAAAAGCGAGGCAGGATGCTGCTATGTCAAGGTCAGCATGAATGGAGCCCCATACCTAAGGAAGGTCGACCTCAAGACTTAACTCAAGCTATACAAGAATCTTTCTCTAGAGCTCGAGAAGATGTTCAGCTGCTTCATCACTAGTGAGTGTCGCTGTTTTCATTTGATCAATTTCCAGCTATATATGTGTAGTGTTCTTTCCTTCGTTGTTTCCAGATGTAAGTTACCATTACAAAATATAGGTTAATATCTAGTCTGCAGTAAATGTGAAGTTAGGAATCAGATTTTCCTTATTCATTTTTTGGTTAGTGAAGCTCTCGGGAAGATAAAAAATGCAGGACTACTTCTGAATCCCACTGGCTTAACTATGTCTACGAGGCAATCGATGACCACTAAATAATTACTCACCAGGATTAACTGTAACATCCTTTTTAAAAGAGAGAAATAAATAATTAGATATGTATATTGCTACTTGAGTGCCAGAGTCTGGTCTTTCCTAAATGGTAGGAACACAGAGGCAAAACAGCACATATGCCATTCACAACATTCATTCGGTATTACAGCAAAAGAAGCAGTTTTTGGTAACCTGCGTTCAGTTAGTCTGTTGATGTGCAACTTCTATACAGTATTTTCCATTGTTGTCGTTCGTTACCTCCATGTTTCGCCCTCTCGTACGATTTCCCCTCCTATCGATGTTTTTTCTCAATCTAAGGCCCACCTTCTGTTTTCCCCAAGCCAATTCTTTCCTCGTGAGACAGACAACCTTTTCCAGCCTAATTTGTTTCCTAGAATCGATCATGCATCCTGACCTATTGGGAAGTTTGATTTTTGTGCCATCATGTTTTGGTATGTCCTCAACACTGCTCACTATTCGGTGAACTGTTTCTTCTAATTCAGTGCCACATGCATCTCCTCAATCGGTTGCATGTCCTGTATTTAGAGTTTGTACATGAAGAAGATTGTTTGTGTTATTTTACAGGATTGCATACACTATGATCAGATCTTTTTGGCAGATTTGAGTACCCTGAGCTCATCTCATTTGAAGAAAGCAGCATTTTTCAGTTTCAGATTCATGTCGGCATGCAAAGCTAATAGTACCACAGCAAGCAATCATGTAAGTAGAATGTAAAATTTCCATTTCCCTATGAGATTTAATGATTATGAATGGCCAAGATTATACACAAAATTGGGTCATGGTGAAGCCTTTCATCAACTGCGGAAGCTCCATATAATTTTTTTCTTGTTCTTTTCTCTCCTAAATTATCGTTTTTTATGTCATCGCTTTGTGTTAACATTTTTTGTTAACCATCTTTACTATTAAAGTGGAATTGGCGATTGTGCGTCGTTTTCATGGTACATACTCCCTGCCTCTCCAGTTTAACTTAGCACTAATGTGTCGGTCCTGTGTTTTAATCTTCTTCGTGAGCTTTTCGAGGGAAAAAACAAATCTTGGTGAACAATCCCAGTTCTTTGTCTCTTCGTTCATTCACTCCACGTGCTTTTGGTTGAGGTTGATCTTGCTTTTGCTAAGTAGTACTCACATGTCTGAGGTCGAGGCAATACTTTCATGTCTTTAGAATTAGTACTGCTCATGCGACAAGTTGTACAATGATATTTTAATCAGTGTCTACGTCTAATTATGTTGTCCCGTGGCAATGCACCGGCAGTTAGCTAGTATATGTAATATTCCTAGCATTACTTATGGAACTTTGTGTAACTATAGGTGTTTTCTATTTTCCTCTAAAATTGATGTATATTTGAAGGAAGCAGATTCATAACTAAAATCGTGGTATTACAGGCAAAAACATGTTCTTGCAAAACATCAACAAGAGACAGGCTCACAAATGGTTCTAGGATAGATGCTCTTAGGGACCAGGAGTATGTCCTGATGACCTATGAAGATAAGGATGTTGATTGGATGCTCTTTGGCGATCTTCCTTGGTAATTAGTTCCTAAATTTTGTGGGTTGTGATATCCATGCACCTAAACTTATGATGTTTTATTGTGGCATTCATCTCGTACATGAAGTACTTCTGCCCACCCAGGCAGTATCTCTTTTGTTGTTTTCTGCTGATGTATCTTTGGTTAGAAAACTTGGGAGATCTTGATAGGAGATTTTGATAGAACTTCTAATATGTTAGCCTAGACTTCTACCACAAGTGGTTTACCCTTTACACCAGCCTTTCAGAGTTGATATTTGTAGTAGTCAAAACATACTTTGCAACTTGATGAAATTTTAAGATACTCCCATGTGTAAAAATGGCTATTTGGGGTAATCGAGTCTTCCTAGTTCTCCGTGAAACCTAGCTTGCCCTTCCTTTTATATTTAAAACGGAAGGTATATTGCCTCCGGCCTCTGCATGGGTGCACCCAGCCCTGTGTGAATCATAGTTTTGTTCGGATAATGTGTGGATAAGTATTCTGCGAATAAATGATTAGGAAATTGTATGAAGAGAACATTATATGTATCCCCATAGACATGCATATTTCCTATAAATATATTGACATTAAATATTTAATCTGTCGATTTAAAATCTGAAACGAGAGCATCATTTTGAGTTTAAAATTTGTTACAGGTTTCTCAAAGATACAGAAGTTGATGGATGTTTGGAAGATCTACAAGTTGCTGGAGGTTTGGAAGATCTACAAGTTAGTGGAGCGATAACATATATGTAATATGCCTTGTTTGTTGAACCTGGAGACATTGCAAAGTTTTACTCTGCTCATTTTGGTGGTTGTTTTGGCACACAAGCCATTGTATCCTCATTTTGCTTGTGTGCCACAATTTTTGTTTATCTTGAAACATATGTACATATGTCTTTGGTCTGTTTATATTATTGAACAAGGCCATACATATAACTTTGATTGAAACACATGTATAACTTGCATGATCTGACATGATTGTTTGAACATACGGATTGGATTATTAAATAAGGGATATGTTACCCATAACAGTTTAGATTGCTTGTGAAAAAACACGTGATGGCATACTACCTGCCTGGTAAATGTGTTTGTGCAGGCAGTGAAACTGCTTCACTGCCGGCAATTGTAGTTCCTACCCTAGGACACAGTCTGCCGGGAGAAAATAAACTGCCAGGAGATACAAAGGTCAGGGTCGAGAAACTGCCGGGGATTGTTTTATCTGCAGATACAACTGTCGTGGCAGTTCTACCTGCCGAGAGAAACTCTGTCCCGGCAGTTTTTCTGCCCTCATAAGGGCGTTCTCCCGGCAGATTATATGTCGTTGCATTGGTGTTGTGGTGTAGTGACCCGCGCCCCCCGCGCCTCCCCAGCAGCCTCCTCCGCCGTGGGCCGCCGGGCAGAACCCGTGGACGGGCGTCGTGCATGCCTATCATATGCCCGTCTCGCGGGCTCCTGCACCGGGTCTTCTCGGTCCTCGCCCCGCGGGCCACCAGGCGTTCCTCGGCGCCCCCTACCAGCCAGCTGGCACCGGCTACGGTGCCCGGCCCCCTCGCGCCGCCGCACCTCAGTGGTTATGGCCCGCCCGCCTAGGCGCCGCCCTCCTGGCCGCCCTCCACTCTGCGCCATCGCCGAGTAACTATGGCGGTGGAGGCGACTGGTACATGGACTTAGGTGCTACTGCGCACATGACAGCTCATGCCGGTAACCTTACTTCCTCCACTCTCGTTAACCCACCCACTCGTATCACCGTCGGCAACGGTTCTTCTTTACCTATCACTCATGTCGGTAGTACTAGTTTTCCTTCTAGTTCCACACCTATCACTATGTCTAATGTCCTTGTTTCACCTGACATAGTCACGAGCTTAGTTTCCGTTCGTCGTCTTGCTCGTGAGAACCCACTTACTGTTGAATTTGACATTGTTGGTTTTTCTGTGAAGGACGCCCATACCCGGATGGTACTTCACCGATGTGACAGCCCTGATGAGCTCTATCCCATGCACGCCGGCGCTTCCACCTCCACACCCGTCGCCCTCGCCGCCGGCGTCGACCTTTGGCATGCTCGCTTGGGCCACCCCAACCCCACCGTTTTGCGTCAGATTCTTAGGAGTTTTTCTTTCTCATGTAATAAGCTCGACGAGCATACCTGTGAGGCTTGTCGTTTGGGCAAGCACGTTCGACTTCCATTTAGTGCGTCTACCACTGTTTCCACTTTTTCGTTTCAATTACTTCATAGTGATGTTTGGACGTCTCCCGTTGCAAGTAACACGGGCTATCTATACTACTTGGTGATTTTAGATGATTATTCTCATTATGTGTGGATTTTTCCTCTTCGTCGTAAATCCGATGGTTTAGCCACACTCACATCCTTTTATTCCTATGTCACCAGACAGTTCGGTCGCCCCATTCTTGCACTCCAAACCGATAACGGAAAAGAGTTTGACAACGTCGCTCTCTGCACGCTCCTCGCCTCTCACGGCACCATCTTCCGTCTGACTTGCCCATACACCTCACAGCAGAATGGCCGAGCCGAGCGCATTCTCCGCACTCTTAATGACTGCGTTCGCACGTTACTCTTTCACTCTAACGTGCCCGCTCGGTTTTAGCCAGATGCTCTCGCCACTGCCACTCTTCTAGTTAACATCCGTCTGTGTCGTCCTCGGTGGAACTACGCCCCTCACCACCTTCTCTTCGGTACACCGCCGTCCTATGATGGTCTTCGCATCTTTGGGTGTCTTTGCTATCCTAGCACCGCGTCCACCACTCCACATAAACTCGCACCATGTTCCGTCCCATGTGTCTTCCTTGGCTATCCCTCTAACACCAAAGGTTACCGGTGCTATGATCCTATCACTCATTGTGTGTACACCACGAGGCACGTGTATTTTGTCGAGATGGTGTTCCCTTTTTTTTCAGGTCTCTCCGGCTTCGGCCCCTTCGGCGCCGACCCCCGCGCCCCCTACATGGAGCGATGCGCGGCGGCGACCCCCGGTGGTCCCATCTGCCCGGCGCCTTCTGCCGCCGCCCGGGTTCCCGACTCCCACCCCCGAGGTCGAGTCGGACCGAGCCCCTGGGTCCCCGACTCCCTATTCCGAGGTTGAGTCCGACCGGGCCTCTCACCCCGGCGCCGCGGCCAGCACCCTGGATGGCGCCTCCTCTACGGCGGCGGGCTCGACACCCTCCTCACCCGCTGCCACTCCTGCTGCGGTCCGCCCGGCTGCCGCGGGCCCCGCCGCTGCCGCCGCCCCCGGCCCCATCGCTGCCGCCGCCCCCGGCCCCATCGCTGCTGCGGCCCGTCCAGCTGCCGCGGGCCCCGCCGCCGCCCCTGGCCCTGTCACTGGTCCTTCCGCCGCCGCGGAACCGGATGCCGCCTCGGCCCCCGCTGCAGGCCCTGTCGCTGCCGCGGGTCCGGCCGCCCCAATCGGGCCGACTCTCGGTGTGACGACCCGCGCTCGGGCTGGTGTTCATCGGCTGAGCATGCACTACTCCTCCGACGAGTATGTGTGCACTGCCTTGACATCGACGCCGTCACCCATCCCCACCTCCGCTCGCGCTGCCCTTCAGGATCCCCACTGGCTCGCAGCGATGCAGGAGGAGTTCGACGCCCTGCAGCGCAACCGCACGTGGCATCTTGTTCCGCGACCCCCTCGTGCCAATGTCATCACTGGCAAGTGGGTGTTCCGCCACAAGACCCGCTCGGATGGTTCTCTCGAGCGCTACAAGGCTCGGTGGGTGGTTCGTAGATTTCGGCAGCGCGCGGGCGTGGACTTCACCGACACCTTCGCTCCGGTTGTGAAACCGGGCACTATCCGCACCGTGCTTCAGTTGGCGGTCTCGCGAGCCTGGTCTGTGCATCAGTTGGATGTCTCCAACGCCTTCTTGCACGGTCATCTTGCTGAGTAGGTGTTCTGTGAGCAGCCCACTGGTTTCGTCGACGCCGAGCATCCGGACTTCGTGTACTTACTCTCCCGTTCTCTATACGGGTTGAAGCAGGCACCACGGGCTTGGTACCAGCGCATCGCAGCCTTCCTGCAGTCTCTGGGCTTTCGGTCCACTCGCTCCGATGCCTCACTCTTTGTGTATCATCAGGGAGATGACACTGCATATCTGCTGCTCTACGTCGACGACATCATCCTCACGGCGTCCGCCCCCGAGCTCCTTCAGCGGCTCACGGCTCGTCTTCGTGATGAGTTCACCCTCAAGGACTTGGGGCCTCTGCACTACTACCTCGGCATCGAGGTGGTCCGTCTGGCTGACGGCTTCTTTTTGCATCACCAGAAGTACGTCCATGAGCTTCTAGAGCGTGCCGGTATGCTTAACTGCAAGCCGGCGCCCACCCCCGTCGACACGAAGGCGAAGGTCTCTGCTCTGGAGGGGTCTCTCGCGTCCGATGCGGCGTTTTATCGCTCCATTGTTGGTCTTTACAGTACCTGACGCTGACCCGACCAGACATGCAATACGCTGTTCAGCAGGTGTGCCTTCACATGCACTCCCCGCGTGACTCTCATTTGACCTTGGTGAAGCGTATTCTCGGTTACATACGCAGCACTATGTCCTTGGGCCTCACCCTGACGGCCTCCGCCTCCACCGACCTCGTCGCCTACTCGGACGCCGACTGGGCAGGCTGCCCCGACACCCGGCGCTCTACGTCCGGCTATTGCGTCTACCTTGGGCCCTCGTTGATCTCTTGGTCATCGAAGCGACAGCCCACGGTCTCCCGCTCCAGCGCCGCGGCAGAGTATCGGGCCGTGGCCGAATGCTCTTGGATCCGTCAGCTGCTCCAGGAGTTGCTTTGTGATATTCACAAGGCCACTCTTGTCTACTGCGATAACGTCAGCGCGGTCTACCTCTCCGCCAACCCGGTGCACCATCGACTTACGAAGCATATTGAGCTCGATATTCACTTTGTACGTGAGCAGGTTGCACTTGGCAGTATTCGGGTTCTCCACGTTCCGACGTCGCAACAGTTTGCTGACGTGATGACTAAGGGATTGCCTACTCCCGTCTTCGAGGAGTTTCGGTCCAGTCTCTGTGTCTCCAGCGACGCTTCGACTGCGCGGAGGGGAGGGGGGGGGGGGGGGGTGTTGAGTATATATGTGTTGCATGTATTACGTATCTTGTGGCCCACCTTCTAGTTGTGTATAGTTGAGGTTGAGGCCTACCTGTACTTATATATACGTGCACCTGCACCCAATCAATACAACGATTATTACATTGACAAAACATCTCTCTACAAGTAAAAATAGCATTGTGTGCATTTTTTAGTCAATCCAGTTTCACAAAGATTTTCTGTTGTTCCATTATGAGCGCTACCCATGTTACAAAGATGACCAGAAAGTTAGCTGTCATGGTAGTATTCTGCTTGCAGGATGATGGATTTTTATGTTCCCATGAAATTAAGCTACTTTGTTAGTTATCATTTGCCATGAATATCCGTTCCATCTTATCTGTTCTTTTTTGAGAAAGCATACGTGTTCAACTTCAGATCAAAGTCAGTACAGCACCCACACGTATACACCACACTAGAGGCATCCAGATACAGCTGTCCAGACAAAATGCACAAACCACCCCAGAAGAAAGAAATTTACAACGAAGCCCCTCTGGGTCCCTGAGTGCACAGAGCATCATCTCCAACCACGGCCGTGACTCCGCCGTGCTCCTTCTCCTCGTCGCCGCTGCAGCCAGAGAAAGAGGATGGATGCGAAGCATCCACCAGCCTGCGAACGCCATCGCCAACAGAGGCTTTGAAGACCGCATAAGTGCCCATCCCGGGGGCCGGGAACTAGATTCCGGTTCCCGTGCATCGGCCGGGACGCCGTCCCGAGCAACGCAGGTCACTCCTTCCCCACCGCTGCAAGGGGGAGAGGAAGAGGGAAGACACGAACAGCGACAGAGACGGGGAAGAAGAGGCTTCCCGTCCCGCCGAAGACCGCAGCACACAGCTCCTGTACAAAGAACTCCCAGGCCTCGCGAAGACACCGGAGCAAGGGCCATCACGTCGGCGAAGCCGGAGTAACAAAATCCGCCACAAGGTCGCCGCCGCCGCCACGCCAACCTCGTTCGGAAGACCAGGCTTCTAGATCCGCTGCCGGCCGCAGCACCCCAGGACGACGGAGGATGTTGAGCCAGCTTATTGAACGCCGCTGCCATCGCCATCAGAGACAAGGAAACGGCCAGCCCACACCTAGCTACATAGCCTATACGTAGACTACAGCTATACAAGTCCGCACGGCGGATCCGGCAGCTCAAACCCCTCCGACGAGCCCGAGGCCGGCGGAGGAGAGGAGCTACCGAAGCCGCCGCCGGCAAGCCAGTCAAACTTCTCTTCGTCCTTTTCCTGTAGAGAGAAAGAGGAGGAGGAGAGACAGAGACGTGCACGCAGCGTGCTACCCATCTTATCTGTTCTGTTAGCTGAAATTGATCATGCCGGATAACTGCCTTTACCTATAGATTGTCGAAATATTTCATCCGTTTGCTTCAACTCCTATTGGTCCACCCCAAAACGCATGCTCTGTATAGAGAAGCATGCCGGATAACTGTATTTACTATGTGTATTTATACCAGTTTTAACTGACCTGGTTATTGTCCTACACTGAATAGAGAAGCATGCATTGAAGATACCGAGTTCGCTTTGAAGATACTGCATGCTTTTGTTTGTGAAATTTCCTTCGTCATGTTACTTTTAGTTATGTACTCCGCGAGGCATATTAATTTACAGTTTGTACTTTGTGCTTTATCAAGAAGATGTATTTGTAGGTGTTATGTCAAAGAGAAAAGTATGTTTTTGGTTCCTCAAGTTCCCAAAAAGTATAGAACTGGTCCCTCAAGATTTTTTGGTATACATTTGGTCCCTCAAGTTTCAAAACCGGATAAATTTGGTCCTAAACCAGATTTTGAGGGCGTTGACCGGGTCAAAACCGCTCGATGAACAGTAAATTTGAATTTTTTTGAAAAAAACTTAAAAAAAAACTGAAATTTTTTGGGGTTCAATATGCTTACATGCGCAAGGTGCGGCCAAATTTTCGTGCTCTTTCGACACT